>CAUVYR010000287.1:135224-250155 GCA_963556235.1 Cryptophagus acutangulus | reverse complement strand
ACTTAAATTAAAATAATTTAGGGAGATAAATCCATGATTAATAGCCTATAACGGCATTTAAACTTACATTAAGACGGGCGTTGGGTCACGCCCATTTAGAACAAGTGGGTAAAGAAGATGCTTGTCCGGAGCTACTTCAAACGATTTCTTCTAGAATGCGCTGTGTACACATTTATTTTTATAAAAGCGGTTTCTGTTGAGCAAAAATTAATTAACCCAAAGAAATCTGCCTTCTAACATTTTCAGCATATTACAATCGCAACAAAAAATACATATATGCTTCTGCATAATAATAGTACATCTCTATTCTTTGTTTTATACCTAATCGAAAAAGGATAGAGTTACACTCGTCACTCAGTGTGCCTAGGTGCACAAACACAATATTGTACGGTATTATATTGATTAGGAGCCATCTGTGATTAGCTTACCGAACTAAATGGCATTTAACATGGCACTAAATGTCATTTAAAATTTTTACAGTTTGCACCATTTCACATTTTATTCATACTTTTTAGTCAAATTACTGCAAAACATGCTTTGAACTTTTAGAGATAGATTTTGACATACTTGTTTGGGCTTCTGTTAACACGAGTTGTAAAAAATAAATAGAAAAAATTTTAAACTTCAAAATTTAATAAATAATTAACCAAGGCACAATTTGATAAACATAATAATACATGAGCTTGGGTTGTTAATTGTTTTTTGAAAAATATATTGTAATTCATAACTTTTTACGTGTTTTAGCTAAAAAGTATGAAATAAAATTGTAATGTGGCGACATCTAGTTAGCGTTGCTTTCCGACCGCCCCACTTAAGAGATAAAGAGGCTGCAGAATGCCAAACACACTATTTATTTAGACCAAAACGGTCTTCAACATGCATTTTTGTAACATTTTGACATTTGACAACGACAACTGAAAAAAAGTTTTTATCAGTTACGATTTTTCACACCTTCGGAGCTCTTTTTTTCACTAAAAATCGTACGTGATTGGTGCAAATTTGAAAATGTATGCATTTTGATTGGTTACCGAGGTAAGAATGGATTTATCATGTAAAAAAATCTTAATTGAATCAGTTTCTAATGACAAACAGTGACAAATATTCTTAGTTTTCTTGTAATTAATTCTTAAAAGCATTCTACAGTGGCGCCATCCTTAATTTCAAATTTATGGCAGGGCGCTCTTAATCGAATTGATTTGATAATTAAATAACTTTATCTATGTGTAAGCTATGTGTAAGTATCTATGTGTAAGCAAAACATCAGGTAGCATTCATGCCGCTATCTTTTCCAAAAAAAGTACCAATACTTTTTCTTTACACAACAAAAAATAGCCATAATTTTTCTTTCAGGCACAACTCTTATTTAAATTTAATTATACATACCTAATGATGGAGCTGCATAAGTATGATCAGCATGAATATGTTGTAGATCTATGCTGACACCATCATCCGGGTCTATCTCCAGTTTTAGTTTTGCTTCATTGTTGCGGCCATCCTCCTCCCCCACAGCGGTGAACTCAACATCCATTTCGGACTTTGTACCAAACCCTTTTATAATTACCAAAATATACATAAATAAATAATAAAACTACCACGCCGCGACAAAACTTACGAAAACACAAAACAAATACGAAATCCTCAGGAAAACACAATCAGCAAAATAACAACCAAAATAATTAAAAAAAAACGTTTTACCTTCAAGTTGCAAAGTCGGTACAGCATTTACCGTTAGCCGATTGTTCCTATCATTGTACTTATGTTCAAAGTGATTTTCGCACACTCTTTGCGAATCCAATGCATGCCGGCTTAGACCAAATAAGTGTGGAAAATTTATATTTTCAAGCCACACTTGTAACCTTTCTTTCTTGAATCGGAACCGATGCTTCACACCATCTTTATTATTACACCCAGGCACGCAACAAGTCTTGAACACCATACTTCGAATTTCACCAAATTTAAGTAGTAATAATAATAATGTGTATTGCACGCACAATGAGGTTATCTTCTCTAATCTATGGGGTTAGATTTAGGCAGTGGCCTTGAAAACGCTGTAAATAGTGTAAATACCTGTGGATTGACAGTAATTCCATAGGCTTACCAACATATTATTTTGTTAGGGTGACATTTAACTTTAAAAATAGAGTGATTACTTATAAACTACTCTAAATTACAAAATAAACACTTACAATGTAGTCAAATGCCTTTCAAAAATCTAGTTACACACTTATTTCACACAACTTGCATTCACCACTGTACCCTTGTTCACAATGCGAACCACCGCATTAATTAAAAGAAATTTTATCGCTCATGTGGGTAGTTGCCTCAAAATGCTTCTAAAAAATGCTGTTTTAAAGCGTTTGATACACAAATCGATATTTCTAAAATTTTAATTATTTTATTTTTCCACAAAAATCCATGTCTTCAATTGAAAAGTGCAGCTTGTTTTGTTTTGACCTAGAATACTGTTTTATACATTTGCAGAAAAATAGTATATTACAAACCGAGGTGAAGTATTTTATTTCTGTCGAGAGATGAGATAGTTGATCGAGGCGCGAAGCACCAAGGTCAAGTACATCTCCAGCGACAGTAATGAAATTTTCCACCGAGGTTTGTATTCAATTTTATTTACAATCAAACATAAAACTGAAAATAAGTGATAATAAATTTAAATTTCTGAATTTTTGAACCGTCAAACCAACATTAAAACAAAATTCCGATCAACATCAAAATGATAATTTTGTTTTTTTTTGGGTTGGTGCTATGGAAATTCAAGGTTGGAAAGTGTTCTCTTGGGTGGAAAGTGAACACATTTCACCCAAGAGAGGAAACTAAAAGTCAACAATGCGTCCTTTTCAAACTTTCAAAAATACACAAATTGCGTCATTACATATATAATATTGTAAATAAATAGGTTTAATCAAATAAAAATAAACTAAACAAGTTAATTTTCAAGTTGAAGTGTTGTATTTTGTTATATTATATTGATTGTTGCATAATTACATGCAGTTTTTTTATTTAAATAAAAACAATGACAAATAAAATACTAGGTATTTAACAAGACTTGACCCTTTCAAAATTTAAATTTAAATTCAATAGATATTAGTTTGTCTGAACTGCTGGTTTTAATACTTAAAATCATAGAATTTTAAATATTTTTTTATAATTTCGTGTCATAATGATGTCTTTTTGGTTGTATTTTCAGTATCATAATGGCCATGTTTTTGCCACAAGTGACATTATTTACGCACTAGTGCCTAAAAGTGACACTTTCAGCAATTACATTTGTTATTTTGAACAATTTAAAAGTGATTATTAATAGCTATTTATGCAACCAGTTAGGAAATGCATTTTTTTGTGTAACGAGCGGATTTCTGCGGGACGAGCGCAGCGAGTTCTGCAAAATAACGCGAGTTACACAAAATAGCATTTCCTAACATGTTGCATACAAGATTTTTTCTAATTTTTACAAGAACCTTCTCAAAAAAGAGTTTTTTAAACTTATGATATTAATAATTTAGTGAATTTTATCAAAACAAGTAGGCTTTATTCGGAACTTTTCATCACCAGTTGTGAAATATTTTTCATTACATCACCAGTTGCGTAAAATGTGCCGTTTGCCAACTACAATCGATTTTGAAAAGTCACATTTTACATGCCAAAATTAGAAAAAAATAATTTATATATAATTCATATTTTTTTTTGACTTTTGTAGAATCAGCTCCGACAAAGCAGCCTCTGCTGCATTTTCTATATCAGAATTCTCTGAATCACTCATTTCAATAACTATTTTGCGAAAAACCTTAAAACAGTTTTGACAAATTGAATTATTCAGTTTTACTAAAAAATGACACGTGTGTCTACAACACAACTACTTGATATTTAGAATTTGAAATTATTTAATAAGAAAATATGCGCAATAACGGTAATTATCTCGAAATTATAAAAAATCTTGTATGTAACGCGTTGCAAAATCATTGTTTTAGGCACTTCACGTGTTGCCGCACTCGTTATCGCTCGTGCGGAAAACTTCACGTCGCGTGCTTAAAACAATGTTATTTTGCAACTTGTTACATAAATAGCTATTTCGTATTGCGTTAATACACTCCGATGACAAGTTTCCAGTGCTTAAATGTATTAAAAATGAATTACTTAAAAAGATAAAGCAAACTCCCATTGCAAATTGTTGATCTTAAAAAAATAGATACTTTAACAATATCGGGGAGTTTTATAAAAAAAAATAAAATCAGCACTTCAAGTGCCTTAAAATCCCATCCAGTAAAATAAATGAATATTTTATTTTCAAAATTAATTGTTTACAATAGATTTTTTGCTAATGGATCGAAATTGAATATCAACGTAACTAAATCGTAACCGGAGATAACGTTTTAGAAAGGTTGACACACTCACTTGCAGTGAGTTAACAATTAGTTAAATGTTCCATTCGACGATTATCCAAATCCTTTAAAAATTCCTCAAAAGATTGATAAACTCCTTCCTCCATTCGTGGCATCGGTCTATGACCTTGTTCCTCCAGATCACAGTCTCTACGTTCAAGTTCGATAGCCGACCTAAAATAAGATTTGAGTTGCGCGCACAAGTGCTGAACAGAAGGACTTACTTTATGCCATTTTTGATTAAGGTAGCAATTTTTTCATCCTTAATCATTTCGAAGAACTTTTGGGAAGCTAGTTCAATTTCGATATGGAATAATTCCTGCAAGCACATATTTTCAAATCGAATGCAGTTCATCAATTCCACCTTTAAAGGCAGTCTGTTAACAGGATCGTGTTTTATCCAGCGCATAGCAGAATAAAATATTTGACCTTCGCATTGTACTTCTATGTTATCGGAAGTGAGGATTTTCTTTAAATCGGGGAATGACAGTTGTAGAAAATTTAAACTTCGAACCAGTGAAACAAAAAATGTTTTAATTCGTGGAAGCATAATTTCTGCCACTTCCGGTAGATTTTGATGTTGTGCCTCAATGTACAAATTGTACGCTCTCCCTTCGTCATAGGCCTTTTCTTGTACCATAATTGACCACAACTGCTTTTGCAGAGTTTTCATTTGCAAATAGCTGCTACCTTTGTAGATGCTTACTATGTTCTGCCTGGTAATTAAAGTCCGGTAGCACTTTTCATCAGCGTTCCGCATCCAATTGTAGATAATGCGAAAAGCGTCAGCAGAACAGCTTTCTGAGTTAATTTCAAATTCGGAAACGGTGGAATCGGGAAAGTTACGAAAATATTTCGAGTAGGTTCGTAATATTAGCATGTGAACTTTAAATTGGACATCTCCAATAACGATGGTCGCAGTGGTGTTCTCATCATTTTTGAATTGTCTGGCTAATGCAGCATAAATATTCCGTTTAGGTGGCCAATTCTGTTTGGTTTTATCGATTGCCTCAACACATACCTCGAAGTATGGATCTTCAACTAAAAGTTGGCTGATGGTTTCTGAATCACGGTATTGCACTGCTTTTAGCAGAGCCGGCATTTTTAAACTTGACATTGCTATTTCTTTTATCCACTTTCGAAGACGAATTATCCTGAAATTGAATTGAGTTAGTATCAAACTTCAAGTCTATAATCTAACTTCAAGAAAGTTGCATAAAATTAAAGAGCATCATAAAACTTATGAAAACTAATTACTACAGATTTACTAGCTTGCCCCTCTTAATTTGTTTCTAGGTTCAGTAAACAGTGGTTGCAAAAACAACCATTCAATATGATAGCAATGTATATTTGTATATTTAAAATTGTACAAACAATCTCTTCCAAGATACAAAATTCAAATGACTAATGTCTAAACGAATCTGCTCCTTTTATAGAGAATTCTAAACCTAGCCTACTCTAGATGTAAACAATTACATCGCCTAGTTACTCTAGTTGTACACAACTGCAAGGCCTACTTTAGATGTGCCAGATGTAAACAACTGCATGGCCTACGCTAGAACAACTGCATATTCGAAGTAATAAATAAATATAATGTAGATTATCTATAGGACATCATCATCTATAGGACATCCAAACATCAACCCAGCAAAGTCGCCCATTAAAGAATAGTATATTCTGCACCGAGTGCGGAATGAGAATATTCAGCCCGAGTGGAAATTTGTTCCACGAGGAACAAATTAACGGTTCCACGAAGAAACGATTCCACGAAGGCTGAATATTCATTCCGACGAGTTTCAGACTATATTTTTTCTAATACTATCATCAATTAAAATACGTCAGTTTTTACGTTTTTATGCAATTAGTCGCTTTTGGCAATTAGTTCACAGATGTCGCCGCTATAATATATGTATTAATAAACAAAATTAGTTATAAAATGTCTTAAAGAATGTTCTAAATAGAAATGATTTAGTTGATTGAATTATAATATTACTAATATCCACAATTAATAAATGAAATGAATAATTTATTATTCAAAATAGAATTGCTTAATGTTGCATCCACTTCGATGAGATGGCGCCACATGTGGTCATTCTATCACTTGTATAAGAATGAATATTCTTGCACTTGTTGCAGAATGAGTACATTCTCAAATTAAAATTAGTTCAAGAATGTTATTATTCTAAAATAGTATTAGAAAAACATTGTTCCACTATCTTATCATAACACGATCATCCTATCATGGGTGTCTGACGACACCACAGATTCATACTATTATTACTAATGCGTACGGCCGATTATAGATATCTGTCGGCCCCACCGTATGCTATTTACTCTGACCTGCTTATTATGAGTGCCTGTCTCCACCACAGTATCAGGCATTAGATTCTTTTAGCATAGCATGACATAAACATATTGTTAACTTAGAAACGACTGTTTATTGACTGGTACAGCTTTTGCACACCATTCGAATATAAATATAAATAATAATAAATACGACAATTACAAAGATAAAATAGACGAATGATGATGAAGATGATGAAATAGACGAAGAGCTTCTCACTCCAGGTCGATTCTTCTCACTCCCTTCTCACTCTTTCTCGAATGCCGTTTCCTGTTTGTCACAGCATCAAGCCTCGTAGACAGGATGTCTCATTTCCCATCATTCCTTATGCGTAGGAATATTTTAGGCGCCAAATTCAATTCAAATAGATACGCGCTAACAATAATAAATGGATCCCTGGATGTTCACGATAAATGCATTTGCTTAGTTATAAAATGCTGTTATAATTGTGATAGGAACCTTGGTGGGATGAGTTATCGTGCCCTATTGATTTCGGGCAAATTATATTTTTTTTCCGTTGTATTGAGAATAACATGTGTTCTAATCCGGGACAACCTGTACCGATTTACCTCTAAATCTTGCCTAAGTTATTTAAAATTTCAGTTAGTTCTGTACCGACCACAGTGGACGTGAGGTGCAGACACCGACTCGCAATCTGTTGGTCCCGGGTTCAAATCCCGGTGAAGAGCAAGAGCGTTGTGAGATATTTTCTCACAACGGGGGAATAAAGTTAAATGTTTCTATGTGTAAAGGCGAAAGCTAATCGCCTTGCCCCAGGAGGGCTAAATCCTGAAAAAAAAAGTTAGTTTTGTAGCGACTTGTGTTTTTTTAGACTAGTAGAGTATAATTCGAGTAGGCGAAGCAACTATATACAATTAGAGTAGATACCATTTTGGAACCTACGCATTCTTATATGTTTAGAATATTATGCAGTTATTTACATCTAGCGTAGGCAATGTCTATGTCATCTAGCGTTGATGAAAAATGCTACCGGACTTTAATTACCAGGCAGAACATAGTAAGCGTATACAAAGGTAGCAGCTATTTGCAAATAAAAACTCTGCAAAAGCAGTTGTGGTCAATTATAATACAAGAAAAGGCCTATGACGAAGGGAGAGCGTACAATTTGTACATTGAGGCACAACATCAGAAGCTACCGGAAGTTGCAGAAATTATGCTTCCAAGAATTCAAAATTTTTTTGTTTTACTGGTTGGTTTAAGTTTAAATTTTCAGAAACTGTCATTCACCGACTTAAGAGCGCGCCGCAATTCAAAACTTGCAAGAACGTCCGCTAGTTGCGCCTCGTTCGTATATCGGGTCTGCATAGTAACGACAAAAATCAGCGTACAAAATGCGAACTATCTCGTATATAAGTTTCTGGCAGGTTTCTGGCTTCTAAGCACTCGTACTCACGCTCGACCCCCTCCTTCCTATCCTGACTTAAATTTAATCAATATTGCGGCGAATAATATTAGAGAAATAAACTATGTAAAAATCTGCACTCAAATACCTAGTTTTGGAAAAATATTCATTTTACTGAAAATGATCTTGCGGATCTGAATATGGAAGTCTCCAATTTATCCGCATTTTCAAAATGCCATAAAAAAATATTTAAAACATTTTTTTTTATATAGAAAAATCTTAAATTTTATGTTTACATTCCATTTACAATCTTATTTTTGATCATTTTTTAATGATTTTTAGACTAATAGAAAGGGCATTTTACCTAGATTTAGATGCTGCAAAATTATTCAAAAAAAAATTGTAAACAATTTCCACCGAAATTGTTTAAATAAAGCGTGCCCAAAAACTGCACTACAAACTTCAGCAACGAGGGATAATCTAAACTAGTCTAGATAGATGCATACTTCCAGCGAATGAAATATGAAGAAAAGAATGAGGAAGTTTTTAGTGAAAGAATTACATATATTGCTCAAGTTTTATAAAAACTACGAGTTTTTTTGTACGGCGTTCTGTTTAGATCCGCCGCATTTTTTGAGTGTATGATAGAAAGCGCAACCCGCGACGCTGTTTGAACATTAGGTAGGTACTTTTCACTACCGTACATTTCACAAATTAAAAATATTTTTTTGTACCCCAGCACAGATAAGTATAACAGATAGGCGGTCTAACGTTAAAATTGGTTTCGCTACCCATCAGTTCCCCTCAACCCGCGTGTATTTTATATTGCCTACATCTAGGAGTATGCCTTTTATATCATAGTTTATTTCATTTTGTTTTGAAAGAAAACTGTAATCACATTATAATTTAACGTATGGTTTTAGAAACTGTATCTGGACGTAAGGTTGCAACTGTTAAATTGTAACTGTTGTAATTGTTGGTTTGGTGTGGTTTGGGCCATATGAAGATGATTTCATATTACGTTATTAGAGTATTATATTATTTTGCAACGCCATCTACCATAGGATAGACTTTGTACCAGAACAGCGCCCCTCCGTGGCCGGCGTTATACTAAAAAAAGCCCTCTCTAGTCGGGCGTTGGCAATATAAAAATGCGAAACACTTTGCCCTATCCGATGGCACATCTGTATATAACCTTATCTGTGACCCCAGTAAAAAATTTAAATAAGAATAATTTTTGCATTTGCTTTTTTGACGGTTGGAAAAAAGTCTTTTTTTCATTTTTTTTTTAGAACAATAAAAAGAGAAGGCTGTTTCAACATCAAAAATGGCAACTAAAAAGATGTCATTTTAATCGAAAATAGCAAACATGTATATATGTAATTGCTTCACATTCAGTTTTTATAGCAATATTAATCTTATTAATTACTAACGGATTTATGCTTAAAATTAATTGGATTCTGTCGTTTTAATTTTTATTTTAGCGGTTGGTATTAACTACGTCATAACTGCTTAGCAGTGACGTAATAGCCTATCATAAACGGAGAGCGTATATGAGAAATAATTCCTATAAAAAATTACGTCATTAATATTGATGACAACACGTTGCACACGACGTGTTGTCCACGTTTCACCTCTAGTGCGAAAAACACGTTAATTTGGCAACTTATTGCATAAGTAGCTAATTTTGCACGCTTTTTTAAGAACAATAAAAAAATGTAGGCTGTTTCAACATCTAAAATGGCAACTAAAAAGATGTCATTTTAATCGAAAATTGCAAAAATTTACTTTCAACACATCGCACAAATCAAATTCAAAGTCATTTCGCAATTTACAGCATCAAATCCTTGCAAACACTTATTTGACGATATTTACGTGGAATTACTCCAGTCACTAAGTTCGTCCCGTAATCTTCAATTTAATGCACTATGTAGTGCACATTGAATCTAATCCTATCTTATTCTAACTGTGTTGGTAAATCTATAAAATTGCTTTAGAATGCAGAGACGACGCTTACTCTTTATTCATCAATATGCAACTAACAACTTTTTTAAGGTAATACGAAAATAATTATTAATTAATTCAGGCAACGCGATTATAAATAAAAGATTTTGATTGGCTGGTTCCAGGGGGTTCTGCCAGAGACTTCTGCCAGAGACTTCTTTTGCCAGAGACTTTTGCCAGAGACTTTTGCCAGAGACTTTTGCCAGAGAGAGACTTCTGTCAGAGACTTCTGCCAGAGACTTCTGCCAGAGACTTCTGCCAGAGACTTCTGTCAGAGACTTCTGCCAGAGACTTCTGCCAGAGACTTCTGCCAGAGACTTCTGCCATAGCCTATCAGGTAATTTCAACGTAACTAAGCCGTAACTAAGCAACTTCAATAGGTTTTTATAATACTATTAAGAGATTTTATAAAACAATAACAACAAAAAACAATACAAAAAAATTAACAATAAATTGTTCAAACCAACATATTCTTCAATTCAACAAAAAAATACTAAGGTAAGGTCCCTAAAATTGAAGTTGCAGTTCCCTTTTTGGATAGCAACAGTTATACGCTGTAACAGGTGAAATCCTGACTGAGCGTCTCCAGTAGCTTCATATATTCGTCGACCAAGTTGACTCAAGAATCGACGCCCTTGCACACCAATAGGACCCAATGTAATTGGGATTTTTTTTTATAATAACAAATAACCTACACACTAACTTATATTGATCACACAGAGTTTTATTGAATTTGCACTATTGCATTAAATTGCATTGCATTAAAAATTGTTGGATTTTGAAAAAATTGTATATGGCAAATTTCATATAATGTCAAAATTGACAAGTTTCGCAAAATTTTAATAAATCTAATTTTTACTCAATTTCAGCAGTCGTACAATACATAGTATATTACAAACCGAGGTTCAAAGTATTTCATTTCTATCGAAACATGAGATAGTTGATCGAGGCGCGAAGCGCCAAGGTCAACCACATCTCAAGACACTAATGAAACTTTCCACAGAGTGATAATAAATTTAAATTTCTGAAGTTTTGAACCGTCAAACCAACATTAAAATAAAATTCCGATCAATATCAAGTTGGTAATTTTGTTTTATTGTGTTGGTCCTATGGAAATTTAAGGTTGAAAAGTGTTCTGTAGTGTGTTCAGAACACAAAGTGTTCACTTTCTACCCTAGGGAGGAAAGTAAAAGTCAACAATGTATTATTTTCAAACTTTCAAAAATACAGAAATTGCGTTATTACTAAATGATTGTAAATAAATATTATTTTAAGATGAATGCAATATATTTTAGATATTGTAGGTCTGGTTCAGATGCTGTCTGTTTTGAATCATGCAAATCGGTAAATAATTGCCTGAATGAAAATGGGTTCCTGAAATAAAAAACTATATTGCATTTAAAAATAAAATGAACTTATAGGTACCATATTGTTTATCGACTTTTACTTTATTCATAGAGAGACCATCAAGCCCGATAAACGGTTGGTCAATTGTGATTATGTATATCTTCAGTTACTGAAATTGGATCAATTAATGATATAGGATCCTCACTGGAGTTGAGTGGTGCCAACTTATTCCCGAGTACTAGATGATCACTAGACAACACAATCAATTCGATTAAACTAAGTAAAGTTATAGTAGCGACTTACCTATGATCTAGAAGTTTCAACCTATCACCAGGTGTCATATTTAAAATTCCCGTATCGGATTGGTCAACAAAGTATAAAAGAATGGTACCCAAGACAGCAACTAAAAAAGAATTCAATTTTAATTGGTACCGAGATGAGATAAGGCCAATTTTGCAATTTTGAATACGCTATTCTGCAATATTGCATAAAATGTATTGAATGTTGCATATTCGACTACCGCAGATATTTACTTACTTATTAAGCTTCCAATGAAGAAAAATTCGACTTGAAGAAAGCCATAATTATCCACAATTGGCCCAGTCATTAACGGAGCGACCGCTAGGCCTAAATTTTGTATCTACTGACAACTAATACAAATAAAAATAATAAATTAACCATAAAGGCATTGAAATTTCTTACATGCCATAAGCTGTTCCCAATTGGTTTTCTGGTATTAAGACAGCAACGAGAGGCCACAAACTACTCGCCAATGCTGAATATGCAAGGCCCATAATCGACTGAAAATTGAATTATATACAATACAGGCAACCAACAATATAATATTACATACCATCGCCACATAAGGTTCAAATTTAGTAAAAGCAAGTAAACAATGCGCGAGTACGGTGAGGATAGTGGCAACTAGGCCCCATACCAGATTTTTGCCCATTTTGTCGATTATTAATCCAAAAATCGGTGAAGCCCCGGCTGATATTAAGTATACAATTCCACTAATATTATTCGCCGCCGCTTCATCCATATCAAACTCTTCTTCAAAGAAGGTTTTTCCAAGTGTAATAAACGGAAATATGGCAATGTAGTAAAAAACTACGATTAAAGCGACTATCCAAAAAGTAGCAGGAAAATCTTTTAAATCTCGCAATCGGATAAGATCGTTCTTACTCGCATTTTGGTTGCGGTTAAGGACGCGTTCAGCACGCTTATCAAAATAGGCCAGAATCAAACCGCACAACACTGACATAACACATGTATAGTCGGTCCAAAAAGTACGAAGAGCGATAAATCATGCTGTGACAGCCGTTCCAGGGGCGTGCATTTTTATAGGGTTTAAAACAGTAGCTTGTAATAATAGTAGCGCGTAGATGGGCAGACCCACGGGCGGATCTTTAAGTAGAAGTGGTTTAAGTAGGGATACCGTGGGGCGGTCTATTTTCAATTGCCAAACTAAATTTGCCAATTACTTCCTGTACAGAACTACTACTACTGTAGTACCATTTAATTATTTGTACTTTTTCTTCTCTGGAAGACAGAATCTGGGATTTGGATATCCGTATTGATCGAATAATTGATCCAATAATCATAAATGTAGGAAATGATAACGACAGTAGTGACAGTTTAAGTGATTAATGCAAAGTGAAAAACAGAATTTTGATGTTGATTTTTCAGTCATTTTGAAGTGTGCTTAATTTTTAGTTGTTGTTTAGTTGTTTTAGTTGTTTTTATTGTGTTAGTTGTTTTTATTGTTATCATTTTGAAAGTATTTAAATAGTTTCATGCTACGCCACTGGGCCCACTTATTTTTAAGTGCGTAATAAACTTGCTCGAGGTATCCAGTAGACCACACCGGTCGTAAATATGACCACACCATCGATGTATATGTATATTTCGATATAAGCATACTGCATTTGACTGGTTGTAAAATAGTATGGGTGCACACCAAAAACTATACATTTTCTTAAACTTTAACATGTAAATAGTATCGACTAAGCTAGACCACTTATAGGTAATAGTGTATTGAACATCCTTTGACTAAATGCCGCTTATTTTTTGCTCCACTCTTCGTACTTTTTGGACAGACTATAGACGATGCTATAAAATAATTTCGAATATTTGTTTAATAAAAAATTTAATTTAAATCTGGTAAGTGGTAATTTTAAAAATTTCATATTTGCAACGTGTTATTGAATAAACTTACCAAGAAATAGGATAATTCCTAAGGCGTGGGCCCCCGAATTGTAACTGGTAACCCAACTATATAATTTCTCCGTTATGAAAAAGGATACCGAACTACCAGCACGAGAAACACTTAATTGCAAACCAAACACCATGTTTAATTCCTTTCCTTTGAACCATAATACAGCATAATTATTTTGAGTGACCGCCAGACATTCAGCTCCAATTCTGAATTAAATCTATTATAATTTCGTTATTAATTTTGGGTTGGCATTATTGTAAACTAAAATGACAAACCCACTAAATTCAAACTAATTCACCCAAAAATAAATCGACCAGCAATCATCAACCAATAGACATTAAGGTAAACTGCCCAGGCAAAAACTAATTGGCCCACCAGAGTTAGACACACGTACAAGTTGCTCCCTAAGCGGACACCCAAATATCTAAATAATATCACTAGTAATGATTATAAAAATATTTTAAGAATTTAACCTGTCGACGAGAAATCCGCCCAAAAAACACATTATAACATTCGGCCAAGCATAAATCGAGTACAACATTGTATATTCCGAAACAGTGAGTGGTAATTCATCTTGAAGATAATCTTGTAAAGCAGTTGGAATGTCGAAGCAAAAATAGCCGCCTAAAATTTAATTTCAATTTTTTTTACTTATTTGAATAGTATCGTGTCGTGACTATTCAGATATTTGTGACATTTCGAATATTGGCACAAATAAGTCTCAGTACCAGTATTAACTCACCGAAACCCAAAAGGCACATAAAAATAAGAGCGACAAATCGATGAAGATTTCCACCAGGATGGCAAAACAAATTACCACAACCGGAAACTTTTTTCTCGTTGTTCGTTTCTATATTATTTGAAACAGTTTCCATTTTCACGCAAATATACTAATAAGATGTACTAAATTCTCTAGGGATATTTTGGCGGCTTTTATCTGAATATTATCTTTGTTGTATAGAACGTACATGATTATACTTTCAAAATTTATCCTCCTAGTTCTTAGTAAATTTAATAATAGAATTGTTTTATCAACTTTTAATGAAATTTGATAAAACACTTAATTAATCTCAACTTAATTAAACAATTAGTGATAAAATTTAAACAAACAAACAAAAATCGTTTGAAATTAGATTCGACAAAGTTAGAAAAAAAAGACCCAAATTATGTTTTAATCGGGTCAGTAAATTTCGAAATATAATGGTTGAAAGATAGGATCAGACCCACAGACCGACGGACACACGAAAATTAGTGATTATTAGTTTCGTAATCTACGCATTCTAAAAAGTAAAAAAAGTGAAATTAAAAAATAACAGTTATTTGTGTATCAATGCATTAAAACAGCATTTTTTCAGCATAAAATTGCTTTTAATGCCGTCGTTCGAATTAAATTTTATCCGAAATCTTAATTTCTTCCAAAAATTGATGCAAGAATGTATACGTTTGATGTGAAGGCAACCAGCAATACATTTGGTTTTATCTAGTAATTAACAAATTAAAATTATTAATCATATCAAAACTAAAAATTCTATTCTATGCCAGATTCTATTATTTCTATGCCGGATTCTATTATTTCTATGCCGATTTCATATAAAAGATTTTTTGCATGGGAACAAATACTTCTACGAGAAAAGTGATAAAAAAAAATTTGTACATACGCTTTTGCTTGAAAATTTTGTTAATAAATATTTATTAATAACATACACGTTTTTAAATCGCAAGTAAAAGCAATTGCGTGTTATTTACTCATCCGGTCCATATATTCTTTCGGATATCTCGAAGGAAACTTCGCAAATAAACCTCGACATAAAAAAAGGTAAATCGGATCCAATATAAAAATCGAATAAAGTCGCAATCGTAGCTATAAAAACCATAATCAACAAACTATTTCGTGAGATGTTGTAAACCTATTAAATACAATAATTAATCATTTCATTATATTAATATGGAAAGTTGTTGTTACTAACCGAAAGCCAATTTCTCTAATCAATTTAAATACAGTACCGCGTTTAAATGTAGGTAGATCTTGATTTTCATTCACCGCAGTTAGAATTTTATCCAAGGTTAGTTTTTCACCGGTTTCAAAAAAAGAATGAATTATCTGTCGAATAGCATTTTTGGTGGCATCATCAACGTTGTCCAAAATCGTTCGTTTTCGATGGTACGGTTTTGGTGAACTAAGTTTCCGATTTTTCTTATATTCACGCAGAATGGTGAACACGCTCGAAGTACTCACGCCTGAATTGACAGAATTACTAATCATACATTGATACATTTTCTTAAAGTGGAGATTTTACAATTTCAACCATAAATTACAATTTATGTATGTGAGGAACCGAATAGGTACTGAAAGATTTTTCTATAAACACTAGAAAAACGAAAATTACCATTGGCGTTAGCGGTTATCTCAACGTTATCTGTCTTCCCATTCTTTGGCATTTCTATCTCACATGTATTGAAATAATTTATAATTGTTTGTTTCTCTTCAATTGAAAATGGCTTAGATGGCCTTTTTTTCGGTAAAGAATTGGCCGGTCTAGCTGCTTGATTCATGATCAATTCAAATTTATAAGCTAAAAATGATTGTTTAAACATTTTCAATAATCAATATGCCAATAATAGGAATAACAACTTACCATAAATAATAAAATAAGTCAGACGAAAATCATTTTACAAATAAACATTGACGATAACAACATAACACAGCTGATGTGTATGGTAGGCAACCAGCACAGCAGGCAGCGCCGAGTGACAGAATGAAGTTAGCGTCAAGTGCTCGAGCGCCTCACTACATTTAAAAGAGAAGTTTACACAACTAAAATTTTAGTTATTAAATAAATAGTAATTAGAGCTAAATGGTGGTGGTGTTTAAGGGGGTTCTACCGCACGGATACTTGATACACGGTCACCGCGCTTTTATCCCCTCCACATCATTTCTGCTATAATATTCGCAAATGTTTATACTATATACGCTTGGTATAAGAACATAGGGTAGAGCCACAACTTTTCTTAAATTGGTCGCTTATTGTCAGATTGACTCGCTAGCCGAGGATGAACACGACGTTTACCGAAGGTAAAAACGAACTGACATATGTTATTGTATTGATTTGATGGCATTTTTGATGTATTGCAGTAGTGCGCACTGAGTATATATCTATCTTGTTTTAACTTGTATTGATAACACAGGACAGAAATATACTTACTCTGCACCGGGGCACCAATTTAAAAACGCTATTAGATTTGACATTTGTATTTGAATTTGGTTATAATCACTTGGATTTACGTTTTGTGTATCGTTTTATTCGATTTAATCTACATATAATACAAAAATGCCTCGTTGTGCAGTGAGAGAATGTAAAAACTATTATAAAAAAACCATCGGAAAAATAAATTAAATTAAAAACAAAACAATCACTTACTATTATTGGCACAATAACACTACTGCAGAGGTTAGGAGCACCGCAAAAAAATTGCACACTTGTTCGCATATATAGTTAAAGAAAACTATAATATACCGATATTTATTTAAAATTTCGCGGGCATGTTGTCATTTAGTTCGACTAAGGTTCGACTACGGTCGGCTACCTAGTCGCTTTCTACTTCGGCTAATATGCGCGTGGCTTTACCCTATGTTCTTATACCATGTATATACGTATAAACTTTTGGTTCAGATTTCTTACTTGATTTCGTAAATCTCGAGGTAAATGTGTGGTGATGTCTTCAATGTTGTTTTGAATAATCGCCTATAAAATTGGTTTAAACAAGAAAATGCTTGGGAAATTAATTGGAACTTGAGGAATACACCGTAATTATCATTTTGTAAAAATTCCAGGTAAAATAGGGACAACATTTAGCAGCGATAGGTGAGTTAATGATTTAATTTAATATTTTCATGTACATAAATATCGAGAGCATCAGTATAATCTGTATTTAATATACTAATGATAGTTTAATACATTTTAAATTACACGATTAACCCCTGTTACAGTTTCTTTCTATCGATTTTAGGCCACCAAGTGAAGATAAATAACTGGAAAAAAAATTCAATATTTCAATATTTACATTAAATGCAACTGTTAATTATTTGTCAACTACCAAAAAATTAACAAAAAATACATATACTTAGAATTGATTAGTTATTAAGTACATGTGAATAATAAATTAGATCATTAACTCACCTATTGCTGCTAAATGTTGACCCAATTTTACCTGGATTTTTACAAAAGGATAATTACGGTGTATTCCTCAAGTTCCAATTAATTTCCCAAGCATTTTCTTGTTTAAACCAATTTTATAGGCGATTATTCAAAACAACATTGAAGACATCACCACACATTTACCTCGAGATTCACGAAACCAAGTAAGAAATCCGAACCAAAAGTTTATATGTATATAGTATAAACATTTGCGAACAAAATGACACTAACATCAATATTATAGCACTTCAGGTTTTTGTGTTACACACAATTGTTTTATTAAACTTGGTTATGTAGAAATTGTTTGTTGGACCACCAGAAGCATCAGCTGTTCGAGAACTGTCATTTTACTGAAATGCCTTATAATTGTATTTTTGTGAATCATTGTAACGTGTGACATTTTCTGAAGTTAATTTTAATAAAAACTGTAATGTTTAGTTGTTGATTGAGACACTTGTTTGCGCTTGTATAACTTTATTGTTTACATTCATACAAAGAACTCATATACACCAAGAACCACATTCAGGGCAATTCGAGCGTGCTGGGTTTTCCTAGTGCATTCTAGTGCACGACAGATTAATTAGATGGCGCTAGAATAGTCGATCAGCAACATAATTTAAGTATCTACCACTATTTTGTATTTTAGCAGAGAGAGGAATATAATGCGCGGTAAATTTAAGATATTAATTTTGTTAATTCTTATTGAATACTCCAATTTCTCACATAAAACTTTCGATTTTGTTTTAATTAAGAAAGACAAGCATAGCCTTTTTAAACAAAAGCAATCTGAAAACTGTTTTTGTGAACAACGTGTTCAATAAAAAAAAACAAATATAAATTGCATGTAAATATGTATGTTTATTTAAATAAATATAATAAGTATAAATAAAATATTAAAAATAAATGTGTCACTGACCTATTATTTATAAACTTTTACAGTAAGTTTCAAAATAACAGGACACTTACCCAGAAGTCATTTTTTTTTCTGGAAATTTATACCATTCGATTCGTCCTAAATTGCTCTTTAATAATCTGAAATCAGATTTATCCAATTCATTATTTATTATCAATTCATTACGCGTGGTTGTTAAAGCTATGTGCTGGCTTAATATTTATCAATGCTCGCTGTATGGCTCCCTGACTGGCTGACTCGATAGCACTCGCTAGCCAATCGCGATTTAAGTTGAGTAAGCTGATTTATTGAATCGATTTATCGAATGAGCCAGCAGTGCTTTCTTTATTGTGAAAGTGCGAGTGTGTGCGAGCGTAAGTGTTTGTTTTGTTATTTATTTTATTTATTAGTCGGGAATCTAGACTCAGAAAAGACGCTGTTTAAAAGTCGAAGTGTGCACTCGGGAGATATATGATTTAAAAAATATGCATATTATGTAGAATGATTTTCCGGATCTAAATATGCGGTAGGCCCGTTTTTTCAAGATTGCAAAAAAATATTTTTACATTTTTTTTTTTATATTGAAAATTGTGAAATTTTATGTTTACACCGCTGCAGCAGGAGTATTTTTTATCTCATTGAAATGATTTTTAAACCAATAAAAAGCTAAATTCTTTGACATTCACACGCTGCAAATTGTTTATCAAAATTCTCAATAATAATTGCTACAGAAATTGTTTAAACAAACCGCGCACAAAAACTGCATTATAAACTTCAGCATCGAGGTATTTTAAAAACTATTATAGATAGATGCATACATAATTGGTATAAAATGTGCAAAAAAGAATGAAGAAGTTTTTAGTGCAAAAATTACATAGATCGATTCATTTGTGTATAAGATATGATTTTTTTAATAACGCGCTTTGCTGTTTTCCGCCGAGCGTATGTACGACTTTAACACGAAGACGGTCTCGCACACATTATTTGATCAGTTGCGTTACCACTGCACATTACTAATTATATGAATAAATAAATTCTATCTTTTGTAATAATTTCAAATTATACATAAACTTGAAAATTTATTAAATATTAAATTTACGACATTGACCCTCACAATAGCAACCTATTATACACTGTAATCCAACTTTGTTACACCTGCAATTTTTGGTACATTTTTTAAATTTACATTTACAAAACAATATTTTCGGATGATAAATTTGGACGAGCATTTGTAGTTATCAACTTCGGTATAAGAACATTGTTTTTTAAATTCCATCCAAAGTTAGTTGTATTCGGAATTTTTGGATTTAAGGCCGTAGCTTTTTTCCAAATATTTATTTGAAATGCAGCTCTCAGAATATGTTGATAAAAAGAATCCTCGGTCGGTGGTAAATTTCTTATATCAGATTTACAAGTATGATATAAATGTGTACGAAATTTATACAAATCTCCAGTAAATAATGGTCGACCATACAAAACTTTGAAAAAATATCGCGCTGAATTTTGAAGACACTGATCAAATAATGTGTGCGAGACCGTCTTCGTGTTAAAGTCGTACATACGCTCAGCGGAAACAGCAAAGCGCGTTATTAAAAAAATCATATCTTTTACACAAATGAATCGATCTATGTAATTTTTGCACTAAAAACTTCTTCATTCTTTTTTCACATTTTATACCAATTATGTATGCATCTATCTATAATAGTTTTTAAAATACCTCGATGCTGAAGTTTATAATGCAGTTTTTGTGCGCGGTTTGTTTAAACAATTTCTGTAGCAATTATTATTGAGAATTTTGATAAACAATTTGCAGCGTGTGAATGTCAAAGAATTTAGCTTTTTACTGGTTTAAAAATCATTTCAATGAGATGAATAATACTCCTGCTGTAGCGGTGTAAACATAAAATTTCACAATTTTCAATACCAAAAAAAAAAAAATGTGAAAATAATGTTTTGTGCCTTTTTGCAATCTTGAAAAAACGGGCCTACCCCATATTCAGATCCGGAAAATCATTCTACATAATATGCATATTTTTAAAACCATATATCATCGAGTGCACACGATCGAATTTGTGCCATCAGATTCCCGACTATTATTTGTTCTAATCCCATTATTGTTTGTTTATTTCAAATATATTTTTTTTAGAATATGGAAAATCCTGAACAACTTACGTAAGTATAATAATTTGATGATTTCAATAACATAACACTGTTTATCTGCTTGCGTTTCGAAATGACAACTTTATGAGTGTAATTTTTAATGTCATAATGACATGCATTATGACAATAAAGACTATACTGATTTTCGAGCTGATTACATTATAGTACTGAGTACTATAATGAATTCATTATGGTACTCAGTACTATAATGAAACTGAATACTGTATTAAAATTCAATAAAATTTTCAATCAACTAACAAAATGTGCAAAATATGGCAAAAAACTTTTTGAAAATGTATTTAAATTTATTACAAATTATGAGGAAATTAATTAAACAAATTAACGATTGTAAACATTAATAGTAGCAATTGTACAATTATTCAAATTAACGCCAGAAAATCGAACAATTCAAGGCTAATATGATACATCAATTTTCAGGTAATACGATTATATCAATAAATTAGTGACGTTTAGGTGTCAGCAACATATTTATTTTTTAGATTTTACATTTTTTTAAAGCTAAATAATTTATTTCGAATTTCTTCTTTAATATACGCAAGCAGATAAAATTTTGTATGTCATTCGGATCGTAACTAATCATTACTCGGCTGGCGCCTCGTCAGATAAACTTCACGACTGGTACCATAATGATTGATATTACGATCCTTATGACATAAATAACTATTATATCTTATGGTTTAGATCAACGAATAATGCAGGGCCGCCGCCGACTAATGCAGGGCCGGCGAATGCTGAACAACTTACGTAAGTATAATAATTTGATGACAGTAGAGGGGCGGGGGAACGGTCCCGCTCGCCTAGGAGGGGGTATTTAATTAAATTTAATTCCAATTAATGTATTAATATTTAATTATTTTATTAGATTGTCGGAGTCTATGCGAACATCGCGTCGCCAAATGTAGGTTTTTCTTCAAATTTAAGGTTAGGATTTAAATAATAATTATTATGGATTTTCAGTTCGCGTGAAAGACGAGGAGTGAGAGGGCGGTCCCGCTCCCGATCGCCATTGAGAAGGTATTTAATTTAATTCTAATTACATATATGTATTAATATTAAATTATTTTATTAGATTTTCGGAGCCCGCAGTAAGGCCGCTTCGACAAATGTAAGTTTTTCTTCAAATTTAAGGTTAGGATTTAAATAATAACTATTATGGATTTTCAGTTCGCGTGAAAGACGAGGGGCGAGGGGGCGATCCCGATCGCCATTGAGAAGGTATTTAATATAATTTAATATCAATTAATTAATATTTTACTTCTCTCGTAGAGAAAGTATTGTATTCATGAAATTTTTATTTATAGATCGGTTGAAGATCGGCGTGGGCACCGCCGCCGCAATCGTCGGGCTGGGCGACGGGCTCAAAGTGATGGACGGAGGTTTGATGGGAGGGGCAGGCCAAAAAAATTAATAATAAAAAAGCTAGCGGTTATTAAAATATATTAAAAATAAAATATATCTTTTTATTATATATAATATTTTAAAATAAAGAAATAAAATACATTCTTTATTTTTTATTTACATACATATATATATTTTTTTTTTTTTTGAGAGAGGGAAATCCTCATAGGACACCCAGCTCTTGATGTTCCAGTGAGCTGGGTAGTGCCGGACTCTTACCGGCTAAAACCCCCTCGATCTCTCCCTAGCATCTCCCTCGATCTCTCCCTCTAGGCATTTCTTCACTTTTGCTAGTCACTCCAAGAAGCTTCACTTATTTCAGCTCCTCCAGCAATTTGATTGGTTTTTTCACATTGCGAAAAAACGGTCGCTCCGAAAGATATTCGGAAAGTGATCCAAAATGAAATCGACGCGAAAGAGACGAATATTGATGCTCAATCGGTTTAACCATTAGTGTACATTCAACCATGAATAAACCTACATAAGTATACTTACTATTTATGTAGCACTTTATTTAGTTTTCGGTGCTTTTTTAAGGTTCCTTGAACATTGCTGCTGCTTGTATGTTTTCTATTGGTTGCATCTCTACAATCGTGAGAAATCCATTTCAAATGGTTATAAATATGCATTTTAACAAATAACTCAAGAAGAAACTCTCGATGCTCCAAGCAAAGGGCATTTGGTTTTTCAAAAAAAGAAGAGTATTGTTTGAGCCACATGCTTCGGATGTTTTTAATTAACAGTGCTTTTATATTAATTTCATGAATATGAGCTTGGAAAGTTTGATTGATGAGCGCATAGGAAGAAACAATGATTGCGTGAAACTCATCAGATGGAACTTGCAAGTGACCCAAGTCTTCATTATCTTTAGTTCTGTATGCCTTAAAAAAAATTAAAGCATCGCTATTCTGTTGAAAACTTTGATCCTCTCTATGTAATTGATGCATACACTCAGGGCAATTCTTTTTTTTGCTAAACTTGTAGATCAAGTAACCTGCTACATATTTCATGGACGATTCAGTAAGCAAGGGTCGCTTCAATTCAAGCAGAGCATCAACAGAATTTTCTTTATCACTTGAGTTTTGCAGAATAAGCTGATCAATTTGCTGATTAATGTATTTTTCATTCTCTTGACACCAGTCATCTGCATTGGCCCAATTATCTATTGCGTTCTGCATGATTTTGTCATTAAGAGCGTCTCCGACAATATTTTTATTTTCGATAAAACGAAACGATATTGTATGAAACGTTATCGGAGTTTAACAATAGTAGGAAGTTTTTTTCCGCTTCGCAGTTGGTAGTGCTATTCGGTGGCTTCATAAGATTGACAGTCATGGCATATTGCAAATTTCTCCGAAATTGTTGAGCCGAAGGATTGTCATTATGACCTGAGCGACTTCTCAAAACTGAAAAAAGATTCTCAAGCGGATCTTGATTTAAACGTGAAGAAATGAGAAATTTTGTTCCCTCATTACGTAGATCCTCCCAAAGCATTAGAACGGAGTTGACACTCAATCTAAGACCTGAAAAACACGGCGGACACATTCCTTGTACTCGCCATTTTCTCAGCCATACTAAAGATGTTCGCAAATATTCTTCAATGTGTGGCTGCGAATCCGATAAAGCACGTCGGTACCAAGACTTGTCTGTAGGCGATCTACTATTGAGACAATCAAATAGGTCGTTCAGCATTTTCAGAAAGTTGGCGGTTGCAACGCATTTCAAATTAACCAGATCACCCGAAACAAAACCAGTTAAAATAGCCGAGGACACACTATTGCTGAAAATTTGTGTTGCCAAACGAACTGACATTTTTTGAAAGTTATTTGGATTAACATGTCTATCTGTCAGTTTTGGAGCACTCTTACATGGTTTGTCACGTTCGAACTCGCGTAGTTCTTGTATCGGTTCCCATGAAATAGCTTCCTCGTCAATAAAAATGGTCTTGTTTATCAAATTATTGCGAATGCTTTTAAATAAATGCGGAACGTCAAACATGAAGAATATTTTGTGCTGTTCTTCGCAATTTTCTACAAAAAAATATGGCTTTGTTTCAGTCACACCAAGTAATGTAGCCATTCTTTGATTTGTCGTTCCTTGATCAGAAACTACACATCGTACGTTTAAAATAGTTAGGCAATTTTTGATGATTATGTTAAGCATATCGAATAGTGCATCATCAATTACACTTGAATTCGAAATAAAATATGCAAGAGGTTGCTTCCATGAATATTTTAATCCGCGAAGCATAAAAACTAAAGCATATTTTCTATGCATTTTAGCCCGACCAAGTCTGCCATAATCTTGGAAACCTTCGACTAAGTCATCTTTGGAATTATATTCCAGCAACTCTTTGATACTCATTTCATCGAGCATAACAACACATTCTCGCTCAGCCTCATTCATTGCTTCTGCCTTTATTTGTAGTTTCTTGAATAAATTGGATGTCAAACTGATTCCGGGTTTAATTTGCAACTCATTCACCCATTTACGAATTAAAGTGACACACGGAAGAGCCATTTTCTTCTCGTCTCGCAAATGAACGTACGCTCTTGGAGATTTATAATACAGGGATAACGCAAAATCTTTCTCCCTCTCAAGCCATGGTCGCTGAACACTATAGTTCAATTGCATGCTGAAAAATAATAGTGGATCTTCCGTCATGTGACCAGACGCAGCCTCAAGTATCTTTTCAACTGGAACTTTATTGCTAACGTTTTTTTCTTCCTTATTTCTCTCCAACATTATTTTCTTTTCTAATCTACGTATCTTCTGCTTCAGACTATGTAGCTGTCTGTCTTTTTTAGCTAGATCGGTAGTCTTTTTCTTTAAAAGAACCTTTAACCGAGTGTTTGACTTATTTTCTTTATCCACAGCTAAAGATCTGATTTCTGAAGCGCTGGTTGGCGTTGGCATAGCCGACAAAGATTGACTTGGAATTACTTCCTCGTCTCCATCAACATCAATGTAATCTTTTGGAACAGCTGTTTTTTTAAGTTGTTTTAAGTTGGGGTCTGTACCATACTGGCCAAACTCAAAGTCGATGCAATCAAAATGAACGCCACAAATTCTCTTGTTATTTATTTGCACCGTAGATAAATTTGAAAATTTTACAAAATTACCTGAACGTTCGACCCATTGTTCCTGCCTAATGTAGCAAAATTATATTATCATCTTATATATTAAGTAGTAATTATTAGCATACGAAATCTGTATTTGCGTGTTAAATTTCGATAACCTGTTGCGTAGCAACTGAAATGAGTGCAACTTTGGCAGATTTAAAAATCAGGAACGCTCGCGCGTGTAATTCTTATCTGGCAAATTTCCATAATTTGAAGTTGCTGCGCATAAAGTTTAAAAAATTCAACCCAAAGTATACAGACCTCGAATGGTATTTGCAAAGTTTTTTTCAACCAACATATTTATCGACTGGGATTACACAAGAGCTTTTGTTTTTGCCGGACAAATTTTTGCTTTCCTTGAAAACTTGTTGCCTAGCAATTTGACAAGAAAATCAAATTGAGTGTCAAAAAGGTAAATATATTTTTTAAATTGACAACCGAGGATGATCCACTGTTATCGAAATAAATGCCGTCAAAATGCAATGTGATCGTGATTTTTAAACATAAGAAAAAAATTATCGGAGGTAAATACACAAGAGGTTCAATTTTCACATGTAATACCATAAGTGCACAAATTATTTCCAGAAAATTTTTTTAAGCTCACGAATGCATTAGTTGGCGTGGAAATCTGCCCGAGTCGCAGACGAGGGCAGATTTCCTCACGCTAACTAATGCATGAGTGTAAGCGATAAAAAATTTTCGGAATTAATTTTTGTACGAATGGTATTCGGTAAGAAAATCGCACAACTCTTAATTGATGTTATATTTTATAAAATATTTAATAAATTATAATGACATTTTACTACTAGATATTTCCATTCTACATCTATCTTAGTTTTTCATCTATCTTACTCGACTTCCACTTCTGCTTCCGTTGGAAACCAACAACAAACTACGTACGATCACAGTGTTTTTAATTTTAATTAGTTTTTCTGATATATTTGTTGGATTCATTTAATGTTACCAATTTTTCCAATAAATTAATTTTGACAACACCTTTCATTGTGACATCGGAAATATTTTAAATATTTCCAAAATATTTCCAAAAAATATTGATGTTGATCAATTGTAACTATAGCAACAAGCTTAAATGCGGCCATTCTATTGGTTGCTTAAATAGTTGTGCGATTTTCACCGGATAATTTTATTTTAATACGAAAGATTTGTTGCTATGGAAATATCTCAAGCAGAAAAAGCATGAAAAAACCGCGACAGCGTAGCTGAAGCGGTTTTTTCTAGTGCTTTTTCTGCGAGCGATATTTCTAAATAGCAACAAATCTTAAGTAAATTTAAAATAAAATTATCCTGATGATGAAAATTAAATCTCGAGTGTATTTTAGGGAAATAAATCCATGATTAATAGCCTAAAACGGCATTTAAACTTACATTAAGAGATAAAGAGGCTGCAGAATGCCAAACACACTATTTATTTAGACCAAAACGGTCTTCAACATGCATTTTTGTAATATCTTGACATTTGACAACGACAACTGAAAAAAAATTCCTATCAGTTACGATTTTTCACACCTTCTGAGCTCTTTTTTTCACTAAAAATCGGACGTGATTGGTTCAAATTTGAAAATGTATGCATTTTGATTGGCTACTGAGGTAAGAATGGATTTATCATAATAAACATGAAAAAAAAAAAATTCATAAAAATCTATGAATAACGGTTGCCAAAAAACAAAATATCAACGCAAATTTTGATCAAAAATTTGTGCATTTATGGTATTACATGTGAAAATAGGTAATATCTACTACAGATTTTTTTTCCATCCGTGAGACGCTATAAAATGGATAGAGACAGAGATACCTACCCTACATGATTTTACAGCATAACTATTGAAATGTTACATGTACTATGGTTATTATTCTAAACTAAAAGTGCAATGATTCTAAGTTAATTGCTTCTGAGAAATATCGGATACGTTGTTTGCAATTGTAGAAGTGCACGGAATTGTCAAATGTACACAATTAATTAAGTTAAATTGTCAAATGTACGAAAACTTCAACGAAATATATTGTAAATAAATGTACTTATTTACATAACGTTATGCGATTTTCTTACCAAATACCATTCGTGCTCAAATTAATGTCCAAAAATTTTATTTTGCTTTACACTCATGCATTCGCTGCCGTCCGGAAATCTGCCCTCGTCTGCGGCTTGGGCAGATTTCCACGCCAACTAATGCATTTGTGAGCTCGACAAAATTTATGAAAATAATTTGAGCATTTATGGTATTATATGTCATAATTTTTTTGTTACACGAAAATATCGTAGTTACATGGTATTCAAGTAACTTTGTGATCGGATAAAAAAAATAGTCAGGAAGGTAAAGTCTCAAATTCGACATTCTCTATACAACCAGCCAAGGAAACGCTAAATGAAAATTGGTTTTTATGCAGAATCACCGGCCGGATTCGAATCTGGAGATCGGAAATGAATCCGGAATTGCCAATATGCGAAAAAGTCACTTTTTTAAAAAAAGTATTTATTTTTGAACAATTTTAATACTTATCTTATTTTATCGGAAAACACAAGAGCTGGATGTCTGATTTTTTCATAAAATATGAACTGAAGTGTCTTGATCATCATGGCATTGTCAGGACATTTTAAGATTAATTAAAAAAAAAAAAATAATTTATTATGGTACATCAAGTTTTTTTCGTATCGGACATGGTACATCAAGTTTTTTTCGTAATTTTTTTACGTATCGGACAACTATACTTATTTTTCGAAATTTTTGATACATAAATCTTATGAAATGTGTGAAAAACTTTTTAGTAAAAAAAATAAATTTAAATGTTGTCTTGGAAAAATATTACGAAGAGTAAAACACAAAATATTTTTGCGCGCCAGCCGCGATCGCTACCAATGTGGAGTCGTATCATTTTGTATATTAAAACCGGCAATGTGCTTGTTTGATTGAATTCTGGTCGTTCGGAAATATAATTCGTATACATAAAGTTATCCGGATTAATTTCCAATCTTCAGATTTGGATCCAGCATGTGATTCTACATAAGAATTAATTTTTATTAACCGTTTCCTTGCCAGTTGTATATGACCACTTTAAAAAAGCTCGTACGGAGCCTCAGCTCCTTAACTAGTAAGGTATAACGTTTTATAAAGGATTTCCCCTTGTTAATTTACTTCACAGCATGGTCATGAATACCACAAACATTGCAAATATGCGATTTTCATAATTAATATTATATAAGTAAATTACACATGTGGATCATTCATAAACTTACATTGATTCGTCACGTGGGAAACGATGAAAACTCAACTCTGGATTTTTTATTTTAGAATTTGTACATCCAGTATAAGAACAAAATGCTCTATTTGGTGCCATTTGAAATTCAAAATATTTCACACTATGATTTCACACGAAAACACTAAAAATACTGCGAAAACACTACTGAAAGAATATTCAGTCTTATATCTGCACCTCAAGTCAAGTTGGATATTTTCTGACCTTATTGTATCGAATAGTATTTGGAATTGTGCACTATTTTACGCTACCGGTAAAAACTTTACATGGCCTTCAATTGATTTGGTTCAGGCGGAATCACCTGAGAACCCACAGGAACAGGATAGGTCCAATCCAGCGTGCAAAAAAAATTATCTGGTACTGAGTTTCCATAATATTTCTCTCGTTATGTTAAATTACTTCTCTCGTAGAGGAATTTCTTTCAAATTTCCTTTTTTTTTGCTTTTAGAATGCGTAGATTACGAAAAACAAAAAATCCAAGAAAAAACATGCGAAAAATGGAAAAATCGTTAGATCTACTTAACTTCTTTGAAATTTGTTTTCTATTAATAAACTTATATATAATTTCAACTAGTTTAATCAAAAATAGGATATAATCCTTAATTCATGTTTTTAACCCTTAACACACCTCTTACACTAATAGTGTGCTATAATTTGCTTCAAATATTATTTTATATAGGTAATTTTAAATCTTGCTTCAAATAGTCATTAAAATAGAGTACCTACAACACATTTTTCACTTATTAATCTCTTCATACACACGTTTCAACTTTATCGCTTAGATTGGTTTCCAATTTGGTTCCTAGTTAAAATTTAAGAAACATTTGTAATTTATTAAATAATTGATGTCTCTCCACAATTTAAATAATATTTATTAAATCAATAAATAAAACGTTTTTTGCAAGAGTGTTTCGAGTTTTTATAAACTCATCATCAGGCTTAGAAATTGTATAGAGTTTTTTTATATAAGATTAGATGTAAACGTTTATTTGACTTTTAAAGTATTGATTGAAATAAATGAATTATAAATAACCCCACTTGAAGAAATGGACCAACCACTACAATTAAAACATTTTTAAATAACCCGATAAAATTTTTTCCACAAACGTTCGAAATATATTTAAGATTGTATATATTTAATTGGTTTATTTGAAATTGTTCTTAAAATTTTAACTATGAACCAAATTTGAAACAAATTTGAGCAATAATTATAGCAATAATTATAGCAATAATTATATAGCAATAATTTGTTGTTTTCCGCTGGGCGCTGAGCATGTGTTGATGACAATGCAATCAAATAATTATTTGGAAAAAAGCTACTGCAATATATCCAAAAATTCCGAATCCAACTAATTTCGGATGGGACTTAAAAGACAATATTTTTTTACCAAAGTTAAAACTATAAATGTTCGTCCAAATATATCCGAAAATATGTAGGTAAATGCAAATTTAAAAAATGTTCTAAAAATTGCAAATGTAACAAAGCTGTTGCAATGTATAATAAGATGCTATTGTGGTTGTCAATAATAATATTAATATTTTTATTTTTATGTATGTATTAAATTTAAAATTATTACATAAGGAGATAAAATTTAGTTATTCTTAAGATTAGTAATGTAATTTATTGTGCATTGTAACGTCTAATGCGCGCGAGACCGCGCGAGCGCGTTATTAAAAAAATCATATCTTTTATACAAATGAATCAATTTATGTAACTTTGTTACTAAAAAGAAAAACTTCTTCATTCTTTTGCTGTAATAAAATTTCTCAACTCTGAAGTTTATAATGCAGTTTTTGTGCACGGTTTGTTTAAACAATTTCTATAGCAATTATTATTAAGATTTTTAACATACATTTTACATCGTATGAATGTGGATGAATGTAGCTTTCTACTGATAAAATAATTTTATGGAGATAATAATTACTTATGTTATAGCCGTGTAAACAAAAAATTTCTCAATTTTCAATATTAAAAAAAAAATAAAAAATATTTTGTGCGCCTTTTTTGCAATCTTAGACAAACGAGCCCCCTTCATATTCAGATCCGAAAGATCATTCCACATAATATGCATATTATTTATATCATATATTTTTCGAGTGCAAGATTCGACTTTAAAACAGCGTCTTTTGAGTCTAGATTCCCGAAATCCCGAATAACACGAATGTCATGCTTCAGTATTATTGCAAAAAAGCGTTTTTGATGTAAAGAAATGTATATTTTCTCAAAACCGGTTACTACGAGAATATTTCAATATCGATCCACTGTAAAATAGGAGAGACGTACGGCGGGGACGGAGACGAGGGTCGAAGCTCTGGCACAGATAAGTATAACAGATAGGCGGTCTAACGTTAAAATTGGTTTCGCTACCCATCAGTTCCCCTCAACCCGCGTGTATTTTATATTGCCTACATCTAGGAGTATGCCTTTTATATCATAGTTTATTTCATTTTGTTTTGAAAGAAAACTGTAATCACATTATAATTTAACGTATGGTTTTAGAAACTGTATCTGGACGTAAGGTTGCAACTGTTAAATTGTAACTGTTGTAATTGTTGGTTTGGTGTGGTTTGGGCCATATGAAGATGATTTCATATTACGTTATTAGAGTATTATATTATTTTGCAACGCCATCTACCATAGGATAGACTTTGTACCAGAACAGCGCCCCTCCGTGGCCGGCGTTATACTAAAAAAAGCCCTCTCTAGTCGGGCGTTGGCAATATAAAAATGCGAAACACTTTGCCCTATCCGATGGCACATCTGTATATAACCTTATCTGTGGCTCTGGTCAAGCAGCGGGAGCTAGATTTTGGTATTTTTACACCAACTTACATTTATTTTTATTTCTTGTTTATTAGGATTGACAAAAATATAATTATGGTACTGTATGAATCACAAATAATAGGGCAACAAGTTAACCAAAAAAATTTTTGAGTTATAACCTATTATTCGATTTATTCGTTGAGAAACGACAAAAAGCAAGAAAATTTGATGAATTTTATTATTTATATTGGCGTTTTAAGTTGTGATGAAGATAGGGCCTGCAATACTTTTTGAAAAACGCTTAATTTTTTGTGGCTAAATTTTCACAGATGCAATTATGAAAGTTGATCAAAAAAATAGTATGTCCATTGACCTGTTACCTCATACAAAAAATCGAAATTTTTAATTAGTGCCGTTTTGCACAAGACGATTGCTTGACTAATTGAGATTTACTATATTTAGGACATAAACTTTTATTTCTGAAAATTTCACTTTTTTGTTTTGAAAGACCCACGGAATCGATTTTTAAGCGACTTTAAATAGAAATCAATACATATTAATCAAATATGAATAAAACCCGATCTATAAGGGTCAAAAAATATATTAGGAGGGTTGGGGTGTATAGTAAGGATCTTCAATCATTTTTAATCAGTCTTTATGTAAATATTACTAAAATAACTATTGGAAATGATGGGTAATGTGGTCATATAAAAAGTACAACACCGTCAATTTTTGAACAATTAATTCATGGGGCAACCATGCCACAAGGGCATATTTTTAAGAGATTACACTTTCACCAGCATTTTCTTCAATGCATACAAAAATTGGTCTATAGTTTGCATTATAAAATTGTATATTGATGGGATGAAGACGTGAGGTTGTGCCACAGATAAGGTTATATACAGATGTGCCATCGGATAGGGCAAAGTGTTTCGCATTTTTATATTGCCAACGCCCGACTAGAGAGGGCTTTTTTTAGTATAACGCCGGCCACGGAGGGGCGCTGTTCTGGTACAAAGTCTATCCTATGGTAGATGGCGTTGCAAAATAATATAATACTCTAATAACGTAATATGAAATCATCTTCATATGGCCCAAACCAACAATTACAACAGTTACAATTTAACAGTTGCAACCTTACGTCCAGATACAGTGTCTAAAACCATCCGTTAAATTATAATGTGATTACAGTTTTCTTTCAAAACAAAATGAAATAAACTATGATATAAAAGGCATACTCCTAGATGTAGGCAATATAAAATACACGCGGGTTGAGGGGAACTGATGGGTAGCGAAACCAATTTTAACGTTAGACCGCTTATCTGTTATACTTATCTGTGCTATGAATCAAAGAACTCATATACACCAAGAATCGCATACGCACTAAAAATCCTTTGATCTCAGCGTGCGCCGACTTTGGGTAACAAGACCCTGGTGTGTTACCCACTCACGAGATGGCTCTGTTAAAACTATTTATTAAGCAAAACAATATGCAACCTGATATACATTAAACTTGCGCGGGCTGTCAATGTTTCGAAATTCTATGCACAACCACAGATAAGGTTATATACAGATGTGCCATCGGATAGGGCAAAGTGTTTCGCATTTTTATATTGCCAACGCCCGACTAGAGAGGGCTTTTTTTAGTATAACGCCGGCCACGGAGGGGCGCTGTTCTGGTACAAAGTCTATCCTATGGTAGATGGCGTTGCAAAATAATATAATACTCTAATAACGTAATATGAAATCATCTTCATATGGCCCAAACCACACCAAACCAACAATTACAACAGTTGTAATTTAACAGTTGCAACCTTACGTCCAGATACAGTTTCTAAAACCATCCGTTAAATTATAATGTGATTACAGTTTTCTTTCAAAACAAAATTAAATAAACTATGATGTAGGCAATATAAAAGGCATACTCCTAGATGTAGGCAATATAAAATACACGCGGGTTGAGGGGAACTGAATGGGTAGCGAAACCAATTTTAACGTTAGACCGCCTATCTGTTATACTTATCTGTGGTTTAACACTGGTAACTCACTAGCTCTGCTTTCACTATTTTTAGAATCACTGCATTTTACCGCATCACTCACCGTTGATGGTTCTTGTAGGTTCCTAAGATCGACTCGGTTTCGTCTCACGGTTCCGTTTTCAACTTCTACATTGTATGATCTGGGACCGCACTCATTTATCACTACTGCTCTTTTCCAGTCTCTTGTTTTTTCCTTCACGAGAATGACATCATCTGGTTGAAGCACTTTTAGATGATTTGCATGGTGGTCGTAATAATGTTTGTTTTGTGCATTTTCCATAGTTTTCTTAATTTCTTTGTTGAACTCGCGCGACGGGTTTGAGAAACTTATGTGAGTGGGGATGGTGGTCATCAGATTTCGTTCCATGAGTAACCTACTGGGCGAGGGCACGTCGTTGCTCTTGGGTGTGTTATTGTACTCCATGATTGTCAATAACAGGTCGTTACCATCGCTGAAGGCTTTAGAAACTAAGCTTTTTACTATTTGTATATGCCTTTCTATCATTCCGTTGCTCTTAGGGTAGGCCAAACGATGAGAATACACTTTTTAGAACCGATATTACTTGGGTCGCTGTTTTGCTCGTTAGTTTGTTGACCGTAATAAATTTTCTGAAGTAATCCACTGTCACAAGAAAGTCGACTCCTTTGTGGTATTTGAAATCCAAGCCAATCTTTTGCCTAGATCCTTCTGGAAGCTCGTGATGCATTATTGGCGCTTTTGTGTTACTTCTTGAGTATTTCTGGCATATTGCGCACTTTGCGATGAATTTTTCTATGGCAGTTGACATGCCCGGCCAATAAATAATTTCTTTTGATTTTGCTTTACATGCTATTGGTGTGCTTGGTGTATCAAGTTTAGGAATTCTGGTTTCAGGCTATCGGGTATGATTATCCGCTTTCCAAAGAATAAGACGTTTTCGTAAACGAAAATCTCGTCTTTAATTTGCCAGTACGTTTTAACTTCTTCGGGGGCATTCTGTTTGTGGGTGGGCCAACCATTTAAACAATAATCTTTTATTTTGCTTGGGACTCTGTCTTCGTTAATGCTGTTTTCCAGTCTCTTAGCATTTTCCTTAGAGGTGCTTAATACGGTGTAGACTTTTCCCGTATTTAGGTAGTCCGTGTTCACTCCGTCGGTTGAAGGATCTCTGCTCAAGGTGTCCGCTATTCATAAGAGTTTTCCCGGTATGTATTCCAGTGTGACATCATAACGTAGAAGTCTAATGACTAATCTTTGCAGCCTCGGCGATAGGTCTTCTAGGGACATCTTGACAATGGCTAGTAGAGGGGGGTGGTCGGTTTCAACGTTAATTTTTTGGGCAAATAAGTAGTAGTAAAAACGTTCGCATCCGAAGACAATTGCTAATAGTTCTTTATCGATTTGGTTGTAGCGTTGTTGGCAGTCGCTTAACGTGATTGACGCGTACTCTATAGGGTGGCCCTCTTGTAGGATAACTGCTCCGATGCCGTACTTGCTGCTGTCAACAGATAAGGTGATTTTTTTCTTGGGATCAAAATAGCTTAATACGGGTGCTTCTGAAATCAATCTTTTTAGTTTGTCAAAACTTTTGGTTTCAATATTTGTCCATAACCACTCGTTTTTTACACTCAGGAGTTTTCGTAATGTGGCTGTTTTCTCGGACAGGTTTGGGATGTATTTACCGACGTACGTAACCATTCCCAGAAATCTTTGGAGTTCTTTCCTGCTTCCTGGAATCTTTAGGTCCGTGATGGCTTTGACTTTTTTGCTGTCCACTTGTATACCTTCCTAACTAATTACGTGGCCCAGAAATCGTATTTTAGATGAAGCTAGCTGCAGTTTTTCTTTCGATAGTGTTATGTTTGCTTATTTCAGTTTGTTCAGCACTCCGTTCAAGTTTTTGTTGTGCTCTTCTATTGTGGATCCAAAGACGAGTATGTCGTCAAAGTACGCAACAACGCCTGTGGCGTTCGCCAGGATGTCATCAATAATGCGTTGAAACACCTCGGCGCCGGCAAAATTCCGCGTGGCATCCTTGTGAAAACGAAAACGGCCATAGGGCGTGTTGATGGTGCACAATCGCCAACTCTCTTCGTCCAACGAGATTTGCATGAATGCTTGCGTGGCATCCAGTAGGGTGTACACTTTTGAGCCTATCAGTCTAGAAAACAAGTCTTCTTGGTTCGGTATGTGATAGTGATGCCTTTTGTTCGATTGGTTTAAGGCTCTAGGATCCATGCATATTCTTATATTTCCGTTAGGTTTTGGTGCCACTACTATAGGGTCAACCCAATCCGTTGGTTCTGTAACCGGTACTAACAATTTTTCTTCGACCATTTGTTGCAGCTTGAGTTTTACTTTTTCTTTCAATAGTAGCGAGATTTTTCTTGCGGCGCAGGCTACTGGTTGGGCATTTTCTTTCAGCACTATCTTGTAAGTTCCTTTAATTTTTCCAACTCCCCTGAACACATCACTGTAACTTTCAATAATTTTACGGGGACTGTCTGAGGCTGCCACTCTATCAACTTTTTCTTGTACTATTCCGAGTTTCCTCGCGCCATCAAGACCTAGTATAGGCTGCGAGTACTCATTTTGTGTAATATGAAATGTCAACATGCTCGACCTTTCGGCGAAGGTGCATTTTAGTTTAGACATACCCATGATTTTGATAGTATGCCCTGTTTTGAGATACTAGTTTTTTCAAACGAACTTACCTAGTGAAGTTCGATCTTGATTATATGTAGCACCTTGCCTGAAGATCAGTCCGACCTCACCCAAAAATATTGCAACATGCTTGCAAGTTGCAATAATCCCAAGAATAGTTGCGTCAAGAGCTTTAAAGAAATGAAATTTGTGGTTAGGATACCGACCAAGGTGCGTAGCATGATAGAGGTGAAATCATACCAAAATTTTTTGGTAGATATAGCTTTAAAATGTGTGACGTTCTGACATCGAACTAAGGGTACTACATAATGATCTTCAGGCAAGGTGCTACATATAATCAAGATCGAACTTCACTAGGTAAGTTTGTTTGATCTTTTGATTATATCCCAAAATAACATTTTTGATTAAAATATTTGTATTTAAATAAAGTTTACTATTATTTTTTACAATTTTTACCAAATGCTTTATTTTTGGAACATTTTTTACCTTTAGAGCCCAATGGAGTTTAAAGGCAAAGGCATTCTTAATTTATTTTACAAAAGTTCTTCATTTTCAAATTCTTTTATAATTGTTTTTTCATCAACCTTAATTTTAATTGTGTTAATAGATTCTTCCAATATCATGCTTTTTATAGTTCTTATTTTGGTTGTAGGAGGTCCATAATTCTTGAAGTGGAGTTATATTATAAGTATATTGAGATTCTTGGTGTCTCTCCACTGGATTAACGAACGTAATAATTTAAATAATTTTTTGCGCCTTCATACGGCATGACTAGATTTCTACATCTTAAAATCCTCCAGAAAAGGGTTTTTGCCGGCCTCGGCCTGCAAAGTGTTTCCATAGTTACATATTTTTTCCATTTTTAGTTTTTCTTGCAAAGTGTTTCCAAAGTGTTTCGATAGTTAGTTATTTTTCCAATATCGGTCTGAAGATTTTTGTGGCAATAAATTGTTTATAACATTTTCTGCAGCTTTTAAAATATGTTTTGGTGTATCCATATTTTGAAAGTTTGCAATTACTGTATATGACATTGACATTTGTTAGTGTCAAAAGAAAACAAAAGATGGCTCTATTTATTTTTTTTGCATTGTCAATTTATTATTTAGCATTTTTTTGAAGAACTATGTATTTATAAGAGTATTCGACACAAAAAATATTGTACGCAACATGTCCGGAAAGATTCCTTGCAGGACACGCCGACTTTCAGGCCTCCGCCTGCGGCGTCGGCCTGTAACTCGTCTGCTTGTCCTGCAAGACACTACTTTCCGGACTTGTTACGTAAATAACTATTTTTGTAACAAAAATTACATTTAATTATTACAAAGCGACATGTTTCGAACTAAGTCCATTTTCAAGCACGTGAAGCGGTTAATTGAAAGATTTACATTTTAAAAAGCAAAACAAAGCATTATGTCGCTTTGTTTCAGGAACCGAGAGAGCAACACTCTGATATGATGCGATCTAGAACCCGAAACTAGCTATATAATAGCTTATTTAATTATAATTTTTACATTAGCACCTCATTGTACAAAAGTTTACTTGGAAAAAAAATCAGGGTTCCAGATCGCATCATATCGGAGTGTTATTTTATATTAATCTGTCAATCAGGATAAATAAATTAAAATTTTTATATATAAAAAAAACTAAAATTAATTAAATATCACGTCATGATGCAACTGTTTCAAAATCATTTAAATTTTTATAGTTCCCGCGCTATGTGAGCACTCTACTATATCGCAAAAGTGGGGAGGGGTAACTCTAATAGATAGATATCTTTTTCGTTTACAACAATTTTTTGAATAATTTTGCAGCAACTAAATCTAGGTAAAATGCCCCCCCCCCCTCTATTGGTCTAAAAATAATTAAAAAATGATCAAAAATAAGTTTGTAAATGGAATGTGAACATAAAATTTAACATTTTTCTATATAAAAAAAATGCTTCAAATATTTTTATGGCATTTTGAAAACGCGTATAAATTGGAGACTTCCATATTCAGATCCGCAAGATCATTTTCAGTAAAATGAATATTTTTGCAAAACCAGGTCTTTCAGTGCAGATTTTTACCCGGTTTATTTCATCTCTAATATTCGTCACCGCAATATTGTATCAAATTTAGGTCAGGATAGGAAAAAGGGGATCGAGCGTGAGTCCGAATGCTTAGAAGCACACCTGCCAGAAACTCATATATGAGATAGTACGCATTTTGTACGCTGATTTTTTGTCACTACTATGCAGACCCAATATACGATCGAGGCGCAACTAGCGGACGTTCATGCAAGTTTTAAATTGCGACGCGCTCTTAAATCTTGTATAAATTACTTAAAATGTCAGTTAGTTTTGTAGCGGCTTGCATTTTGCTAAGACTAGTATAGTACAATTAAAGTAGGCGAAACAGTTATTTACAACTATGTAGAGTAGATACCATTTTGGAACCTACGCATTCTCAAATGTTTAGAATATGTAGTTGTTTACATCTAGCGTAGGCGATCCAGTTGTTTATAACTAGAGTAGGCTTAGTTTAGAATTCTCTCTAAAAGGAACACACTCGCTTAGGCATTAATCAGTTGTATTTTGTATCTTGGAAGAGATTGTTTGTACAAATTGAAACATACAAATATACTTTGATGTAATATTGAATGGTTGTTTTTGCAACCACAATTTACTGAACGAGAAACCAATTAAGAGGGGCAAGCTTGTAAATCTGTAGGAATTAGTTTTCATAAGTTTTATATGCTCTTTGAGCAAAATATACAATTTGATGCAACTTCCTTGATTAGAATCCAGCCAAAATTTTGTTGAAGCACCATACCGAGAAGGGGTTGACCCAATCGATAGAACCAAACAGAATTGGCCACCTAAACGAAATTTTTATGCTACATTAGCCAGACAATTTATAAATGATGAGAACACGAGTGCGACCATTGGTATTGGAGATGTTCAATTTAAAGTTCACACGCTAATATTACGAACTTACTCTAATTATTTTCGTAACTTCTCCGATTCCGCCGTTTCCAAATTACAAATTAAACCAGAAAACTGTTCTGCTGACGCTTTTTGCATTATCTATAATTGGATTCTGCTATGCGATGAATAAAACACGATCCTGTTAACAGACTGCCTTTAAAAGTGGAATTGATGAACTGCATTCGATTTAAAAATATGTGCTTGGAGTAGTTATTCCTTATCAAAATTGAACTAGCTTCCCGAAAGTTCTTTAAAATGATTAGGAATGAAAAAATTGCTACCTTAATCAAAAATGGCTTAACGTAAGTCCTTTTGTTTAGCACTTGTGCGCGCAACTCAAATCCTGTTTTAGGTTGGCTGTCGAACTTGAACGCAGAGACTGTGTTCTGGAAGAACAAAGTCATAAACCGATGCCACGATAAAGGAAGGAGTTTTTCAATCTTTTGAGAAATTTTTAAAGGATTTGGATATTCGCCGGATTGAACATGTGTCAAGCTTTCTAAAACGTTATCTACGGTTTCGATTTGGTTACGTTGATATTCAATTTCGATCCATTACCAAAACATCTATTGTAAGCAATTAATTTTGTAAATAAAAAATTCATCAATTTTGTGCTCGTTTGTTGTAACTTTTCCAGTAACGTTTCGCTTTATTCCAGTAATACTTTCGTTAATCAGTAATCCTTATGCCATTGGTATGTACTATGCGACAAATAATTCATATAAGAAATTACATCATTAACAATGAAGGTATCATCTTACCTTCTCTGCACACGTAAGTTCGCGTACCTTGTCTGGAAACGAAAAGTTTCGACTTTTGTCGCTCAATATGTTTCCAGATCCCTATTATGGTATATTTTTTGTTTACGCATAGTTTGGGAAATTTATTTTGTTATTCGTTATGGATCGCAAGTTGGTAGTACTTGTACCGCAGCGCCACTTAAGTCGGCCTCTTATATTTTGATTTTGCGAGATCTACTGACCCGACTAATACATAATTTGCGTCCTTTTTTTTACCTGCCTATAGATGATATCAAAGAAAAGAAGTTTATAAAATTCCCAAAGACCTGCGCGTTATAGGCCAAAAACACGCTAAAAATGGCAAAATCGTTGGATCCACTTAATCTTTCAAAGTTGCAGACCGATTTTACCAAATATTGAAGATATGTTTCGTATATACCCCAAGTGGTGAATGCTTTTAAAAAATCTGGAGTTTGAGCGAAACGTATTACTGGAAAGTCACAACAAAGGAGCACAAAATTGAGGAATATTTTATTTACAAAATTAATTGTTTACAATAGATTTTTTGGTAATGGATCAAAATTAAATATCAACATAACTAAATCGTAGCCATAGGCAATGTTTTAGAAAGGTTGACACACTCATTTGCAGTGAGTTAACAATTAGTTAAATGTTCCATCCGGCGATTATCCAAATCCTCTAAAAATTCTTCAAAAGATAGATAAATTCCATCTACTATTGGTGGCACCGGTGTATGACCTTCGTTTATCACTAACCTAAAACAGAGGATTTGGTTGCGTGCACAGGTGCTAAACAGAAAGACTTACCACATTATGCCATTTTCGATTAAGGTAGCAATTTCTTCATTCTTAATCATTTCGAAAAACTTTTGGGAAGCTAGTTCTTTTTTGATAAGAAATAACTCCATCAAGCACATATTTTTAAATCGAATGCAGTTCATCAATTCCACTTTTAGTGGTAGTCTGTTAACCGGGTCGTGTTTTAACCAGCGCATAGCAGAATAAAATATTTGACCTTCGCACTGTACTTTTATGTTATCAGAAGTGAGGATTTTCTTTAAGTCGGTGAATGACAGTTTCAGAAAATTTAAACTTCCAACCAGTGAAACAAAAAATGTTTTAATTCGTGGAAGCATAATTTCTGCCACTTCCGGTAGATTTTGATGTTGTGCCTCAATGTACAAATTGTACGCTCTCCCTTCGTCATAGGCCTTTTCTTGTACCATAATTGACCACAACTGCTTTTGCAGAGTTTTTATTTGCAAATAGCTGCTACCTTTGTAGATGCTTACTATGTTCTGCCTGGTAATTAAAGTCCGGTAGCACTTTTCATCAGCGCTCCGCATCCAATTGTAGATAATGCGAAAAGCGTCAGCAGAACAGCTTTCTGGGTTAATTTCAAATTCGGAAACGGTGGAATCGGGAAAGTTACGAAAATATTTCGAGTAGGTTCGTAATATTAGCATGTGAACTTTAAATTGGACATCTCCAATAACGATGGTTGCAGTGGTGTTCTCATCATTTTTGAATTGTCTGGCTAATGCAGCATAAATATTCCGTTTAGGTGGCCAATTCTGTTTGGTTTTATCGATTGCCTCATCACATACCTCGAAGTATGGATCTTCAACTAAAAGTTGGCTGGTTTCTGAATCACGGTATTGCACTGCTTTTAGCACAGCCGGCATTTTTAAACTTGACATTGCTATTTCTTTTATCCACTTTTGAAGACGAATAATCCTGAAATTGAATTGAGTTAGTATCAAACTTCAAGTCTATAATCTAACTTCAAAAAAGTTGCATAAAATCAAAGAGCATCATAAAACTTATGAAAACTAATTACTACAGATTTACTAGCTTGCCCCTCTTAATTTGTTTCTAGGTTCAGTATGCATGTATGTTTAATATGCAAAGTATATTTGTATATTTCAAATTGTACAAACAATCTCTTCCAAGATACAAAATTCAAATGACTAATGTCTAAACGAGTCTGCTCCTTTTATAGAGAATTCTAAACCTAGCCTACTCTAGATGTAAACAATTACATCGCCTAGTTACTCTAGTTGTACACAACTGCAAGGCCTACTTTAGATGTGCCAGATGTAAGCAACTGCATGGCCTACGCTAGAACAACTGTATATTCGCTAGCAATATCACTAGTGGGCAAATATAAATATCAAGGCTGGAGATGCCACTCGCCTTCGGCTCGTGACATCTCCAGCCTTGATTTTAACTCGTCAATTATCGTCGAATTATATTTAGCCCACGAGTGGTATTTAGCAAGACAATATAATGATTTCGAACTATAAAACAGTAACAAAGTAAACTTAATAGTAATATGATATAGTAATATGATTTTATAAATATGAGATAGTAATAATAATATTTTATAGTAATATGAGATAGTAATATGATTTTATACCCGTGAATACATATCATCCACTCGATTATCTTTTGTTTTTTTATTTATATCCAATATGATAATTTCTGAGCTATGCAGTTTCGGTGTGGAAAATAGGATCTAGTGGGCCATGAATTATATTGTCATATGTAATATAACAAGGGAAAAGATTATTATCGTTAATTTTGAATTTTATACCAAAACTACGTTGCCTAGCAATTTTACGAGTCAAATTGAAGGATCAAAAAACCGAGCGGTACGCGAGGTTTTTTGTCTGCCAATTTGACAAGTAAAATTGTTTTAGGAAACGTAGTTTGAGTGCATTAAAATGCAAAATTACCGATAACAATAATCTTTTCCCGAGTTGTATTTTAAAGATTATTTCGTGACTATACTATTTAACGTTATTAATATTGACTATACTATTTAACGTTATTATTTAACGTTATTTAATCTCTCCAAATTGTCTGTTCGACATTTTTGAGATGACAGATTTGTTCAATAGCTAATATATTGTTTACATATTTTGTTTCATGGATATCTAAATAGGTTAAAAGTAAAATGTACATTACAATTATTATCATCTATATAAAGTAACTATAGCAACGGGAGGTGTTATCGCTGTAATAGGCCCCGTAGAAATGGCAACGGGTTGTTGTCGGACTAATATATAGAAAGCTGTGATTTCAAGTACAGTATTGTGATAGGAATGAAATAATCAAAGTAATAAATAAATATAATGTAGATACATCATCTATAGGACATCCAAACATCAACCCAGCAAAGTCGCCAATTAAAGACACATTGTTCCACTATCTTATCATAACACGATCATCCTATCATGGGTGTCTGACGACACCACAGACCCATACTATTATTACTAATGTATACGGCCGATTATAGATATCTGTCGGCCCCACCGTATGCTATTTACTCTGACCTGCTTATTATGGGTGCCTGTCTCCACCACAGTATCAGGCATTAGTTTCTTTTAGCATAGCATGAAATAAACATATTGTTAACTTAGAAACGACTGTTTATTGACTGGTACAGCTTTTGCACTTCATTCGAATATAAATACAACAATTACAAAGATAAAATAGACGAATGATGATGTGGAGAGCTTCTCACTCCAGGTTGATAGGTTCTCGAATGCCGTTTCCTGTTTGTCACAGCATCGAGCCTCGTAGACAGGATGTCTTCTTTCCCATCATTCCTTATGCGTAGGAATATTTTAGGCGCCAAATTCAATTCAAATAGATACGCGCTAATATGGCACGCCGTTTTAGTATTAAATGCAACTATGTTAATGTTTCTAAAATAATAGGTTATTCAAAATAAAGGTACACACAAAAATTGGTTTAATTTTTAATAAACGATTTATTTTTGAACCAAATTAATTTCTACATAATTTATTTTTATACAAAATAAATTGTAACAATTATTTTGTGACATGATGTTTTCATTGTAAATTATAAATAAGGCTAGCCTTAATTATAATTATATTTTATGATAGTATTAATATTTTGGTGCATTTTATTGTAGTTTATTTAATTTGAAAGTGAATAAAATAGTGATTAAAAATAAGGCAAGCCTTATTTTTAATTGAATTAAAAATAACGGTTGCCTTATTTTTAATTCGGAATTAAAAATAAAGCGAGCCTTATTTTTAATTTAATTGTGCAGGACAAAATAAAAATTGTACTCATAATAAATGAACCACTATTATGGCACGCCGTTTTAGTATTTAATGCAACTATGTTAATGTTTCTAAAATAATAGGTTACTCAAAATAAAGGTACACACAAAAATTGGTTTAATTTTTGATAAACGATTTATTTTTGAACCAAATTAATTTCTACATAATTTATTTTTATACAAAAATAAATTGTAACAATTATTTTGTGACATGATGTTTTCATTGTAAATTATAAATAAGGCTACCCTTAATTTTAATTATATTTTATGATAGTATTAAAATTTTGGTGCATTTTATTGTAGTTTATTTAATTTGAAAGTGAATAAAATAGTGGTTCAATTATTTTGAATACAATTTTTATTTTGTCCTGCACAATTCAATTAAAAATAGGGCGAGCCTTATTTTTAATTCATTACAAATAAGGCGAGCCTTATTTGTAATACGATTCAAACATTCAAGACAATGAAATAATTGCATTTAAAACATTTGAACAAAAATTGAACAGAACGAGGAAAAATATACTTTCCAAAAAATGCATTGAATTAAAAATAAGGCTCCCCTTATTTTTAATTCTCGAGAATTGAAAATAAGGCTAACCTTATTTTTAACTCCCAGTTAAAAATAAGGCAAGCCTTATTTTTAATTTTATTGTGCAGTACAAAATAAAAATGGTACTCAAAATAATTGATCCACTTTTTTATTTAATTGTAAACGTGATAAATTGTGATCATTTAGATCACAATAAAATGCATTCAAATTTTAAAGTAATAATAAAATTGAGTTTAAATTATTTTTTCTAATTTTGGCATGTAAAATGTGACTTTTCAAAATCGATTGTAGTTGGCAAACGGCACATTTTACGCAACTGGTGATGTAATGAAAAATATTTCACAACTGGTGATGAAAAGTTCCGAATAAAGCCTACTTGTTTTGATAAAATTCACTAAATTATTAATATCATAAGTTTAAAAAACTCTTTTTTGAGAAGGTTCTTGTAAAAATTAGAAAAAATCTTGTATGCAACATGTTAGGAAATGCTATTTTGTGTAACTCGCGTTATTTTGCAGAACTCGCTGCGCTCGTCCCGCAGAAATCCGCTCGTTACACAAAAAAATGCATTTCCTAACTGGTTGCATAAATAGCTATTAAACTTAATAAAAATTTTGACAGACAACACTACGATCTTTTTTATTTTTATATTTTTTTATTTTTAATTTTTATATCGTCTTAAAAATTGCGATAGAAATATAATATAAAATATTTTAAATATTCGAAGTTTATTAATAATTGGATTCATTTAAATTGACCAACAATTTAAATCATGCTTTAAAATTGAATTAATTTATTAATTAATATGCAACTAACAACTTTTTTAAGGTAATACGATAATAATTATTTATTAATTCAGGCAACGCGATTATAAATAAAAGATTTTGATTGGCTGGTTCCAGGGGGTTCTGTCAGAGACTTCTGCCAGAGACTTTTGCCGGAGACTTCTGCCAGAGACTTCTGCCAGAGACTTCTGCCAAAGACTTCTGCCAGGGACTTCTGCCAAAGACTTCTGCCGGGACTTCTGCCAGAGACTTCTGCCAGAGACTTCTGCCGGAGACTTCTGCCCGAGACTTCTGCCAGAGACTTCTGCCAGAGACTTCTGCCGGAGACTTCTGCCATAGCCTATCAGGTAATTTCAAAGTAACTAAGCCGTAACTAAGCAACTTCAATAGGTTTTTATAACAATATTAAGAGATTTTATAAAACAATAACAACAAAAAAACAATACAAAACGATTAACAATAAATTGTTCAAACCAACATAATCTTCAATTCAACAAAAAAATACTAATTATGGCGAAGGTAAGGCTGCGTTAAAATTGGGTTTTGCCACAGATAAGGTTATATACAGATGTGCCATCGGATAGGGCAAAGTGTTTCGCATTTTTATATTGCCAACGCCCGACTAGAGAGGGCTTTTTTTAGTATAACGCCGGCCACGGAGGGGCGCTGTTCTGGTACAAAGTCTATCCTATGGTAGATGGCGTTGCAAAATAATATAATACTCTAATAACGTAATATGAAATCATCTTCATATGGCCCAAACCACACCAAACCAACAATTACAACAGTTACAATTTAACAGTTGCAACCTTACGTCCAGATACAGTTTCTAAAACCATACGTTAAATTATAATGTGATTACAGTTTTCTTTCAAAACAAAATGAAATAAACTATGATATAAAAGGCATACTCCTAGATGTAGGCAATATAAAATACACGCGGGTTGAGGGGAACTGATGGGTAGCGAAACCAATTTTAACGATAGACCGCCTATCTGTTATACTTATCTGTGGTTTTGCCACAGACTTGAGTTTGATACCGTTTTACACGAATACCAGCTACATTTTTGTTTGGTTTTTTAAAGATTTTGATTAATTATTTTTTTTAGGCGTACGTATAATTTTTTTTAAAATTAAAAGCAGCAATAATGAGTTATTTAAATATTAAAAAATTAATTATTTAGCACTTCCATCTATGATCGAGTACGTAAAATAAAATCGGTCTATATTTGGCAGTTTTGTCTAAAATCATTGACTTTTGAAAGTGTGGTTACTATACGGTAAGTGGCGCCCATAAAAATGCTTCTTATATTTTGCATTTCTTGTATTTGTGGTTGCATTTTTATATTTTGTTTTAACGAATGTCAGAAAGTTTTCGCGGCTTGTCATTTAATTCCTTCGTTCTGTTCTGTGGTTCGCTATTTTGTTTTATTTCGAATTTGTGCATTGTTTTGGTAAGTACTAATTAATTATTGTATTATATAGAGTTTTTCACCTGCTTTTCACTATATTGCAATTGTTTTTCCTATATCTCAAGTGATTTTTCCGTTTCTCGAATACTTTTCTTTTTATTTCAAATATTTTCAAATATTTTTAAATATTGTCAAATGTGTTTCATTTTATGCCAAATGCTTATCCCATTATTATAAATACTGGGATTTGCACATAAATAATTATTCATAGTTAATAATATGATTATATCAAACTATGAAACTTTTATTAATTAGTATATTACAAACCAAAGTAGAAATTGTTTCATTTCTGTAGAGAGATGAGATAGTTATAATAATAACTACATCTCAAGACAGTATTGAAACTTTCCACTTTTGTTCTCTTGGGTGGAAAGTTAATACTTTTCAGTCGTGGGAGGAAAGTAAAAGTCAACAATGTGTCATTTTCAAACGTTCAAAAATACAGAAATTGCGTCATTACCTATATATGATACCTATATGAAACTTCCCAGTAATTTAAAAGCTATGAAATAACTAATATCATTGTGAATAAAATAAAACTAGATTACTAATATGATTGTGAATAAAAGTATTAAAAATAAAAAGAAAGGTATTTGACAAACGGGAAAATTATTTGAGATATAGGGAAAAACAATTGAAATATAGTGAAAAGCAGTTGAACAACTAAGGGAAATATGGGAATATGGTAAACATAAATGGAACTATTTAATAAAATGCCGATTTTTTCTTTTCAGTTGATTATTCTATCGCAAATAATGAATGACGGGATGAATGATGTGTAAGTAGTCAATAATAATAATAATAATAATGTAAATAATAATTTACAATTTAATTTTTTTTAGAAACGGGGTTGAGAAAGCGAAGGGGGCCCGGGAGCCTGCCGAAACGGTGGCGAAAGAGGAAGCAGCCGCTAAGGCTGTGGCCGAGGCCAAAGCGGCGGCTGAAGCCACAGCGGTGGCCGATGACCAATGAATGTCGCAACAAAAACTATTGCATGATTCACACCAGTGCAAAACTGCAAATAGCATCATATACAATTTGATATCAAAAAAGATTTTGCAAAATCTTTTTAGTTCATGATGATAAGTAAATGTAGATGACCGCAAATTCTGAATAATTTAAATAATTAATACAAATTTAGATACCGAAGTTTTACTTGTCGCAGTTTTTGTACTCTAGACCGATAATTGCCCATAGTTTTATGGGTAAAACCGAATGTTTTTTTTATTTCCCATATCAAATAATGAAAATAAACACGAAAAAAATAATCACGAATAACAATACAATAACAATACACTCGGTCAACAATAGATCGAACAATTGTCAATTGGCGTACGTAACCTACAATTACGGGCCAGATAAACTAGCGAAAACCGCATCGTCCTATTTCTCGCTTATTGCAGACGGTGTGTCTAGCAATGTGAAAGAAAGAGACAAAAAATATCTCAAAAATGCTAATCATATTTCTCGAATTGTGGAATAATTACTGAACTTTTTATAGATTTTTGACAGTTATGCAATGATGGTTAACCATATTTTTGCAGATGAATGGTCCCAATCAATAGATTTGTTTGTTTATATGTAGAAAAAGAAAATCTCTTGTGCATAAAGAAATTTTTTATATAAAGTATGTTAATAAATTAATAATCCTTACTTCCGATGACCTAAAAGTACAATGCGAAGGTCAAATATTTTATTCTGCTATGCGACGTTTAACACACGAATGGAGAAGTTGAGGGCAACCCACGAGTGTGTTAAGTCACTTTTCAGCGAGTTATGTACGCTATTTTTCCCACGACCAAATAATAATTTAAAAAAATATTTAAAGAAATACATGAACGTATATTATAAAAAAATATGAAAATACTCTTTGTTTTGTAGTCTTAGCTGTTTCCACTACATTTGGTGGAGTACACACCATAGAACCATCACTATCGTCATCTGATTGCATTTTCCAGAGCAAATATTAGATTTAATGAAAGTAAAATATGTAACAGTCAATATGAGAATGAGGCGATTTTTACCTTACCTTTTGCTTTCCCCGGATAATACGACTAGTAAATGCCCATTTTTTCATTGGCTGGGACCAAGATTCATAGATATACGCTGTCCGTTTATGATAGGCTATTACGTCACCGCTTAGCAGTTATGACGTAGTTAATACCAACTGCTAAAATAAAAATTAAAACTACAGAATCCAATTAATTTTAGGCATAAATCCGTTAGTAATTAATAATATTAATATTGCTATAAAAATTAGGCGATAATATGAGGTATTAACTGAGAAAATGAGCGAAAAAGATTTTATTTTTAGTGACATTTAGTTTATTACCAACGTTTTGTTGGTCACGCATAAAGTATAGTTCACATTCGCCAGGACAAAAGTGCCTTTCTAGTGAAGTGAAAAACATGGTTGTAAATTTGCTCGGCGAATTTTGGTGGCAAATGCACTTAAAATAGGTTTAACGAGTATTAATAAAGTGGCTGCTGGCAAAAACAAAGACCTGCCAATTGCAGAACCCTCAAAACGAACTCATAAAAAACCGCTGCTGACTCGGAACCGCAGGTTAATCGGAATAGACCTTTAGATTGCGTCATATACAATTGATGACGTAATAGCCTATCATAAACGGACAGACTATAGTATAGGTTGCCTGGTAAGAAAAGTATGAGTCACCGGCAGCCATATTGACGCGTCATCCAGACGATATAAATGTGTAGAAATCTTATGCAGAAATCAAAGAAAATTTAATATTTTTTAAGATTTAGTGAAAAGTTGTTAGTGTAATTAAATTATTTTTGTGACAAACTAATGTTTTGTGCAGTAGGTGTGTTTTGAAGTGGTTTTGACAATAAATAAGCAGTTAAATCGTCGGTTAAACTAACCTAAAAGTGTATTTTCTTTTCTCGTTCTATTTTAATTCAATTGTAAGTTGTGTTGTAAAATGTATGTTGTTATGAATATTGCAATAATTAACTTTTAGATGAAGGAAGCTAATGTTTGCAATGTGGCAATTTGCAAAAATAATAGAAATAAAATAAAATAGAAATAAAATTAATAATTATTTTATAATTATGAATTTTATAATTATGAAAGCGCTATAGAAATAAAATTAATAATTATTTTATAATTATTATTTTATTTTATAATAATTATTATAGTTATTTTATTGTAAGTTGTTCATTGTGTCCTTTGGTTATAAGTAACCAGTTTCAAATAGCGGGTATAGGACTAAATAAAATAACTTTTGTTAATCGGCTGACCTTTCGGTAACACTTGTTACCATCTTCAGAGCTAATTAACTTAGTAAATAAAAGTTAAATGTAATAATAAAATTTGACAACTGTTATCATCATAAATACTTATATAAATTATCAAAGACCAATTAATTGAAGATTCTTAACGAAAAATAGACAAAATTAAATACAAATTATTATTATATAATTGTATAATTAATTTTTCAACATCTTACTTTTATTTACTTAGTTAATTAGCTCTGAAGAAGGTAACAAGTATTACCAAAACGTCAGCCGATTAACAAAAGTTATTTTATTTAGTCCTATACCCGCTATTTGAAACTGTTAAATTATAGTTATTATTATTATTATAATTATTATAATAATTATAATAATAATTTGTAACAAAAATATACATATACTAGATTATCATGTAAGAAGTACATTCAAATTTCTCGTCTGGGTGACGTATTCCCGCTCTCTTTCCTCATTGATCTAAAGTTACCATGCAACCTATACTATCTATGAATCTTGGGCTGGGACTAGAAGCTTCTGCCAGAGGCCTCTGCCAAGTCGCACGCTATTGGTCGAAGCCTTAACGCACAGCATACTCGTGCGATATAATATCGCACGGCCGAATGATATTGCATGCTTTCGTCGTAGGTTTTTTGTGCGGAAACTATGATTTTCGAATGTGGTCGTGGGAAAATAATAGTTATTTATGTTTAGAGGGCCGAAACAAAATGATTACGCCCGCAGTCGAAGTTTGAGGCCCGACGCGCAGCGAGGGCCTTTATTCGACTAAGGGTGTAATCTTTTGTTTGGCCAGAGGAACGTACAACGTTTTACACACAACTTAAATATTTGTAGCGTCTTTTAAATGATATGTAGGTATATTTTTGCTAAAAGTCATAACTAGAGAAAAACTAGGTGGCTTTGAAACAAAAATAGAACGTTGTTAAAAATCTATTTATTTGTCAATAAAATACTAACGTCAAACTACGAAATAGACTTAATGGAAGCAATTCCCGAAGATATTGTCGTTGTAGCTGATGAAGCTATTGCTTAATTAATAGTATTATAGTTTAATTATTTATTAAGTTTTGTTTATAACAAGTTTCTAGTTAAATATATAAATATCCAATATATTTAATTCAATGTTCATTTTATCGGCCGGGCTTTTATTACGGGTTTTTTGTAGTTTTTACAGCCCGCATGTTGCAAACACTTACTTACCGACTCGGTAAATAGGTTGTAAACAAAGTATCAAAGTAACAAATATCAATTAGTATCAAGTTGTGCGTAAAATACTATACAAACCTCGGTGGAAAGTTTCATTACTGTCTTGATGTAGTTGATCGAGGCGCGATAGAAATGAAATACTTTGAACCTCGGTTTGTAATATACATATACTACGTATTGTACGACTGCTGAAATTGAATAAAAATTAGATTTATTAAAATTTTGCAAAACTTGTCAATTTTGACATTATATGAAATTTGCCATATACAATTTTTTCAAAATCCAACAATTTTTAATGCAATGAAATTTAATGCAATAGTGCAAATTCAATAAAACTCTGTCCTGTGTTATCAATATAAGTTAGTGTGTAGGTTATTTGTTAAAAAAAATCCCAATTACATTGGGTCCTATTGGTGTGCAAGGGCGTCGATTCTTGAGTCAACTTGGTCGAAGAATATATGAAGCTACTTTCCAAAAAGGGAACTGCAACTTCAATTTTAGGGACCTTACGGCTGCGTTTTATTTGTGTTGGCCTTGAGATGATCGATTAAATTTGAGTACGTTAATTTTATGAATCTAGTATCTGATAGATGACAGCACCAATATGTGTTCCTGGCAAATATTTTATTTTACCCATTTTTCAGTTTTGTCGAGACGGAGTCCGTGAGACTGAGACAGCAACATACATATTGCTATTTCATATTACACAATTAATTTCATATTTCCTAGTCAGAAATCTAAAGCCACAATTCACCTGCTGATTGAATATGCATTACAAAACCAAATGTTTAAGAAATATGCATTTTAATTATAAATAAAATAAAATTAAAATTATATAAAATTATAACTAAATAAGTCTTTTAATCATAAATAAAGAAATAAAAGTCTTCAATTGGAAGAAATGAAAAAAAAAATATTTTACATTTTTTACTTCTCTCGTAGAGGGAAGTATTGTATTCATGAAAAAAAAAATTCCAAATTTCGCATTTTTCGACCTTATAAAATGCGTAGACTACGAAAATCATAGTCACTAATTTCCGTCTGTCGGTCGGTGATATAGATGTAAAAACGTTACAAAAATTCCTAAAGACCTGCGCGTTATAGGCCAAAAACATGCTAAAAATGGCAAAATCGGTGGATCCCCATAATGTTCTAAAGTTGCGAGCCGATTTTGACCAAATATTGAACATATGTATCGTGTATAGCCCAAGTGGTAAATGCTTTCAAAAAATCTGAAGATTTTTACAAAAATCTGAAGATTAGTGAAAGTTTCATCCTTTAAAAATAAGCTCTTGTAGCCAGTTTGCCGTTTATTTTAATTTTTCAAAAATTGACCGTGTTTTGGCGCTTATATGTCAGCATAATCCAACATTTTCCATCAGCTATTTCATATATATTTACATAATGAGTGATTACAAATAATTTAAGACTCTTGCTACACACCCCCCACCCCTCGTAATATTTCGTTTAACTCATATAGATCGATTATTTTCATAATATTTAATTTCCACTATAGATTTAAAACAGATTTAAAAATAATCTTATTAAAAATAATATGCAACCCTTATTTTACAACATTAACCCTTAATATACCTTTTACAGTAAAAATGCTCGGATTTCTTTCAAAGCATTTTTAAATAACCCGATACATTTTTTTCCACAAAAGATGCCTCAAAATTCTAAAAATTGAAAACAGAAATTTTAACATAGCAACGAGGGAAGTACTGTGGAATTTCATTTCCAACAAATTTTATTTTGTTTACACTGAATTTAGAAGCTTATTTTTTCTTGAACCAATAGAATCATTTTCATGAACCAATCATTTTCTTGAACCAATAGAAAGGCTATATTTCACCTAGAATCAGGTCTTATAAAACTATTTGGAAAATTGTTGTTAACAAATTCCACAGAAATTATTTAAACTTGGTTCAGACCCTGACCAATCAAACAATAAATATAAGGGCTTAGGACAATCTTTATTGAATCATGGACCTTCGTTCATTGAGCGTTGTTGTATTCGACAATCAATATTTCAACATTTTGATCTAAATTATGTTTTGTTTGTGGTTGTGGCTATCGAATTAATTTCAATAAATTAATTGTATGTTAATTAATTAATAGATTATTAATTCATTAACATACTTTATATAAAAAATTTCTTTATACACAAGAGATTTTCTTTTTCTACATATAAACAAACAAATCTATTGATTGGGACCATTCATCTGCAAAAATATGGTTAACCATCATTGCATAACTGTCAAAAATCTATAAAAAGTTCAGTAATTATTCCACAATTCGAGAAATATGATTAGCATTTTTGAGATATTTTTTGTCTCTTTCTTTCACATTGCTAGACGCACCGTCTGCAATAAGCGAGAAATAGGACGATGCGGTTTTCGCTAGTTTATCTGGCCCGTAATATTAGGTTACGTACGCCAATTGACAATTGTTCGATCTATTGTTGACCGAGTGTATTGTTATTGTATTGTTATTCGTGATTATTTTTTTCGTGTTTATTTTCATTATTTGATATGGGAAATAAAAAAAACATTCGGTTTTACCCATAAAACTATGGGCAATTATCGGTCTAGAGTACAAAAACTGCGACAAGTAAAACTTCGGTATCTAAATTTGTATTAATTATTTAAATTATTCAGAATTTGCGGTCATCTACATTTACTTATCATCATGAACTAAAAAGATTTTGCAAAATCTTTTTTGATATCAAATTGTATATGATGCTATTTGCAGTTTTGCACTGGTGTGAATCATGCAATAGTTTTTGTTGCGACATTCATTGGTCATCGGCCACCGCTGTGGCTTCAGCCGCCGCTTTGGCCTCCGCCACAGCCTTAGCGGCTGCTTCCTCTTTCGCCACCGTTTCGGCAGGCTCCCGGGCCCCCTTCGCTTTCTCAACCCCGTTTCTAAAAAAAATTAAATTGTAAATTATTATTTACATTATTATTATTATTATTATTGACTACTTACACATCATTCATCCCGTCATTCATTATTTGCGATAGAATAATCAACTGAAAAAAAAAATCGGCATTTTATTAAATAGTTTCATTTATGTTTACCATATTCCCATATTTCCCTTAGTTGTTCAACTGCTTTTCACTATATTTCAATTGTTTTTCCCTATATCTCAAATAATTTTCCCGTTTGTCAAATACCTTTCTTTTTATTTTTAATACTTTTATTCACAATCATATTAGTAATCTAGTTTTATTTTATTCACAATGATATTAGTTATTTCATAGCTTTTAAATTACTGGGAAGTTTCATATAGGTATCATATATAGGTAATGACGCAATTTCTGTATTTTTGAACGTTTGAAAATGACACATTGTTGACTTTTACCTTCCTCCCACGACTGAAAAGTATTAACTTTCCACCCAAGAGAACAAAAGTGGAAAGTTTCAATACTGTCTTGAGATGTAGTTATTATTATAACTATCTCATCTCTCTACAGAAATGAAACAATTTCTACTTTGGTTTGTAATATACTAATTAATAAAAGTTTCATAGTTTGATATAATCATATTATTAACTATGAATAATTATTTATGTGCAAATCCCAGTATTTATAATAATGGGATAAGCATTTGGCATAAAATGAAACACATTTGACAATATTTAAAAATATTTGAAAATATTTGAAATAAAAAGAAAAGTATTCGAGAAACGGAAAAATCACTTGAGATATAGGAAAAACAATTGCAATATAGTGAAAAGCAGGTGAAAAACTCTATATAATACAATAATTAATTAGTACTTACCAAAACAATGCACAAATTCGAAATAAAACAAAATAGCGAACCACAGAACAGAACGAAGGAATTAAATGACAAGCCGCGAAAACTTTCTGACATTCGTTAAAACAAAATATAAAAATGCAACCACAAATACAAGAAATGCAAAATATAAGAAGCATTTTTATGGGCGCCACTTACCGTATAGTAACCACACTTTCAAAAGTCAATGATTTTAGACAAAACTGCCAAATATAGACCGATTTTATTTTACGTACTCGATCATAGATGGAAGTGCTAAATAATTAATTTTTTAATATTTAAATAACTCATTATTGCTGCTTTTAATTTTAAAAAAAATTATACGTACGCCTAAAAAAAAATAATTAATCAAAATCTTTAAAAAACCAAACAAAAATGTAGCTGGTATTCGTGTAAAACGGTATCAAACTCAAGTCTGTGGCAAAACCACAGATAAGTATAACAGATAGGCGGTCTATCGTTAAAATTGGTTTCGCTACCCATCAGTTCCCCTCAACCCGCGTGTATTTTATATTGCCTACATCTAGGAGTATGCCTTTTATATCATAGTTTATTTCATTTTGTTTTGAAAGAAAACTGTAATCACATTATAATTTAACGTATGGTTTTAGAAACTGTATCTGGACGTAAGGTTGCAACTGTTAAATTGTAACTGTTGTAATTGTTGGTTTGGTGTGGTTTGGGCCATATGAAGATGATTTCATATTACGTTATTAGAGTATTATATTATTTTGCAACGCCATCTACCATAGGATAGACTTTGTACCAGAACAGCGCCCCTCCGTGGCCGGCGTTATACTAAAAAAAGCCCTCTCTAGTCGGGCGTTGGCAATATAAAAATGCGAAACACTTTGCCCTATCCGATGGCACATCTGTATATAACCTTATCTGTGGCAAAACCCAATTTTAACGCAGCCTTACCTTCGCCATAATTAGTATTTTTTTGTTGAATTGAAGATTATGTTGGTTTGAACAATTTATTGTTAATCGTTTTGTATTGTTTTTTTGTTGTTATTGTTTTATAAAATCTCTTAATATTGTTATAAAAACCTATTGAAGTTGCTTAGTTACGGCTTAGTTACTTTGAAATTACCTGATAGGCTATGGCAGAAGTCTCCGGCAGAAGTCTCTGGCAGAAGTCTCTGGCAGAAGTCTCGGGCAGAAGTCTCCGGCAGAAGTCTCTGGCAGAAGTCTCTGGCAGAAGTCCCTGGCAGAAGTCTTTGGCAGAAGTCCCTGGCAGAAGTCTTTGGCAGAAGTCTCTGGCAGAAGTCTCTGGCAGAAGTCTCCGGCAAAAGTCTCTGGCAGAAGTCTCTGACAGAACCCCCTGGAACCAGCCAATCAAAATCTTTTATTTATAATCGCGTTGCCTGAATTAATAAATAATTATTATCGTATTACCTTAAAAAAGTTGTTAGTTGCATATTAATTAATAAATTAATTCAATTTTAAAGCATGATTTAAATTGTTGGTCAATTTAAATGAATCCAATTATTAATAAACTTCGAATATTTAAAATATTTTATATTATATTTCTATCGCAATTTTTAAGACGATATAAAAATTAAAAATAAAAAAATATAAAAATAAAAAAGATATAAAAATTGTACAATTATTTCTTGTCGTAGTGTTGTCTGTCAAAATTTTTATTAAGTTTAAAATAATTTAAACTCAATTTTATTATTACTTTAAAATTTGAATGCATTTTATTGTGATCTAAATGATCACAATTTATCACGTTTACAATTAAATAAAAAAGTGGATCAATTATTTTGAGTACCATTTTTATTTTGTACTGCACAATAAAATTAAAAATAAGGCTTGCCTTATTTTTAACTGGGAGTTAAAAATAAGGTTAGCCTTATTTTCAATTCTCGAGAATTAAAAATAAGGGGAGCCTTATTTTTAATTCAATGCATTTTTTGGAAAGTATATTTTTCCTCGTTCTATTCAATTTTTGTTCAAATGTTTTAAATGCAATTATTTCATTGTCTTGAATGTTTGAATCGTATTACAAATAAGGCTCGCCTTATTTGTAATGAATTAAAAATAAGGCTCGCCTTATTTTTAATTGAATTGTGCAGGACAAAATAAAAATTGTATTCAAAATAATTGAACCACTATTTTATTCACTTTCAAATTAAATAAACTACAATAAAATGCACCAAAATTTTAATACTATCATAAAATATAATTAAAATTAAGGGTAGCCTTATTTATAATTTACAATGAAAACATCATGTCACAAAATAATTGTTACAATTTATTTTTGTATAAAAATAAATTATGTAGAAATTAATTTGGTTCAAAAATAAATCGTTTATCAAAAATTAAACCAATTTTTGTGTGTACCTTTATTTTGAGTAACCTATTATTTTAGAAACATTAACATAGTTGCATTAAATACTAAAACGGCGTGCCATAATAGTGGTTCATTTATTATGAGTACAATTTTTATTTTGTCCTGCACAATTAAATTAAAAATAAGGCTCGCTTTATTTTTAATTCCGAATTAAAAATAAGGCAACCGTTATTTTTAATTCAATTAAAAATAAGGCTTGCCTTATTTTTAATCACTATTTTATTCACTTTCAAATTAAATAAACTACAATAAAATGCACCAAAATATTAATACTATCATAAAATATAATTATAATTAAGGCTAGCCTTATTTATAATTTACAATGAAAACATCATGTCACAAAATAATTGTTACAATTTATTTTGTATAAAAATAAATTATGTAGAAATTAATTTGGTTCAAAAATAAATCGTTTATTAAAAATTAAACCAATTTTTGTGTGTACCTTTATTTTGAATAACCTATTATTTTAGAAACATTAACATAGTTGCATTTAATACTAAAACGGCGTGCCATATTAGCGCGTATCTATTTGAATTGAATTTGGCGCCTAAAATATTCCTACGCATAAGGAATGATGGGAAAGAAGACATCCTGTCTACGAGGCTCGATGCTGTGACAAACAGGAAACGGCATTCGAGAACCTATCAACCTGGAGTGAGAAGCTCTCCACATCATCATTCGTCTATTTTATCTTTGTAATTGTTGTATTTATATTCGAATGAAGTGCAAAAGCTGTACCAGTCAATAAACAGTCGTTTCTAAGTTAACAATATGTTTATTTCATGCTATGCTAAAAGAAACTAATGCCTGATACTGTGGTGGAGACAGGCACCCATAATAAGCAGGTCAGAGTAAATAGCATACGGTGGGGCCGACAGATATCTATAATCGGCCGTACACATTAGTAATAATAGTATGGGTCTGTGGTGTCGTCAGACACCCATGATAGGATGATCGTGTTATGATAAGATAGTGGAACAATGTGTCTTTAATTGGCGACTTTGCTGGGTTGATGTTTGGATGTCCTATAGATGATGTATCTACATTATATTTATTTATTACTTTGACAATTAAATTCATGGCCCACTAGATCCTATTTTCCACACCGAAACTGCATAGCTCAGAAATTATCATATTGGATATAAATAAAAAAACAAAAGATAATCGAGTGGATGATATGTATTCACGGGTATAAAATCATATTACTATCTCATATTACTATAAAATATTATTATTACTATCTCATATTTATAAAATCATATTACTATATCATATTACTATTAAGTTTACTTTGTTACTGTTTTATAGTTCGAAATCATTATATTGTCTTGCTAAATACCACTCGTGGGCTAAATATAATTCGACGATAATTGACGAGTTAAAATCAAGGCTGGAGATGTCACGAGCCGAAGGCGAGTGGCATCTCCAGCCTTGATATTTATATTTGCCCACTAGTGATATTGCTAGCGAATATACAGTTGTTCTAGCGTAGGCCATGCAGTTGCTTACATCTGGCACATCTAAAGTAGGCCTTGCAGTTGTGTACAACTAGAGTAACTAGGCGATGTAATTGTTTACATCTAGAGTAGGCTAGGTTTAGAATTCTCTATAAAAGGAGCAGACTCGTTTAGACATTAGTCATTTGAATTTTGTATCTTGGAAGAGATTGTTTGTACAATTTGAAATATTCAAATATACTTTGCATATTGAATGGTTGTTTTTGCAACCACTGTTTACTGAACCTAGAAACAAATTAAGAGGGGCAAGCTAGTAAATCTGTAGTAATTAGTTTTCATAAGTTTTATGATGCTCTTTGATTTTATGCAACTTCTTTGAAGTTAGATTATAGACTTGAAGTTTGATACTAACTCAATTCAATTTCAGGATTATTCGTCTTCAAAAGTGGATAAAAGAAATAGCAATGTCAAGTTTAAAAATGCCGGCTGTGCTAAAAGCAGTGCAATACCGTGATTCAGAAACCAGCCAACTTTTAGTTGAAGATCCATACTTCGAGGTATGTGATGAGGCAATCGATAAAACCAAACAGAATTGGCCACCTAAACGGAATATTTATGCTGCATTAGCCAGACAATTCAAAAATGATGAGAACACCACTGCAACCATCGTTATTGGAGATGTCCAATTTAAAGTTCACATGCTAATATTACGAACCTACTCGAAATATTTTCGTAACTTTCCCGATTCCACCGTTTCCGAATTTGAAATTAACCCAGAAAGCTGTTCTGCTGACGCTTTTCGCATTATCTACAATTGGATGCGGAGCGCTGATGAAAAGTGCTACCGGACTTTAATTACCAGGCAGAACATAGTAAGCATCTACAAAGGTAGCAGCTATTTGCAAATAAAAACTCTGCAAAAGCAGTTGTGGTCAATTATGGTACAAGAAAAGGCCTATGACGAAGGGAGAGCGTACAATTTGTACATTGAGGCACAACATCAAAATCTACCGGAAGTGGCAGAAATTATGCTTCCACGAATTAAAACATTTTTTGTTTCACTGGTTGGAAGTTTAAATTTTCTGAAACTGTCATTCACCGACTTAAAGAAAATCCTCACTTCTGATAACATAAAAGTACAGTGCGAAGGTCAAATATTTTATTCTGCTATGCGCTGGTTAAAACACGACCCGGTTAACAGACTACCACTAAAAGTGGAATTGATGAACTGCATTCGATTTAAAAATATGTGCTTGATGGAGTTATTTCTTATCAAAAAAGAACTAGCTTCCCAAAAGTTTTTCGAAATGATTAAGAATGAAGAAATTGCTACCTTAATCGAAAATGGCATAATGTGGTAAGTCTTTCTGTTTAGCACCTGTGCACGCAACCAAATCCTCTGTTTTAGGTTAGTGATAAACGAAGGTCATACACCGGTGCCACCAATAGTAGATGGAATTTATCTATCTTTTGAAGAATTTTTAGAGGATTTGGATAATCGCCGGATGGAACATTTAACTAATTGTTAACTCACTGCAAATGAGTGTGTCAACCTTTCTAAAACATTGCCTATGGCTACGATTTAGTTATGTTGATATTTAATTTTGATCCATTACCAAAAAATCTATTGTAAACAATTAATTTTGTAAATAAAATATTCCTCAATTTTGTGCTCCTTTGTTGTGACTTTCCAGTAATACGTTTCGCTCAAACTCCAGATTTTTTAAAAGCATTCACCACTTGGGGTATATACGAAACATATCTTCAATATTTGGTAAAATCGGTCAGCAACTTTGAAAGATTAAGTGGATCCAACGATTTTGCCATTTTTAGCGTGTTTTTGGCCTATAACGCGCAGGTCTTTGGGAATTTTATAAACTTCTTTTCTTCGATATCATCTATAGGCAGGTAAAAAAAAGGACGCAAATTATGTATTAGTCGGGTCAGTAGATCTCGCAAAATCAAAATATAAGAGGCCGACTTAAGTGGCGCTGCGGTACAAGTACTACCAACTTGCGATCCATAACGAATAACAAAATAAATTTCCCAAACTATGCGTAAACAAAAAATATACCATAATAGGGATCTGGAAACATATTGAGCGACAAAAGTCGAAACTTTTCGTTTCCAGACAAGGTACGCGAACTTACGTGTGCAGAGAAGGTAAGATGATACCTTCATTGTTAATGATGTAATTTCTTATATGAATTATTTGTCGCATAGTACATACCAATGGCATAAGGATTACTGATTAACGAAAGTACTACTGGAATAAAGCGATACGTTACTGGAAAAGTTACAACAAACGAGCACAAAATTGATGAATTTTTTATTTACAAAATTAATTGCTTACAATAGATGTTTTGGTAATGGATCGAAATTGAATATCAACGTAACCAAATCGAAACCGTAGATAACGTTTTAGAAAGCTTGACACATGTTCAATCCGGCGAATATCCAAATCCTTTAAAAATTTCTCAAAAGATTGAAAAACTCCTTCCTTTATCGTGGCATCGGTTTATGACTTTGTTCTTCCAGAACACAGTCTCTGCGTTCAAGTTCGACAGCCAACCTAAAACAGGATTTGAGTTGCGCGCACAAGTGCTAAACAAAAGGACTTACGTTAAGCCATTTTTGATTAAGGTAGCAATTTTTTCATTCCTAATCATTTTAAAGAACTTTCGGGAAGCTAATTCAATTTTGATAAGGAATAACTACTCCAAGCACATATTTTTAAATCGAATGCAGTTCATCAATTCCACTTTTAAAGGCAGTCTGTTAACAGGATCGTGTTTTATTCATCGCATAGCAGAATCCAATTATAGATAATGCAAAAAGCGTCAGCAGAACAGTTTTCTGGTTTAATTTGTAATTTGGAAACGGCGGAATCGGAGAAGTTACGAAAATAATTAGAGTAAGTTCGTAATATTAGCGTGTGAACTTTAAATTGGACATCTCCAATACCAATGGTCGCACTCGTGTTCTCATCATTTATAAATTGTCTGGCTAATGTAGCATAAAAATTTCGTTTAGGTGGCCAATTCTGTTTGGTTCTATCGATTGGGTCAACCCCTTCTCGGTATGGTGCTTCAACAAAATTTTGGCTGGATTCTAATCAAGGAAGTTGCATCAAATTGTATATTTTGCTCAAAGAGCATATAAAACTTATGAAAACTAATTCCTACAGATTTACAAGCTTGCCCCTCTTAATTGGTTTCTCGTTCAGTAAATTGTGGTTGCAAAAACAACCATTCAATATTACATCAAAGTATATTTGTATGTTTCAATTTGTACAAACAATCTCTTCCAAGATACAAAATACAACTGATTAATGCCTAAGCGAGTGTGTTCCTTTTAGAGAGAATTCTAAACTAAGCCTACTCTAGTTATAAACAACTGGATCGCCTACGCTAGATGTAAACAACTACATATTCTAAACATTTGAGAATGCGTAGGTTCCAAAATGGTATCTACTCTACATAGTTGTAAATAACTGTTTCGCCTACTTTAATTGTACTATACTAGTCTTAGCAAAATGCAAGCCGCTACAAAACTAACTGACATTTTAAGTAATTTATACAAGATTTAAGAGCGCGTCGCAATTCAAAACTTGCATGAACGTCCGCTAGTTGCGCCTCGATCGTATATTGGGTCTGCATAGTAGTGACAAAAAATCAGCGTACAAAATGCGTACTATCTCATATATGAGTTTCTGGCAGGTGTGCTTCTAAGCGTTCGGACTCACGCTCGATCCCCTTTTTCCTATCCTGACCTAAATTTGATACAATATTGCGGTGACGAATATTAGAGATGAAATAAACCGTGTAAAAATCTGCACTCAAAGACCTGGTTTTGCAAAAATATTCATTTTACTGAAAATGATCTTGCGGATCTGAATATGAAAGTCTCCAATTTATACGCGTTTTCAAAATGCCATAAAAATATTTGAAGCATTTTTTTTATATAGAAAAATGTTAAATTTTATTTTCACATTCCATTTACAAACTTATTTTTGATCATTTTTTAATTATTTTTAGACCAATAGAGGGGGGGGGCATTTTACCTAGATTTAGTTGCTGCAAAATTATTCAAAAAATTGTTGTAAACGAAAAAGATATCTATCTATTAAAGTTACCCCTCCCCACTTTTGCGATATAGTAGAGTGCTCACATAGCGCGGGAATTATAAAAATTTGAATGATTTTGAAACAGTTGCATCATGACGTGATATTTAATTAATTTTAGTTTTTTTTATATATAAAAATTTTAATTTATTTATCCTGATTGACAGATTAATATAAAATAACACTCCGATATGATGCGAACTGGAACCCTGATTTTTTTTCCAAGTAAACTTTTGTACAATGAGGTGCTAATGTAAAAATTATAATTAACTAAGCTATTATATAGCTAGTTTCGGGTTCCAGATCGCATCATATCAGAGTGTTGCTCTCTCGGTTCCTGAAACAAAGCGACATAATGCTTTGTTTTGCTTTTTAAAATGTAAATCTTTCAATTAACCGCTTCACGTGCTTGAAAATGGACTTAGTTCGAAACATGTCGCTTTGTAATAATTAAATGTAATTTTTGTTACAAAAAAATTATTTAAATTATTACGTTCGTTAATCCAGTGGAGAGACACCAAGAATCTCAATATACTTATAATATAACTCCACTTCAAGAATTATGGACCTCCTACAACCAAAATAAGAACTATAAAAAGCATGATATTGGAAGAATCTATTAACACAATTAAAATTAAGGTTGATGAAAAAACAATTATAAAAGAATTTGAAAATGAAGAACTTTTGTAAAATAAATTAAGAATGCCTTTGCCTTTAAACTCCATTGGGCTCTAAAGGTAAAAAACGTTCCAAAAATAAAGCATTTGGTAAAAATTGTAAAAAATAATAGTAAACTTTATTTAAATACAAATATTTTAATCAAAAATGTTATTTTGGGATATAATCAAAAGATCAAACAAACTTACCTAGTGAAGTTCGATCTTGATTATATGTAGCACCTTGCCTGAAGATCATTATGTAGTACCCTTAGTTCGATGTCAGAACGTCACACATTTTAAAGCTATATCTACCAAAAAATTTTGGTATGATTTCACCTCTATCATGCTACGCACCTTGGTCGGTATCCTAACCACAAATTTCATTTCTTTAAAGCCCTTGACGCAACTATTCTTGGGATTATTGCAACTTGCAAGCATGTTGCAATACTTTTGGGTGAGGTCGGACTGATCTTCAGGCAAGGTGCTACATATAATCAAGATCGAACTTCACTAGGTAAGTTCGTTTGAAAAAACTAGTATCTCAAAACAGGGCATACTATCAAAATCATGGGTATGTCTAAACTAAAATGCACCTTCGCCGAAAGGTCGAGCATGTTGACATTTCATATTACACAAAATGAGTACTCGCAGCCTATACTAGGTCTTAATGGCGCGAGGAAACTCGGAATAGTACAAGAAAAAGTTGTTAGAGTGGCAGCCTCAGACAGTCCCCGTAAAATTATTGAAAGTTACAGTGATGTGTTCAGGGGAGTTGGAAAAATTAAAGGAACTTACAAGATAGTGCTGAAAGAAAATGCCCAACCAGTAGCTTGCGCCGCAAGAAAAATCTCGCTACTATTGAAAGAAAAAGTAAAACTCAAGCTGCAACAAATGGTCGAAGAAAAATTGTTAGTACCGGTTACAGAACCAACGGATTGGGTTGACCCTATAGTAGTGGCACCAAAACCTAACGGAAATATAAGAATATGCATGGATCCTAGAGCCTTAAACCAATCGAACAAAAGGCATCACTATCACATACCGAACCAAGAAGACTTGTTTTCTAGACTGATAGGCTCAAAAGTGTACACCCTACTGGATGCCACGCAAGCATTCATGCAAATCTCGTTGGACGAAGAGAGTTGGCGATTGTGCACCATCAACACGCCCTATGGCCGTTTTCGTTTTCACAAGGATGCCACACGGAATTTTGTCGGAGCCCGAGGTGTTTCAACGCATTATTGATGACATCCTGGCGAACGCCCCAGGCGTTGTTGCGTACTTTGACGACATACTCGTCTTTGGATCCACAATAGAAGAGCACAACAAAAACTTGAACGGAGTGCTGAACAAACTGAAATAAGCAAACATAACACTATCGAAAGAAAAACTGCAGCTAGCTTCATCTAAAATACGATTTCTGGGCCACGTAATTAGTTAGGAAGGTATACAAGTGGACAGCAAAAAAGTCAAAGCCATCACGGACCTAAAGATTCCAGGAAGCAGGAAAGAACTCCAAAGATTTCTGGGAATGGTTACGTACGTCGGTAAATACATCCCAAACCTGTCCGAGAAAACAGCCACATTACGAAAACTCCTGAGTGTAAAAAACGAGTGGTTATGGACAAATATTGAAACCAAAAGTTTTGACAAACTAAAAAGATTGATTTCAGAAGCACCCGTATTAAGCTATTTTGATCCCAAGAAAAAAATCACCTTATCTGTTGACAGCAGCAAGTACGGCATCGGAGCAGTTATCCTACAAGAGGGCCACCCTATAGAGTACGCGTCAATCACGTTAAGCGACTGCCAACAACGCTACAACCAAATCGATAAAGAACTATTAGCAATTGTCTTCGGATGCGAACGTTTTTACTACTACTTATTTGCCCAAAAAATTAACGTTGAAACCGACCACCCCCCTCTACTAGCCATTGTCAAGATGTCCCTAGAAGACCTATCGCCGAGGCTGCAAAGATTAGTCATTAGACTTCTACGTTATGATGTCACACTGGAATACATACCGGGAAAACTCTTATGAATAGCGGACACCTTGAGCAGAGATCCTTCAACCGACGGAGTGAACACGGACTACCTAAATACGGGAAAAGTCTACACCGTATTAAGCACCTCTAAGGAAAATGCTAAGAGACTGGAAAACAGCATTAACGAAGACAGAGTCCCAAGCAAAATAAAAGATTATTGTTTAAATGGTTGGCCCACCCACAAACAGAATGCCCCCGAAGAAGTTAAAACGTACTGGCAAATTAAAGACGAGATTTTCGTTTACGAAAACGTCTTATTCTTTGGAAAGCGGATAATCATACCCGATAGCCTGAAACCAGAATTCCTAAACTTGATACACCAAGCACACCAATAGCATGTAAAGCAAAATCAAAAGAAATTATTTATTGGCCGGGCATGTCAACTGCCATAGAAAAATTCATCGCAAAGTGCGCAATATGCCAGAAATACTCAAGAAGTAACACAAAAGCGCCAATAATGCATCACGAGCTTCCAGAAGGATCTTGGCAAAAGATTGGCTTGGATTTCAAATACCACAAAGGAGTCGACTTTCTTGTGACAGTGGATTACTTCAGAAAATTTATTACGGTCAACAAACTAACGAGCAAAACAGCGACCCAAGTAATATCGGTTCTAAAAAGTGTATTCTCATCGTTTGGCCTACCCTAAGAGCAACGGAATGATAGAAAGGCATATACAAATAGTAAAAAGCTTAGTTTCTAAAGCCTTCAGCGATGGTAACGACCTGTTTTTGACAATCATGTCATCATCCCCACCCACATAAGTTTCTCAAACCCGTCGCGCGAGTTCAACAAAAAAATTAAGAAAACTATGGAAAATGCGCAAAACAAACATTATTACGACCACCATGCAAATCATCTAAAAGTGCTTCAACCAGATGATGTCATTCTCGTGAAGGAAAAAACAAGAGACTGGAAAAGAGCAGTAGTGATAAATGAGTGCGGTCCCAGATCATACAATGTAGAAGTTGAAAACGGAACCGTGAGACGAAACCGAGTCGATCTTAGGAACCTACAAGAACCATCAACGGTGAGTGATGCGGTAAAATGCAGTGATTCTAAAAATAGTGAAAGCAGAGCTAGTGAGTTACCAGTGTTAAACCACAGATAAGTATAACAGATAGGCGGTCTAACGTTAAAATTGGTTTCGCTACCCATTCAGTTCCCCTCAACCCGCGTGTATTTTATATTGCCTACATCTAGGAGTATGCCTTTTATATTGCCTACATCATAGTTTATTTAATTTTGTTTTGAAAGAAAACTGTAATCACATTATAATTTAACGGATGGTTTTAGAAACTGTATCTGGACGTAAGGTTGCAACTGTTAAATTACAACTGTTGTAATTGTTGGTTTGGTGTGGTTTGGGCCATATGAAGATGATTTCATATTACGTTATTAGAGTATTATATTATTTTGCAACGCCATCTACCATAGGATAGACTTTGTACCAGAACAGCGCCCCTCCGTGGCCGGCGTTATACTAAAAAAAGCCCTCTCTAGTCGGGCGTTGGCAATATAAAAATGCGAAACACTTTGCCCTATCCGATGGCACATCTGTATATAACCTTATCTGTGGTTGTGCATAGAATTTCGAAACATTGACAGCCCGCGCAAGTTTAATGTATATCAGGTTGCATATTGTTTTGCTTAATAAATAGTTTTAACAGAGCCATCTCGTGAGTGGGTAACACACCAGGGTCTTGTTACCCAAAGTCGGCGCACGCTGAGATCAAAGGATTTTTAGTGCGTATGCGCTTCTTGGTGTATATGAGTTCTTTGATTCATAGCACAGATAAGTATAACAGATAAGCGGTCTAACGTTAAAATTGGTTTCGCTACCCATCAGTTCCCCTCAACCCGCGTGTATTTTATATTGCCTACATCTAGGAGTATGCCTTTTATATCATAGTTTATTTCATTTTGTTTTGAAAGAAAACTGTAATCACATTATAATTTAACGGATGGTTTTAGACACTGTATCTGGACGTAAGGTTGCAACTGTTAAATTGTAACTGTTGTAATTGTTGGTTTGGGCCATATGAAGATGATTTCATATTACGTTATTAGAGTATTATATTATTTTGCAACGCCATCTACCATAGGATAGACTTTGTACCAGAACAACGCCCCTCCGTGGCCGGCGTTATACTAAAAAAAGCCCTCTCTAGTCGGGCGTTGGCAATATAAAAATGCGAAACACTTTGCCCTATCCGATGGCACATCTGTATATAACCTTATCTGTGGCACAACCTCACGTCTTCATCCCATCAATATACAATTTTATAATGCAAACTATAGACCAATTTTTGTATGCATTGAAGGAAATGCTGGTGAAAGTGTAATCTCTTAAAAATATGCCCTTGTGGCATGGTTGCCCCATGAATTAATTGTTCAAAAATTGACGGTGTTGTACTTTTTATATGACCACATTACCCATCATTTCCAATAGTTATTTTAGTAATATTTACATAAAGACTGATTAAAAATGATTGAAGATCCTTACTATACACCCCAACCCTCCTAATATATTTTTTGACCCTTATAGATCGGGTTTTATTCATATTTGATTAATATGTATTGATTTCTATTTAAAGTCGCTTAAAAATCGATTCTGTGGGTCTTTCAAAACAAAAAAGTGAAATTTTCAGAAATAAAAGTTTATGTCCTAAATATAGTAAATCTCAATTAGTCAAGCAATCGTCTTGTGCAAAACGGCACTAATTAAAAATTTCGATTTTTTGTATGAGGTAACAGGTCAATGGACATACTATTTTTTTGATCAACTTTCATAATTGCATCTGTGAAAATTTAGCCACAAAAAATTAAGCGTTTTTCAAAAAGTATTGCAGGCCCTATCTTCATCACAACTTAAAACGCCAATATCTCCGTTCGAACACACGTAAAATTCATCAAATTTTCTTGCTTTTTGTCGTTTCTCAACGAATAAATCGAATAATAGGTTATAACTCAAAAAATTTTTTGGTTAACTTGTTGCCCTATTATTTGTGATTCATACAGTACCATAATTATATTTTTGTCAATCCTAATAAACAAGAAATAAAAATAAATGTAAGTTGGTGTAAAAATACCAAAATCTAGCTCCCGCTGCTTGACCAGAGCCACAGATAAGGTTATATACAGATGTGCCATCGGATAGGGCAAAGTGTTTCGCATTTTTATATTGCCAACGCCCGACTAGAGAGGGCTTTTTTTAGTATAACGCCGGCCACGGAGGGGCGCTGTTCTGGTACAAAGTCTATCCTATGGTAGATGGCGTTGCAAAATAATATAATACTCTAATAACGTAATATGAAATCATCTTCATATGGCCCAAACCACACCAAACCAACAATTACAACAGTTACAATTTAACAGTTGCAACCTTACGTCCAGATACAGTTTCTAAAACCATACGTTAAATTATAATGTGATTACAGTTTTCTTTCAAAACAAAATGAAATAAACTATGATATAAAAGGCATACTCCTAGATGTAGGCAATATAAAATACACGCGGGTTGAGGGGAACTGATGGGTAGCGAAACCAATTTTAACGTTAGACCGGGTATCTGTTATACTTATCTGTGCCAGAGCTTCGACCCTCGTCTCCGTCCCCGCCGTACGTCTCTCCTATTTTACAGTGGATCGATATTGAAATATTCTCGTAGTAACCGGTTTTGAGAAAATATACATTTCTTTACATCAAAAACGCTTTTTTGCAATAATACTGAAGCATGACATTCGTGTTATTCGGGATTTCGGGAATCTAGACTCAAAAGACGCTGTTTTAAAGTCGAATCTTGCACTCGAAAAATATATGATATAAATAATATGCATATTATGTGGAATGATCTTTCGGATCTGAATATGAAGGGGGCTCGTTTGTCTAAGATTGCAAAAAAGGCGCACAAAATATTTTTTATTTTTTTTTTTAATATTGAAAATTGAGAAATTTTTTGTTTACACGGCTATAACATAAGTAATTATTATCTCCATAAAATTATTTTATCAGTAGAAAGCTACATTCATCCACATTCATACGATGTAAAATGTATGTTAAAAATCTTAATAATAATTGCTATAGAAATTCTTTAAACAAACCGTGCACAAAAACTGCATTATAAACTTCAGAGTTGAGAAATTTTATTATAGCTAAAGAATGAAGAAGTTTTTAGTAACAAAGTTACATAAATTGATTCATTTGTATAAAAGATATGATTTTTTTAATAACGCGCTTGCGCGGTCTCGCGCGCATTAGACGTTACAATGCACAATAAATTACATTACTAATCTTAAGAATAACTAAATTTTATCTCCTTATGTAATAATTTTAAATTTAATACATACATAAAAATAAAAATATTAATATTATTATTGACAACCACAATAGCATCTTATTATACATTGCAACAGCTTTGTTACATTTGCAATTTTTAGAACATTTTTTAAATTTGCATTTACCTACATATTTTCGGATATATTTGGACGAACATTTATAGTTTTAACTTTGGTAAAAAAATATTGTCTTTTAAGTCCCATCCGAAATTAGTTGGATTCGGAATTTTTGGATATATTGCAGTAGCTTTTTTCCAAATAATTATTTGATTGCATTGTCATCAACACATGCTCAGCGCCCAGCGGAAAACAACAAATTATTGCTATATAATTATTGCTATAATTATTGCTATAATTATTGCTCAAATTTGTTTCAAATTTGGTTCATAGTTAAAATTTTAAGAACAATTTCAAATAAACCAATTAAATATATACAATCTTAAATATATTTCGAACGTTTGTGGAAAAAATTTTATCGGGTTATTTAAAAATGTTTTAATTGTAGTGGTTGGTCCATTTCTTCAAGTGGGGTTATTTATAATTCATTTATTTCAATCAATACTTTAAAAGTCAAATAAACGTTTACATCTAATCTTATATAAAAAAACTCTATACAATTTCTAAGCCTGATGATGAGTTTATAAAAACTCGAAACACTCTTGCAAAAAACGTTTTATTTATTGATTTAATAAATATTATTTAAATTGTGGAGAGACATCAATTATTTAATAAATTACAAATGTTTCTTAAATTTTAACTAGGAACCAAATTGGAAACCAATCTAAGCGATAAAGTTGAAACGTGTGTATGAAGAGATTAATAAGTGAAAAATGTGTTGTAGGTACTCTATTTTAATGACTATTTGAAGCAAGATTTAAAATTACCTATATAAAATAATATTTGAAGCAAATTATAGCACACTATTAGTGTAAGAGGTGTGTTAAGGGTTAAAAACATGAATTAAGGATTATATCCTATTTTTGATTAAACTAGTTGAAATTATATATAAGTTTATTAATAGAAAACAAATTTCAAAGAAGTTAAGTAGATCTAACGATTTTTCCATTTTTCGCATGTTTTTTCTTGGATTTTTTGTTTTTCGTAATCTACGCATTCTAAAAGCAAAAAAAAGGAAATTTGAAAGAAATTCCTCTGCGAGAGAAGTAATTTAACATAACGAGAGAAATATTATGGAAACTCAGTGCCTGACAATTTTTTTTGCACGCTGGATTGGACCTATCCTGTTCCTGTGGGTTCTCAGGTGATTCCGCCTGAACCAAATCAATTGAAGGCCATGTAAAGTTTTTACCGGTAGCGTAAAATAATGCACAATTCCAAATACTATTCGATACAATAAGGTCAGAAAATATCCAACTTGACTTGAGGTGCGGATATAAGACTGAATATTCTTTCAGTAGTGTTTTCGCAGTATTTTTAGTGTTTTCGTGTGAAATCATAGTGTGAAATATTTTGAATTTCAAATGGCACCAAATAGAGCATTTTGTTCTTATACTGGATGTACAAATTCTAAAATAAAAAATCCAGAGTTGAGTTTTCATCGTTTCCCACGTGACGAATCAATGTAAGTTTATGAATGATCCACATGTGTAATTTACTTATATAATATTAATTATGAAAATCGCATATTTGCAATGTTTGTGGTATTCATGACCATGCTGTGAAGTAAATTAACAAGGGGAAATCCCTTATAAAACGTTATACCTTACTAGTTAAGGAGCTGAGGCTCCGTACGAGCTTTTTTAAAGTGGTCATATACAACTGGCAAGGAAACGGTTAATAAAAATTAATTCTAATGTAGAATCACATGCTGGATCCAAATCTGAAGATTGGAAATTAATCCGGATAACTTTATGTATACGAATTATATTTCCGAACGACCAGAATTCAATCAAACAAGCACATTGCCGGTTTTCATATACAAAATGATACGACTCCACATTGGTAGCGATCGCGGCTGGCGCGCAAAAATATTTTGTGTTTTACTCTTCGTAATATTTTTCCAAGACAACATTTAAATTTATTTTTTTTACTAAAAAGTTTTTCACACATTTCATAAGATTTATGTATCAAAAATTTCGAAAAATAAGTATAGTTGTCCGATACGTGAAAAAATTACGAAAAAAACTTGATGTACCATGTCCGATACGAAAAAAACTTGATGTACCATAATAAATAATTTTTTTTTTTAATTAATCTTAAAATGTCCTGACAATGCCATGATGATCAAGACACTTCAGTTCATATTTTATGAAAAAATCAGACATCCAGCTCTTGTGTTTTCCGATAAAATAAGATAAGTATTAAAATTGTTCAAAAATAAATACTTTTTTTTAAAAAAGTGACTTTTTCGCATATTGGCAATTCCGTATTCATTTCCGATCTCCAGATTCGAATCCGGCCGGTGATTCTGCATAAAAACTAATTTTCATTTAGCGTTTCCTTGGCTGGTTGTATAGAGAATGTCGAATTTGAGACTTTACCTTCCTGACTATCTTTTTTATCCGATCACAAAGTTACTTGAATACCATGTAACTACGATATTTTCGTGTAACAAAAAAATTATGACATATAATACCATAAATGCTCAAATTATTTCATAAATTTTGTCGAGCTCACAAATGCATTAGTTGGCGTGGAAATCTGCCCGAGCCGCAGACGAGGGCAGATTTCCGGACGGCAGCGAATGCATGAGTGTAAAGCAAAATAAAATTTTTGGACATTAATTTGAGCACGAATGGTATTTGGTAAGAAAATCGCATAACGTTATGTAAATAAGTACATTTATTTACAATATATTTCGTTGAAGTTTTCGTACATTTGACAATTTAACTTAATTAATTGTGTACATTTGACAATTCCGTGCACTTCTACAATTGCAAATATCGTATCCGATATTTCTCAGAAGCAATTAACTTAGAATCATTCTACTTTTAATTTAGAATAATAACCATAGTACATGTAACATTTCAATAGTTATGCTGTAAAATCATGTAGGGTAGGTATCTCTGTCTCTATCCATTTTATAGCGTCTCACGGATGGAAAAAAAATCTGTAGTAGATATTACCTATTTTCACATGTAATACCATAAATGCACAAATTTTTGATCAAAATTTGCGTTGATATTTTGTTTTTTGGCAACCGTTATTCATAGATTTTTATGAATTTTTTTTTTTCATGTTTATTATGATAAATCCATTCTTACCTCAGTAGCCAATCAAAATGCATACATTTTCAAATTTGAACCAACGATTTTTAGTGAAAAAAAGAGCTCAGAAGGTGTGAAAAATCGTAACTGATAGGAATTTTTTTTCAGTTGTCGTTGTCAAATGTCAAGATATTACAAAAATGCATGTTGAAGACCGTTTTGGTCTAAATAAATAGTGTGTTTGGCATTCTGCAGCCTCTTTATCTCTTAATGTAAGTTTAAATGCCGTTTTAGGCTATTAATCATGGATTTATTTCCCTAAAATACACTCGAGATTTAATTTCCATCATCAGGATAATTTTATTTTAAATTTACTTAAGATTTGTTGCTATTTAGAAATATCGCTCGCAGAAAAAGCACTAGAAAAAACCGCTTCAGCTACGCTGTCGCGGTTTTTTCATGCTTTTTCTGCTTGAGATATTTCCATAGCAACAAATCTTTCGTATTAAAATAAAATTATCCGGTGAAAATTGAACCTCTTGTGTATTTACCTCCGATAATTTTTTTCTTATGTTTAAAAATCACGATCACATTGCATTTTGACGGCATTTATTTCGATAACAGTGGATCATCCTCGGTTGTCAATTTAAAAAATATATTTACTTTTTTGACACTCAATTTGATTTTCTTGTCAAATTGCTAGGCAACAAGTTTTCAAGGAAAGCAAAAATTTGTCCGGCAAAAACAAAAGCTCTTGTGTAATCCCAGTCGATAAATATGTTGGTTGAAAAAAACTTTGCAAATACCATTCGAGGTCTGTATACTTTGGGTTGAATTTTTTAAACTTTATGCGCAGCAACTTCAAATTATGGAAATTTGCCAGATAAGAATTACACGCGCGAGCGTTCCTGATTTTTAAATCTGCCAAAGTTGCACTCATTTCAGTTGCTACGCAACAGGTTATCGAAATTTAACACGCAAATACAGATTTCGTATGCTAATAATTACTACTTAATATATAAGATGATAATATAATTTTGCTACATTTAGGCAGGAACAATGGGTCGAACGTTCAGGTAATTTTGTAAAATTTTCAAATTTATCTACGGTGCAAATAAATAACAAGAGAATTTGTGGCGTTCATTTTGATTGCATCGACTTTGAGTTTGGCCAGTATGGTACAGACCCCAACTTAAAACGACTTAAAAAAACAGCTGTTCCAAAAGACATTCCAACTGCTTTACAAGATTATCTTCAAGATGAATTACCACTCACTGTTTCGGAATATACAATGTTGTACTCGATTTATGCTTGGCCGAATGTTATAATGTGTTTTTTGGGCGGATTTCTCGTCGACAGGTTAAATTCTTAAAATATTTTTATAATCATTACTAGTGATATTATTTAGATATTTGGGTGTCCGCTTAGGGAGCAACTTGTACGTGTGTCTAACTCTGGTGGGCCAATTAGTTTTTGCCTGGGCAGTTTACCTTAATGTCTATTGGTTGATGATTGCTGGTCGATTTATTTTTGGGTGAATTAGTTTGAATTTAGTGGGTTTGTCATTTTAGTTTACAATAATGCCAACCCAAAATTAATAACGAAATTATAATAGATTTAATTCAGAATTGGAGCTGAATGTCTGGCGGTCACTCAAAATAATTATGCTGTATTATGGTTCAAAGGAAAGGAATTAAACATGGTGTTTGGTTTGCAATTAAGTGTTTCTCGTGCTGGTAGTTCGGTATCCTTTTTCATAACGGAGAAATTATATAGTTGGGTTACCAGTTACAATTCGGGGGCCCACGCCTTAGGAATTATCCTATTTATTGGTAAGTTTATTCAATAACACGTTGCAAATATGAAATTTTTAAAATTACCACTTACCAGATTTAAATTAAATTTTTTATTAAACAAATATTCGAAATTATTTTATAGCATCGTCTACATGTATTATGTCAGTGTTGTGCGGTTTGATTCTGGCCTATTTTGATAAGCGTGCTGAACGCGTCCTTAACCGCAACCAAAATGCGAGTAAGAACGATCTTATCCGATTGCGAGATTTAAAAGATTTTCCTGCTACTTTTTGGATAGTCGCTTTAATCGTAGTTTTTTACTACATTGCCATATTTCCGTTTATTACACTTGGAAAAACCTTCTTTGAAGAAGAGTTTGATATGGATGAAGCGGCGGCGAATAATATTAGTGGAATTGTATACTTAATATCAGCCGGGGCTTCACCGATTTTTGGATTAATAATCGACAAAATGGGCAAAAATCTGGTATGGGGCCTAGTTGCCACTATCCTCACCGTACTCGCGCATTGTTTACTTGCTTTTACTAAATTTGAACCTTATGTGGCGATGGTATGTAATATTATATTGTTGGTTGCCTGTATTGTATATAATTCAATTTTCAGTCGATTATGGGCCTTGCATATTCAGCATTGGCGAGTAGTTTGTGGCCTCTCGTTGCTGTCTTAATACCAGAAAACCAATTGGGAACAGCTTATGGCATGTAAGAAATTTCAATGCCTTTATGGTTAATTTATTATTTTTATTTGTATTAGTTGTCAGTAGATACAAAATTTAGGCCTAGCGGTCGCTCCGTTAATGACTGGGCCAATTGTGGATAATTATGGCTTTCTTCAAGTCGAATTTTTCTTCATTGGAAGCTTAATAAGTAAGTAAATATCTGCGGTAGTCGAATATGCAACATTCAATACATTTTATGCAATATTGCAGAATAGCGTATTCAAAATTGCAAAATTGGCCTTATCTCATCTCGGTACCAATTAAAATTGAATTCTTTTTTAGTTGCTGTCTTGGGTACCATTCTTTTATACTTTGTTGACCAATCCGATACGGGAATTTTAAATATGACACCTGGTGATAGGTTGAAACTTCTAGATCATAGGTAAGTCGCTACTATAACTTTACTTAGTTTAATCGAATTGATTGTGTTGTCTAGTGATCATCTAGTACTCGGGAATAAGTTGGCACCACTCAACTCCAGTGAGGATCCTATATCATTAATTGATCCAATTTCAGTAACTGAAGATATACATAATCACAATTGACCAACCGTTTATCGGGCTTGATGGTCTCTCTATGAATAAAGTAAAAGTCGATAAACAATATGGTACCTATAAGTTCATTTTATTTTTAAATGCAATATAGTTTTTTATTTCAGGAACCCATTTTCATTCAGGCAATTATTTACCGATTTGCATGATTCAAAACAGACAGCATCTGAACCAGACCTACAATATCTAAAATATATTGCATTCATCTTAAAATAATATTTATTTACAATCATTTAGTAATAACGCAATTTCTGTATTTTTGAAAGTTTGAAAATAATACATTGTTGACTTTTACTTTCCTCCCTAGGGTAGAAAGTGAACACTTTGTGTTCTGAACACACTACAGAACACTTTTCAACCTTAAATTTCCATAGGACCAACACAATAAAACAAAATTACCAACTTGATATTGATCGGAATTTTATTTTAATGTTGGTTTGACGGTTCAAAACTTCAGAAATTTAAATTTATTATCACTCTGTGGAAAGTTTCATTAGTGTCTTGAGATGTGGTTGACCTTGGCGCTTCGCGCCTCGATCAACTATCTCATGTTTCGATAGAAATGAAATACTTTGAACCTCGGTTTGTAATATACTATGTATTGTACGACTGCTGAAATTGAGTAAAAATTAGATTTATTAAAATTTTGCGAAACTTGTCAATTTTGACATTATATGAAATTTGCCATATACAATTTTTTCAAAATCCAACAATTTTTAATGCAATGCAATTTAATGCAATAGTGCAAATTCAATAAAACTCTGTGTGATCAATATAAGTTAGTGTGTAGGTTATTTGTTATTATAAAAAAAAATCCCAATTACATTGGGTCCTATTGGTGTGCAAGGGCGTCGATTCTTGAGTCAACTTGGTCGACGAATATATGAAGCTACTGGAGACGCTCAGTCAGGATTTCACCTGTTACAGCGTATAACTGTTGCTATCCAAAAAGGGAACTGCAACTTCAATTTTAGGGACCTTACCTTAGTATTTTTTTGTTGAATTGAAGAATATGTTGGTTTGAACAATTTATTGTTAATTTTTTTGTATTGTTTTTTGTTGTTATTGTTTTATAAAATCTCTTAATAGTATTATAAAAACCTATTGAAGTTGCTTAGTTACGGCTTAGTTACGTTGAAATTACCTGATAGGCTATGGCAGAAGTCTCTGGCAGAAGTCTCTGGCAGAAGTCTCTGGCAGAAGTCTCTGGCAGAAGTCTCTGACAGAAGTCTCTGGCAGAAGTCTCTGGCAGAAGTCTCTGGCAGAAGTCTCTGACAGAAGTCTCTCTCTGGCAAAAGTCTCTGGCAAAAGTCTCTGGCAAAAGTCTCTGGCAAAAGAAGTCTCTGGCAGAAGTCTCTGGCAGAACCCCCTGGAACCAGCCAATCAAAATCTTTTATTTATAATCGCGTTGCCTGAATTAATTAATAATTATTTTCGTATTACCTTAAAAAAGTTGTTAGTTGCATATTGATGAATAAAGAGTAAGCGTCGTCTCTGCATTCTAAAGCAATTTTATAGATTTACCAACACAGTTAGAATAAGATAGAATTAGATTCAATGTGCACTACATAGTGCATTAAATTGAAGATTACGGGACGAACTTAGTGACTGGAGTAATTCCACGTAAATATCGTCAAATAAGTGTTTGCAAGGATTTGATGCTGTAAATTGCGAAATGACTTTGAATTTGATTTGTGCGATGTGTTGAAAGTAAATTTTTGCAATTTTCGATTAAAATGACATCTTTTTAGTTGCCATTTTAGATGTTGAAACAGCCTACATTTTTTTATTGTTCTTAAAAAAGCGTGCAAAATTAGCTACTTATGCAATAAGTTGCCAAATTAACGTGTTTTTCGCACTAGAGGTGAAACGTGGACAACACGTCGTGTGCAACGTGTTGTCATCAATATTAATGACGTAATTTTTTATAGGAATTATTTCTCATATACGCTCTCCGTTTATGATAGGCTATTACGTCACTGCTAAGCAGTTATGACGTAGTTAATACCAACCGCTAAAATAAAAATTAAAACGACAGAATCCAATTAATTTTAAGCATAAATCCGTTAGTAATTAATAAGATTAATATTGCTATAAAAACTGAATGTGAAGCAATTACATATATACATGTTTGCTATTTTCGATTAAAATGACATCTTTTTAGTTGCCATTTTTGATGTTGAAACAGCCTTCTCTTTTTATTGTTCTAAAAAAAAAATGAAAAAAAGACTTTTTTCCAACCGTCAAAAAAGCAAATGCAAAAATTATTCTTATTTAAATTTTTTACTGGGGTCACAGATAAGGTTATATACAGATGTGCCATCGGATAGGGCAAAGTGTTTCGCATTTTTATATTGCCAACGCCCGACTAGAGAGGGCTTTTTTTAGTATAACGCCGGCCACGGAGGGGCGCTGTTCTGGTACAAAGTCTATCCTATGGTAGATGGCGTTGCAAAATAATATAATACTCTAATAACGTAATATGAAATCATCTTCATATGGCCCAAACCACACCAAACCAACAATTACAACAGTTACAATTTAACAGTTGCAACCTTACGTCCAGATACAGTTTCTAAAACCATACGTTAAATTATAATGTGATTACAGTTTTCTTTCAAAACAAAATGAAATAAACTATGATATAAAAGGCATACTCCTAGATGTAGGCAATATAAAATACACGCGGGTTGAGGGGAACTGATGGGTAGCGAAACCAATTTTAACGTTAGACCGCCTATCTGTTATACTTATCTGTGCTGGGGTACAAAAAAATATTTTTAATTTGTGAAATGTACGGTAGTGAAAAGTACCTACCTAATGTTCAAACAGCGTCGCGGGTTGCGCTTTCTATCATACACTCAAAAAATGCGGCGGATCTAAACAGAACGCCGTACAAAAAAACTCGTAGTTTTTATAAAACTTGAGCAATATATGTAATTCTTTCACTAAAAACTTCCTCATTCTTTTCTTCATATTTCATTCGCTGGAAGTATGCATCTATCTAGACTAGTTTAGATTATCCCTCGTTGCTGAAGTTTGTAGTGCAGTTTTTGGGCACGCTTTATTTAAACAATTTCGGTGGAAATTGTTTACAATTTTTTTTTGAATAATTTTGCAGCATCTAAATCTAGGTAAAATGCCCTTTCTATTAGTCTAAAAATCATTAAAAAATGATCAAAAATAAGATTGTAAATGGAATGTAAACATAAAATTTAAGATTTTTCTATATAAAAAAAAATGTTTTAAATATTTTTTTATGGCATTTTGAAAATGCGGATAAATTGGAGACTTCCATATTCAGATCCGCAAGATCATTTTCAGTAAAATGAATATTTTTCCAAAACTAGGTATTTGAGTGCAGATTTTTACATAGTTTATTTCTCTAATATTATTCGCCGCAATATTGATTAAATTTAAGTCAGGATAGGAAGGAGGGGGTCGAGCGTGAGTACGAGTGCTTAGAAGCCAGAAACCTGCCAGAAACTTATATACGAGATAGTTCGCATTTTGTACGCTGATTTTTGTCGTTACTATGCAGACCCGATATACGAACGAGGCGCAACTAGCGGACGTTCTTGCAAGTTTTGAATTGCGGCGCGCTCTTAAGTCGGTGAATGACAGTTTCTGAAAATTTAAACTTAAACCAACCAGTAAAACAAAAAAATTTTGAATTCTTGGAAGCATAATTTCTGCAACTTCCGGTAGCTTCTGATGTTGTGCCTCAATGTACAAATTGTACGCTCTCCCTTCGTCATAGGCCTTTTCTTGTATTATAATTGACCACAACTGCTTTTGCAGAGTTTTTATTTGCAAATAGCTGCTACCTTTGTATACGCTTACTATGTTCTGCCTGGTAATTAAAGTCCGGTAGCATTTTTCATCAACGCTAGATGACATAGACATTGCCTACGCTAGATGTAAATAACTGCATAATATTCTAAACATATAAGAATGCGTAGGTTCCAAAATGGTATCTACTCTAATTGTATATAGTTGCTTCGCCTACTCGAATTATACTCTACTAGTCTAAAAAAACACAAGTCGCTACAAAACTAACTTTTTTTTTCAGGATTTAGCCCTCCTGGGGCAAGGCGATTAGCTTTCGCCTTTACACATAGAAACATTTAACTTTATTCCCCCGTTGTGAGAAAATATCTCACAACGCTCTTGCTCTTCACCGGGATTTGAACCCGGGACCAACAGATTGCGAGTCGGTGTCTGCACCTCACGTCCACTGTGGTCGGTACAGAACTAACTGAAATTTTAAATAACTTAGGCAAGATTTAGAGGTAAATCGGTACAGGTTGTCCCGGATTAGAACACATGTTATTCTCAATACAACGGAAAAAAAATATAATTTGCCCGAAATCAATAGGGCACGATAACTCATCCCACCAAGGTTCCTATCACAATTATAACAGCATTTTATAACTAAGCAAATGCATTTATCGTGAACATCCAGGGATCCATTTATTATTGTTAGCGCGTATCTATTTGAATTGAATTTGGCGCCTAAAATATTCCTACGCATAAGGAATGATGGGAAATGAGACATCCTGTCTACGAGGCTTGATGCTGTGACAAACAGGAAACGGCATTCGAGAAAGAGTGAGAAGGGAGTGAGAAGAATCGACCTGGAGTGAGAAGCTCTTCGTCTATTTCATCATCTTCATCATCATTCGTCTATTTTATCTTTGTAATTGTCGTATTTATTATTATTTATATTTATATTCGAATGGTGTGCAAAAGCTGTACCAGTCAATAAACAGTCGTTTCTAAGTTAACAATATGTTTATGTCATGCTATGCTAAAAGAATCTAATGCCTGATACTGTGGTGGAGACAGGCACTCATAATAAGCAGGTCAGAGTAAATAGCATACGGTGGGGCCGACAGATATCTATAATCGGCCGTACGCATTAGTAATAATAGTATGAATCTGTGGTGTCGTCAGACACCCATGATAGGATGATCGTGTTATGATAAGATAGTGGAACAATGTTTTTCTAATACTATTTTAGAATAATAACATTCTTGAACTAATTTTAATTTGAGAATGTACTCATTCTGCAACAAGTGCAAGAATATTCATTCTTATACAAGTGATAGAATGACCACATGTGGCGCCATCTCATCGAAGTGGATGCAACATTAAGCAATTCTATTTTGAATAATAAATTATTCATTTCATTTATTAATTGTGGATATTAGTAATATTATAATTCAATCAACTAAATCATTTCTATTTAGAACATTCTTTAAGACATTTTATAACTAATTTTGTTTATTAATACATATATTATAGCGGCGACATCTGTGAACTAATTGCCAAAAGCGACTAATTGCATAAAAACGTAAAAACTGACGTATTTTAATTGATGATAGTATTAGAAAAAATATAGTCTGAAACTCGTCGGAATGAATATTCAGCCTTCGTGGAATCGTTTCTTCGTGGAACCGTTAATTTGTTCCTCGTGGAACAAATTTCCACTCGGGCTGAATATTCTCATTCCGCACTCGGTGCAGAATATACTATTCTTTAATGGGCGACTTTGCTGGGTTGATGTTTGGATGTCCTATAGATGATGATGTCCTATAGATAATCTACATTATATTTATTTATTACTTCGAATATGCAGTTGTTCTAGCGTAGGCCATGCAGTTGTTTACATCTGGCACATCTAAAGTAGGCCTTGCAGTTGTGTACAACTAGAGTAACTAGGCGATGTAATTGTTTACATCTAGAGTAGGCTAGGTTTAGAATTCTCTATAAAAGGAGCAGATTCGTTTAGACATTAGTCATTTGAATTTTGTATCTTGGAAGAGATTGTTTGTACAATTTTAAATATACAAATATACATTGCTATCATATTGAATGGTTGTTTTTGCAACCACTGTTTACTGAACCTAGAAACAAATTAAGAGGGGCAAGCTAGTAAATCTGTAGTAATTAGTTTTCATAAGTTTTATGATGCTCTTTAATTTTATGCAACTTTCTTGAAGTTAGATTATAGACTTGAAGTTTGATACTAACTCAATTCAATTTCAGGATAATTCGTCTTCGAAAGTGGATAAAAGAAATAGCAATGTCAAGTTTAAAAATGCCGGCTCTGCTAAAAGCAGTGCAATACCGTGATTCAGAAACCATCAGCCAACTTTTAGTTGAAGATCCATACTTCGAGGTATGTGTTGAGGCAATCGATAAAACCAAACAGAATTGGCCACCTAAACGGAATATTTATGCTGCATTAGCCAGACAATTCAAAAATGATGAGAACACCACTGCGACCATCGTTATTGGAGATGTCCAATTTAAAGTTCACATGCTAATATTACGAACCTACTCGAAATATTTTCGTAACTTTCCCGATTCCACCGTTTCCGAATTTGAAATTAACTCAGAAAGCTGTTCTGCTGACGCTTTTCGCATTATCTACAATTGGATGCGGAACGCTGATGAAAAGTGCTACCGGACTTTAATTACCAGGCAGAACATAGTAAGCATCTACAAAGGTAGCAGCTATTTGCAAATGAAAACTCTGCAAAAGCAGTTGTGGTCAATTATGGTACAAGAAAAGGCCTATGACGAAGGGAGAGCGTACAATTTGTACATTGAGGCACAACATCAAAATCTACCGGAAGTGGCAGAAATTATGCTTCCACGAATTAAAACATTTTTTGTTTCACTGGTTGGAAGTTTAAATTTTCTACAACTGTCATTCCCCGATTTAAAGAAAATCCTCACTTCCGATAACATAGAAGTACAATGCGAAGGTCAAATATTTTATTCTGCTATGCGCTGGATAAAACACGATCCTGTTAACAGACTGCCTTTAAAGGTGGAATTGATGAACTGCATTCGATTTGAAAATATGTGCTTGCAGGAATTATTCCATATCGAAATTGAACTAGCTTCCCAAAAGTTCTTCGAAATGATTAAGGATGAAAAAATTGCTACCTTAATCAAAAATGGCATAAAGTAAGTCCTTCTGTTCAGCACTTGTGCGCGCAACTCAAATCTTATTTTAGGTCGGCTATCGAACTTGAACGTAGAGACTGTGATCTGGAGGAACAAGGTCATAGACCGATGCCACGAATGGAGGAAGGAGTTTATCAATCTTTTGAGGAATTTTTAAAGGATTTGGATAATCGTCGAATGGAACATTTAACTAATTGTTAACTCACTGCAAGTGAGTGTGTCAACCTTTCTAAAACGTTATCTCCGGTTACGATTTAGTTACGTTGATATTCAATTTCGATCCATTAGCAAAAAATCTATTGTAAACAATTAATTTTGAAAATAAAATATTCATTTATTTTACTGGATGGGATTTTAAGGCACTTGAAGTGCTGATTTTATTTTTTTTTATAAAACTCCCCGATATTGTTAAAGTATCTATTTTTTTAAGATCAACAATTTGCAATGGGAGTTTGCTTTATCTTTTTAAGTAATTCATTTTTAATACATTTAAGCACTGGAAACTTGTCATCGGAGTGTATTAACGCAATACGAAATAGCTATTTATGTAACAAGTTGCAAAATAACATTGTTTTAAGCACGCGACGTGAAGTTTTCCGCACGAGCGATAACGAGTGCGGCAACACGTGAAGTGCCTAAAACAATGATTTTGCAACGCGTTACATACAAGATTTTTTATAATTTCGAGATAATTACCGTTATTGCGCATATTTTCTTATTAAATAATTTCAAATTCTAAATATCAAGTAGTTGTGTTGTAGACACACGTGTCATTTTTTAGTAAAACTGAATAATTCAATTTGTCAAAACTGTTTTAAGGTTTTTCGCAAAATAGTTATTGAAATGAGTGATTCAGAGAATTCTGATATAGAAAATGCAGCAGAGGCTGCTTTGTCGGAGCTGATTCTACAAAAGTCAAAAAAAAATATGAATTATATATAAATTATTTTTTTCTAATTTTGGCATGTAAAATGTGACTTTTCAAAATCGATTGTAGTTGGCAAACGGCACATTTTACGCAACTGGTGATGTAATGAAAAATATTTCACAACTGGTGATGAAAAGTTCCGAATAAAGCCTACTTGTTTTGATAAAATTCACTAAATTATTAATATCATAAGTTTAAAAAACTCTTTTTTGAGAAGGTTCTTGTAAAAATTAGAAAAAATCTTGTATGCAACATGTTAGGAAATGCTATTTTGTGTAACTCGCGTTATTTTGCAGAACTCGCTGCGCTCGTCCCGCAGAAATCCGCTCGTTACACAAAAAAATGCATTTCCTAACTGGTTGCATAAATAGCTATTAATAATCACTTTTAAATTGTTCAAAATAACAAATGTAATTGCTGAAAGTGTCACTTTTAGGCACTAGTGCGTAAATAATGTCACTTGTGGCAAAAACATGGCCATTATGATACTGAAAATACAACCAAAAAGACATCATTATGACACGAAATTATAAAAAAATATTTAAAATTCTATGATTTTAAGTATTAAAACCAGCAGTTCAGACAAACTAATATCTATTGAATTTAAATTTAAATTTTGAAAGGGTCAAGTCTTGTTAAATACCTAGTATTTTATTTGTCATTGTTTTTATTTAAATAAAAAAACTGCATGTAATTATGCAACAATCAATATAATATAACAAAATACAACACTTCAACTTGAAAATTAACTTGTTTAGTTTATTTTTATTTGATTAAACCTATTTATTTACAATATTATATATGTAATGACGCAATTTGTGTATTTTTGAAAGTTTGAAAAGGACGCATTGTTGACTTTTAGTTTCCTCTCTTGGGTGAAATGTGTTCACTTTCCACCCAAGAGAACACTTTCCAACCTTGAATTTCCATAGCACCAACCCAAAAAAAAACAAAATTATCATTTTGATGTTGATCGGAATTTTGTTTTAATGTTGGTTTGACGGTTCAAAAATTCAGAAATTTAAATTTATTATCACTTATTTTCAGTTTTATGTTTGATTGTAAATAAAATTGAATACAAACCTCGGTGGAAAATTTCATTACTGTCGCTGGAGATGTACTTGACCTTGGTGCTTCGCGCCTCGATCAACTATCTCATCTCTCGACAGAAATAAAATACTTCACCTCGGTTTGTAATATACTATTTTTCTGCAAATGTATAAAACAGTATTCTAGGTCAAAACAAAACAAGCTGCACTTTTCAATTGAAGACATGGATTTTTGTGGAAAAATAAAATAATTAAAATTTTAGAAATATCGATTTGTGTATCAAACGCTTTAAAACAGCATTTTTTAGAAGCATTTTGAGGCAACTACCCACATGAGCGATAAAATTTCTTTTAATTAATGCGGTGGTTCGCATTGTGAACAAGGGTACAGTGGTGAATGCAAGTTGTGTGAAATAAGTGTGTAACTAGATTTTTGAAAGGCATTTGACTACATTGTAAGTGTTTATTTTGTAATTTAGAGTAGTTTATAAGTAATCACTCTATTTTTAAAGTTAAATGTCACCCTAACAAAATAATATGTTGGTAAGCCTATGGAATTACTGTCAATCCACAGGTATTTACACTATTTACAGCGTTTTCAAGGCCACTGCCTAAATCTAACCCCATAGATTAGAGAAGATAACCTCATTGTGCGTGCAATACACATTATTATTATTACTACTTAAATTTGGTGAAATTCGAAGTATGGTGTTCAAGACTTGTTGCGTGCCTGGGTGTAATAATAAAGATGGTGTGAAGCATCGGTTCCGATTCAAGAAAGAAAGGTTACAAGTGTGGCTTGAAAATATAAATTTTCCACACTTATTTGGTCTAAGCCGGCATGCATTGGATTCGCAAAGAGTGTGCGAAAATCACTTTGAACATAAGTACAATGATAGGAACAATCGGCTAACGGTAAATGCTGTACCGACTTTGCAACTTGAAGGTAAAACGTTTTTTTTTAATTATTTTGGTTGTTATTTTGCTGATTGTGTTTTCCTGAGGATTTCGTATTTGTTTTGTGTTTTCGTAAGTTTTGTCGCGGCGTGGTAGTTTTATTATTTATTTATGTATATTTTGGTAATTATAAAAGGGTTTGGTACAAAGTCCGAAATGGATGTTGAGTTCACCGCTGTGGGGGAGGAGGATGGCCGCAACAATGAAGCAAAACTAAAACTGGAGATAGACCCGGATGATGGTGTCAGCATAGATCTACAACATATTCATGCTGATCATACTTATGCAGCTCCATCATTAGGTATGTATAATTAAATTTAAATAAGAGTTGTGCCTGAAAGAAAAATTATGGCTATTTTTTGTTGTGTAAAGAAAAAGTATTGGTACTTTTTTTGGAAAAGATAGCGGCATGAATGCTACCTGATGTTTTGCTTACACATAGATACTTACACATAGCTTACACATAGATAAAGTTATTTAATTATCAAATCAATTCGATTAAGAGCGCCCTGCCATAAATTTGAAATTAAGGATGGCGCCACTGTAGAATGCTTTTAAGAATTAATTACAAGAAAACTAAGAATATTTGTCACTGTTTGTCATTAGAAACTGATTCAATTAAGATTTTTTTACATGATAAATCCATTCTTACCTCGGTAACCAATCAAAATGCATACATTTTCAAATTTGCACCAATCACGTACGATTTTTAGTGAAAAAAAGAGCTCCGAAGGTGTGAAAAATCGTAACTGATAAAAACTTTTTTTCAGTTGTCGTTGTCAAATGTCAAAATGTTACAAAAATGCATGTTGAAGGCCGTTTTGGTCTAAATAAATAGTGTGTTTGGCATTCTGCAGCCTCTTTATCTCTTAAGTGGGGCGGTCGGAAAGCAACGCTAACTAGATGTCGCCACATTACAATTTTATTTCATACTTTTTAGCTAAAACACGTAAAAAGTTATGAATTACAATATATTTTTCAAAAAACAATTAACAACCCAAGCTCATGTATTATTATGTTTATCAAATTGTGCCTTGGTTAATTATTTATTAAATTTTGAAGTTTAAAATTTTTTCTATTTATTTTTTACAACTCGTGTTAACAGAAGCCCAAACAAGTATGTCAAAATCTATCTCTAAAAGTTCAAAGCATGTTTTGCAGTAATTTGACTAAAAAGTATGAATAAAATGTGAAATGGTGCAAACTGTAAAAATTTTAAATGACATTTAGTGCCATGTTAAATGCCATTTAGTTCGGTAAGCTAATCACAGATGGCTCCTAATCAATATAATACCGTACAATATTGTGTTTGTGCACCTAGGCACACTGAGTGACGAGTGTAACTCTATCCTTTTTCGATTAGGTATAAAACAAAGAATAGAGATGTACTATTATTATGCAGAAGCATATATGTATTTTTTGTTGCGATTGTAATATGCTGAAAATGTTAGAAGGCAGATTTCTTTGGGTTAATTAATTTTTGCTCAACAGAAACCGCTTTTATAAAAATAAATGTGTACACAGCGCATTCTAGAAGAAATCGTTTGAAGTAGCTCCGGACAAGCATCTTCTTTACCCACTTGTTCTAAATGGGCGTGACCCAACGCCCGTCTTAATGTAAGTTTAAATGCCGTTATAGGCTATTAATCATGGATTTATCTCCCTAAATTATTTTAATTTAAATTTACTAAATAATATTTCCCTAAATTATTTTATTTTAAATTTACTCAAGATTTGTTGCTATTTAGAAATATCCCTCACAGAAAAAGCAATAGAAAAAACCGCTCCAGCTACGCTGTCGCGGTTTTTTCATGCTTTTTCTGCTTGAGATATTTCCACTGCAACAAATCTTTCGTATTAAAATAAAATTATCCGGTGAAAATTGAAACTCTTGTGTATTTACCTTCGATAATTTTATTTTAATACGAATGGACAATGGTTTGTTGCTATGGAAATATCTCGAGCAAAAAAAAAACAACAGAAAAACATGACCACGAAGCGGGAGTGTTTTTCTCTTTTGTTTTTTCTACGAGCGATATTTCCTCAAAGCAACAAACTATGAGTAAATTTAAAATAAAATTATGCTGATTAAAATTGAATTTCGAGTGTATTTTGGGAAGATTAATAAACAACTCAAACGAAACAACTTTATTATTTGCAATTAAGAAACAAAAAATTACACACCAATAAAGCAAAACATTAAATAGAATCATTATTTTTTTTTTTAATCATTGCAAACGTTGATGGTTTGTACGTGGAAAGTGCAATTATTGTATGTAACGTTTATGGCAGAACGTCTCACGATATTTTCCTGATTCTTAATAGTGCTACTGGTACCCCTGCTATAAGTCAAACTCAAGGCCTACTTTTTTAAAATACCGTGTATTATTCGATTTGAAAATATAAGCTAACTTTTTACTCGCTGAAAATGGCAAGTTGCTAGGCAACAAAAACCGAATGCACAATTTTCGTTGGCACAGGTTTGATTGTTCTGCCATAAACACCTCTGTAAATCAATCAATCAAAATTGTGCATTCGGTTTTTGTTGCCTAGCAACTTAGCAACTTGCCATTTTCGGCAACAATTTTTTTCCTACCTGTAAAAATCGTAGTCACAATGCATTTGATGGCTTTTATTTTGATAAAATATGTTACAACCCCTATTTTCACTTATCAATTTTCTTATTTACCTAAGATTCCTATGGTTACGTATAAAACTTTTGTTTTTTTTTTCTAAAAGTTATTTACTCTGTAATTGTCAGTTATAGTTTAAACATTTTTAAACACCAAAGTACAAAAAATGTTTCTTTTGTTGTTCGTAGTCAATAAATTGTCTCGTCGAATTGCACTCAAGGTTTTTTTTCATTGGATACATTTTTGTATTCCAAACTCAAACTTGTTTCCTTTAAGTAATTTGATTCAAAAAGTTGTCAATGTCAAAATCACTCGACCTACGGTCTTGTAATTTTGGTAATGACAACTTTTTTCATCAAATTACTAGGCAACAAGTTTTCGTTGAATACATAAATTTACCCGATAAAAAAAGCCTCTTGTGTAATTACAGTCGAATAAAAAGTTAGCTTCAATTTTCAAATCCAATTTATTTTCACTCTCTTGTTAGATTACTACGGAAAATCGCATAACGTTATTAAAATAAGAACATTTATTTACAATATACATATTTTGTTGACGTTTTCGTGCATTTGACAAACCAATTTGGCTCAAATTTTTCTTACCGAAAATCTGATAGGGGGTAATACTTACCGTTATTTGATAGCTGACATTTAATAGATGCCAGTGGCACTTACTGCACTTTGCGGAAATGCTTTGATCTCAAGTTATAAAAAAAAAAAAAACTTTTCCAAGACAATTCTATTCATCTGTCAAACTAGAGGTTCCTGGCAAGCTTAAACGCCACTTGCTGCGAATTTTAGCGACAATTTTCTACACGTTGTTATTTATCGACAATTTTACACGTGATATAATCGACAATTTTTGACAGATGTTGTAATTAACGTCAAAATAATTTATTACTTTTTATGATAATGATTTATTCGAATGTAATATCACAAGTGCTCAAATTTTATCGATAAATTTTTGAAACATTTTTTCGAAATCGTTTTTTCCGTGTAATTTAAAGAGTGGAAATTGGGGAATTTTTATCTGATTAAAGCCCGAGAGCTTTAGCTCGAGGGCTTTAATCTGATAAAAATTGTCCAATTTTTACGAATTAAATTTGTCCGGAAATAACGATTGAGTAAAAATGCTTGAATAAAATTTAGAGATAAAATTTTCAGCACGAGTGGTATTTGCCAAGAGTATTTCATAAAACAATTCAATGCTATTTTATAAGATTTAATTTAAACAAATCTTTTCATTGCCATTTTTGCACAACTTTGAAATTAGTGTGACAATAAACGTCAAAATTTTATCATGATAAAATCGCACTGCGATTTTTTCACCCTAAAACTAATTTTAGAGCATTTCAGAATCAAACTTGTGCCCTTTAAACAGAAATTTGTGTGTGAATGACAGTTGTGTGAAATAATCAAAACAAGATGGATTTTGTCGAGGCCTACGTTATTTACAGGCCGAAATCTGAATAATAAATGAGGCTGTGACGTCACAAGCGGAGGCAAATCTAATATTTTAAAGACACCATTCCTAGAAATAACAGGCTTCCAATTGCTTCTTTATAGGGTACATTCACCAATTTTGATAACTCATCGAAGTTCATTTCTTGATAATGGTCGGCTGGTATAGCTACTGCATGTGCCTCTTCTATTCGGAAACGTTTCAGTATACTTCTGGTATACAGTTCTTGCTGAAGTAGCAAGGAACCATCCGGTGAATATTTGAATTCCATTCCAAGGAAAGATTCTAACTTATTTGACTTTACTTCCAGTTCCAGTGACAAGTTTTGTAATTGGTCCTTGGTCAGTTGATGCTACTACCCCTTCATCAATATAAATTGCAAGTATACAAGTGCGGTTATCATTCTTGCTTATAAAAACGCATGAATCAGCGTTACTTGGCCTTAAATCAAATTTCCTCAAACTCTGAGTAAATTTATGATTCCAGCATCTTGGTGACTGTTTCAGGCCATATAAAGACTTGTTTAATTTGCACACCTATCCAGATCCATCTTCGTAGCCCTTTAGTTGCAGCATTAGACCCCAGCATAGAACCCAGTTTTCGTTCAATTTGCCATTTAGGAAAGCAGTTGCAATATCAAATTGCACTAGAGTCATATTCGCTGCCACAGCCGTCGTCAATATTGTTCTTATTGATGCAAATTTTACAACAGGACTGAAGGTTTCTTTGTAATCAACGCCTGGTTTTTGGTCGAATCCTTTGACAACCAATCTAGCTTTGTACCTTTGCACTAATCCATCTGAATCCTGTTTTATTTTGTAAATCCACCTGTTCTGCAATGCTTTCGAACCTCTGGGTAATTCCACCATGTCCCAAGTATTGTTTTTTCGCAACGAGCCAAATTCACTATTTATAGCTTCTTACCAAAATGTAGCTTTGTCCCCCTGAATAGCTTTATCAAATTTTATTTATTTTATTTAGAATACCTTACCCAACGGCACAAAGCCAATTATAGGGCAGGGATAGTACAAAACTTGGAATGAATTAAAAAGTAATGAATAACATATAAGTAATAGTATATTACAACCGAGTTGGGAATGATATTCATTACAGCCGAGGGCTAATATCTGACCGAGAGGCGAAGCCTCGAGGTCAGATATAAGCGCGAGGCTGTAATGAAATTCCCACCGAGGTTTGTATACTATTTTATTCACAATCGAACAATTTATTATCAAAAAAATAATTAAAAATGTATGAATAAAAACACATTTTCGACCGTGGTGGAAATGCACTTTTCGATCAGCAAATCTGGAGTGAAATTGCAGTTGTCAAAACTCCAGTTCAAAACAAAAATACAGTGTTGCGTGTTGTTTTTTACGATAGTTCATTAATTTGTTGTGCTGTTGGACTAGATTAATCTTTAAATGTAATTAAAAGTGTGGAAATAGCGAAATACATTAAATACTTGTGTAAATTCTACTGTTGCAAGTGTCAAACAATCATATTTATTATTTGACAGTATTACGAACCTAGGTATGTAATGTTCAACTTCCCGACCTCTAAATCGTTGGTAATCACAACATTACAATAACGATTCTGAATAAAAACATTTACATGACACAATATTACAAAAAACAATCACAAAATAAGTTAACAAGTAAAAAAAATGTGGTATGGAAATGACATTCTGCTAATAGAACTTCATCAATATCAATGTATTCATTGAATCTGTCAGCTGTTTAAATGTTTTGTCGATCTCACAAATTGTACCTTTGTTGCGGTGCTTCTTGAATTTCAGGATCATCAACTTGTTCAAAATCATTTTGTTGAGCTCCATCATCTAGGTTGAGCTCCATCAGCTATCTGGTTGACATCGTCAGGCTCCTTTTCAGCTTCTTCATTATCTGCACTGAGCTTCACTGGAGCCAACCTGTTTTCTTCCGACATTGCCTCAGATTGGTTTGAGAGTACTCCTTGGTTTGCAAAAATCCCATCTTGCAAAATTTCAACTTTTGCTTGTTCTGGGAACTATACTCGGTAGCCTTTAGTACTTTCTTCGTATCCCACAAAAACCTAGTTTAGACTTTGGATCCCATTTGTTTCTGTTTTCCTTTGGGATATGCGTAAAAACTTTGGTTCCAAAGACTCTGAAGTTAATTTTGCCATCTGGCTTATCAAACCAGAGTGTGTACGGAGTTTTTCCAGAGATACTACTAGTTTCAGTTCGATTCAAAACAAAGACTGCAGTGTTTATTGCCTCGTGTTTTCGTTTATGGCCCAAAAATCTTTTTCAAGCCGATCCATTTTGTCCACAAGTTTTTTGATGTTCGATTCCTGCTCGTCTCATTAGTTGTTCCATTTGTGCATTTACGAATTCTAGACCGTTATTTGTCCGAAGTACTTTGATTTTAGTTTTTAGCTGATTTTGGTCTTTAGTCAAAAAATCTTAAAAGTACTGAGCAACCTCTGATTTACTTGATAGAAAAAACAGTTCTATAGTGCGAATAATCGTCTCTGAAAAGTAAAAAATATTTTGCTCCACCATGCGAAGTTGTCTCCATTGGCCCACAAAGATCCGCGTGAACCAATTCACCTGGAGAGTGTGATGCGGAATAACTTGACGGAAAAGGCTTCCTATGCATTTTACCTAGTGTGCATGCTTCACAAAAAAAATCTGTAGAATCTTCTACTCTCATATTCCAATGCCTTAGAGTTCGTTTGACACGCGCAATGTTCTGGTGCGCAAGTCGTTCATGCCACAACCTTAAATTGTACATTTTCTGTTCATGAATATATGAATCTTCTTTGAGAATCCTGCAACTACTCTGAGCCGAAATAACCTTGAAGTGTTTGTCTACAGCAGCTGGAACAGAAAACAAGTTAAATTTTATTTTAGGTACATATAAGACGTCCTTGAGTAAATAGTTCTTCCAGTTAGAACCATCAAAAGCCTGGAACTGTACATCGCTCCTACCATGCGCTATGATTACTTCCCTATTTACAATTTGAATCTGAATTCGCTGCTCTGTATCCCGGTAGTTTATAAACCATTCTCTTCTTGAGGACATGTGCTGACTTGCACCGGAGTCCAGGTACCATTTATCTTCTTGTACTAGTTTTCCAGTTGTTGTTGTTAGTCCAATTTTTACAATTAGCACGGGGGCATAGCTATTTCTTCCATCTTTCTTGACGTTGCTCTTACATTCATTCTTCCAATGCCGTCTTTGCCACAGTTGAAACATTTTCCTGGCTTCCTTTGATGTCTGAATTCACTGCGGTTGCCCTTTTTGAATTTTGATTGGTTACTGGCTGCCAAAGCACTGCTGTGATGATGAGCATTCAAACGTATTTCTTCAATCGTTAGCCTGGATGTTAGATTTGTTAGCGTTCTCTGATCTCCGTTTTGGTTGTTTTGCTCTTTTGCTCGTGGCTGGCTAACCTCAATGTAACAATCACTATCACAAAAGTTCTTTTTCCGCGAAAACTATCGAAAAATTGTAGTATGTCGGACCCCGGTCCAACACACTTTTACTCCAAGAAATTGCTCCAAGAAATTGCTCCAAGAAGCCACACAGTGCGAAGAAGGGATTGAATTACATAAATAAATAGTTTGTCGGATTTCGGTTACAAAGACTAGTAATAGACTCCAGGTTTACAAATAAACGAAACTCAGAGGGGCCCTACTCTTGTGTTCGAAGGAGTGTCGTACATTCAAGATCCCACGTAGGAAAACCTATGTGACAAACATGTCCTAAGTCATAGAATCCGCAACCGAGGTACAACAATACCATTTCCAAAGCACTTGTACAACTTACAAAAATTTCTTCAATGAGACATGAATTGTACCGCGACAATACTAATAAGTTCAAATTAAACAACGTCCAACAGAAATAGTAAATATATACAAAACCTGTAGAAACAGTTTCAGTTGGGGGCGATCCTTCCATTCTATCTGTTTGTCGAAATGCTATTTAAAAATACTATTAAAATTTACTAAAATTACGAGTACTTCACGATAACTAGGAATCATGGGACGGGCAGGTAGTTAAAAAGATCCCTCGACTAGCGAGAGTTTTTTATCGAGAAAGTTACATTCAGATCCTTCGACTGGCGAGAGTTCTGAGGAGGAAAGTTGGCAGCAGATCCCTCGACAAGCGAGGGTTCTTTAGAAGAAGAACAAACTAGGGATCCCTCGACTAGCGAGAGTTCTTTAGAAAGAAGGAAGGTTTTTTAGAAGGGAAGTAAGTGAAGGTCCCTCGACAAGCGAGAGTCCTTTAGGAAGAAATTAATTGCCGATTTACTATACCTTCTATTTTTTCAAGCGCCTGAGGATTCCTGCCTAAATAGTCGGTGCGGAGCCTTTTTAGAGCACCGACCAGCACGTGATCACCAATATCCCACTTATTCCCTCTTAAGGCGTGCACCGTTCAATATTCTTACCCTCACTACTTCAGTCTCCCCCTCTTATTGAGAATGATAAATTTTTGAGAGAACAATAAGAACCGAACATTTTAAATCTGGAAGGATCCCCGCAAAATAACTCAAAAACTGCAATTTTAAAACTTTTTTTTTTTTAAACGGAAAACAAAACATTTTTCTGAAAACAAACACTATTCTTCAGAATAAATACTGACAAATATAATTCTGATCAACTCATGATGAATCTTTAAACAGCAATAAACTGTAACGCAAATAAACAAAAAATCAAAACATGTATAAAACTGTCTTTGTTAGACAATTATAAATAACAAACAGCAACGTAAATCCATATAACTCCTATCATTACAAATAAAGTAACAATAATAACAGAAGAAAAACTAAAACTGTATTATGACAAAAGTCCAAGAGACAGACAAAATACGAGTACTAACACATAGGAGTACATTAAGTACAAAAGTAACAACATTGGGTACATAAAATACAAGAAAAAGAAACAAAAATACATTAAATATACGACTCAAGTCTTATAAAATTAAAACAGTAGAAATACAAAACAATAGATAAGTACTAATCAGACTTAACATTGTTGGCACTTCGCACAAAACAGGACCTAATTTTTCACCGCGCTTTCCACACCCGGCCGCACTATCACATCACGACTTGCCTTTTTCTTATTACGTGCTTGTCGTCTGGATTTGCGCCTTTGGTGCCCTTTTCCAGGGATGTGCTTTTTTTGGGAATATTAGAAACTGCCGCAGTGAATTTCTCGTTTACGACTTTTATCGGGGTAAATACAGGAAAGGCAACGGGACGAACTGAGGATTTTTCTGAAGCTCTTGCCATCTCAATAACTTTCCTCGTCTCAGTCAACACATATCTATTTTCCTTGTTATAATTGAGTTTTCTTTCGCAATTTGCATAAGATTTATAAAAAGGGGTCCTTCTTAACCTGCCCAATGCGAAGGTGTGTGGATTGATTATAACGTGATCCTGTACCTCCTTACGAGAGGTACTTTTCGTACGAGGGTCGGTTAGTTCCATTTCCTAGCTCTATGCTGTGTGAAGGTCTACATGAGACTGCCGAACGTATAAGTGAGTCTGTACTAGTCTACATAGGGCAGCAAGTTCGCTGTGTTAAAGGTGCCCTTGGAGATGTTTTGCTGGTCGACTATCTCGTATGCGTTTAAATGGGGAATGCTATTGACAGTAAATGGACCATCATACAATAAACAAAATTTCTGAGCTATCCCATATGCAGCGTTAGATTGTGGATTTAATTTGAGTAAAATTCTATCCCCAATTTTGAACTTATGTGTTTTGCACTTTTGCTGCTTTAACCGTCGCAATGCCATCTTCAACAGGTGATTTTTTACATCTCTTAGGATTTCAAATAGGTCTCGAGGAGTCAACTCGCGGAGTATTTGATTAATTAACATAATCTCCGCGGGGGCGTAACCCGTATTTGTGTGAAGAAGATTATTAAAGCAGTTTTTGATGTTGGGCACTACTTGGGCCCAGGATGGTGTGGTTGGCATGGCAGTACGTCCTGAAAAACCTCCCCAATTCTTTCATATACCTCTCAGAGGGGTTAGAGCTCGCCTGACGTATGCAAGAGAAGGTTGGTCGAATCCCCAGCTGATGTAATCGCGTTTTCCAATGTTTGGACGTAAACTGCGGGCCATGATCATTAAGGATCGTGCGAGGTTGATAAATGGGTATTAAGTTTTGTTCGATACGATTTAATGCAGCTTTTGTGTTGGCTTTTTTCATAGGAAAGAGTTTTACATACTTAGAAAAAATATTAACTGTCACTAGTATGTAACTTACACCTCCCCTAGTGGGCGGCAGGGGACCAAAAAAGTCAATCGCCACCAATTCTCCCACTGCTTCAGCAACAATTGGGTGAAGAGGTCCAACATATTTTTGGTTTGGTTTTTTTGTTCCTTGGCACAAGTCACATGTTCGAAGTATCTGGTGAATTTTCTTATACATGCGGGGCCAATAAAATTTTGATCTCATTACCTCAAATACTTTAGCTACACTAGAATGCCCTATTTCATAATGGTAGTGCCAGATGAGTATTTCTTGAAGATGGGTTGGTAATGTGATAGTCTTTCGATTCCGGAACTCAATCGTAGAACAAAATGTTATTTTCCAACATGTAATTTCGAGATAATCGATGTGTTTCTCTATTCTGAAATTTCGTTATGATGGAGCTTAGAAATGGGTCAGCTTCTTGATAAAATTGTAATTGTTCTAATTCTTCCAATACTTCAGTGGTATTTTCTACAGAAAAACTAGCTACGATTGGGTTTTCGTCTACTATTGCCTCTACGTTTTGGGGGAACCGAGACAGTACATCAGCAACCACATTTTCCTTTCCACGGTATATGATGAATTGAATAATTAAACTGTTGGAGAAATAGCATCCAACGAGTTATTCTTCTGTTCAAATATCTACAGGAATTCATAAACGTCAAGGCTCGATGATCTGTTCTAATTTCAACTGGAGCAGAACCAATAATTATTCGGAACTTTTGCAGTGCGTAGATAATGGCCAGAAGTTCTTTCTCGGTCCTGGTATAGTTGAACTCAAGCCCTTTTAAACCTCTACTCTGAAATGCAATTACTCCAATATCTGGGCCGTCTAATTTCTGATACAAAACGGCTCCCAATCCTTATAGAGAGCTATCTGTCTCCAAATAAAAAGGCTTACTAAAATCGGGATGATTTAACATGACCGTCTCGAGGAAGAGACGGTCTTAATATTCTTAAAAGTTTCCTCCTCCTTAAGTCCGCAACTCCATTTAGCCTTTTTAAGTAAATCCCGAAGTCCGAATGTTGAATGGCTATAATTTTTACAAAACCGCCAGTAGTAGTTGCAGAGACCTAAGAAACCACGGAGATATTTCAGCTTCTGCGGAGTTGGAAAATTCTGAATAGCAGTAATCTTATCGGGATCAGTCCTAATTCCGGAGCTGGTCAATTATATGCCCAAGGAACTTGATTTCATTACGTACAAAAAACGATTTTTCCAGGTTAAGGGTCATATTGGCGTCACGAATCTTGGTTAGTACAGTTTCAATATGAATCAAATGCTCCTCAAAGGTGGCAGAGGCTATCACTAAGTCTTCAATATAGTTAAAGGTATACTCCCGACATTCTGGCCCTAAAATAGAATCAATACATCTAGTGAAACTTGCTACCGCGGTCTTTAACCCAAAACGTAAAAATTTATAGATATAACTTTTCCCGTTATATAAAAAAGCTGTATATTGTCTACTCTCTTTACTCAGGGGTATTTGCCATTAAGAGGCTACTAAATCCAAACTAGTTAAATAATATCGCCCATGAAATTTCTGCAAAAGTTCTTCTACAAGAGCTGGTGATTCATGGTCGGCAATCATCCTATTATTCAATCCTCGGACGTCCAAGCAGATTTAAACGGAGCCATCCTTTTTCTTGACAACAGTCATCGGACTCGAATATGGCGACGGGGTTAGTTCGATTACTCCTTCAGATTCCATTTCATGAAGTTTAGCTTCCACGGCTGTTCTCAACGTGAATGGTATAGGATAGCTCCTTTTCATAAACGGCTTGGGGTCATGTAAATCAATGCGATGCTGGTACAAATGTGTCAGTCCAGGCTTTTGACCAAACACATTCTCAAACTTTTGTACTGTCAAATCAAGGGCTTCACGTTGATCTTTATTTAAAATTGAAGTTTGAATTTTTTTGTTAAACAAAGACTGACGTTCAATATGTGGTATCTCCATCACATCAATTTCAACATAAAACGGATCTTCCACTTCCGTTATAGAAAATGATACCGCTTGCTGGTGAGGTAAGTTATAGTTGATATATAGTTTTTTCGCCATCAAACATATCTGACATTGATATTTAAAGAACCAGTCTACACCCAGAATACAGGGTTTGATTAACTTTGGCACTACCAGTGCAATCAGGTCATAAGATTGTTCTTCAATTTTCATTTCCAATAAAACTTGGTGAGTGATCCCTTGACTCTTCGAACTGAAAGCCCCTTGTACTTGAATGGCCTTTAGAGGCAAAATGGGAATATCTCTGTTTTGACTAATTATCGTCTGCCAAAGAAGTTCAGACAGACAGGTGACTTCACTGCCGGTGTCAAGAAGAGCGGAAGTTGAAATGTTCATAATAGTTAACGAAATTTGAGGGAAAGTGTTATAAATACCATTTTGTTTTTAAATAGTTTGGACACTTTTGGTTGACGAGATAAATCTAATAGTGGGATTAGCATGAGACTTTGTCCGTAAATTGGGACCATCAAGACGTTTGTCATAACACAGTCCCGTTTTATCAGGCTGTCCGGTCGGAGTTATGGGTAAAATACGTCCCTGGCGTTGTTTTCCCAAACCGGTTCCAGAAAGCCATCCCATCTTTCTCAATAAATCTTCGCCAACATTCTTGCTATACTTCCGGTTACTTACTGATCCAACTAAATTCAGCGGCGCGGATTTGGATGGAAAGCGTTTCTCAAATTTTGTCGAATCAATAAGGTATTGTGAGATGGTCCGGGCTGGGATCCTTTCTTATCATTAGGAGTACTAGTAGTCATATAGTTGAGGTTATCCAGAGGTATTGTTTTGATAATGTTCTCCTGTTGGCGCAGTTTGAGTAAACACTAAACTGCTGGATTGGTTGTTACCCAAGGTAGAGTTGGAAGTTCGTGCTTGTTCTTGCGATGTGAGATTAAGCAGGTTGTCATTTACCTGATGGTTCTGGCGGATGATGTCTTCGCGAACAGATACTACAGCTTGGCTTAACCTTGTCAATTGCAACTGTTGAGCCTTCAAGTTGGTGTTCAGGGTCGTCATCATTTCCATTAGTCTCTCCCCTTGGGCTAGTTGTCTATTTAAAGCTGTTTCGAACCACTCCGTCAAATCTGTAGAAACAGTTTCAGTACAATCGAGACAATCAACAATGCACACCACACATATTTAAAACTCATAGTCCCTGGTTTCGACACCACTGTAGTATGTCGGACCCCGGTCCAACACACTTTTACAAATGTCATGAAAATAGTACGATTAAAGTAGGGTTTTCTACATGGTTCGTTCAAGAGTTCTGTGTGGTCTACCTTAAAACAAACTCGATTGTACAAATAATTTAATACTCTATTCACAACGGATTTTATACAATGACATAAAATTCAATATTTGAATAACCTAACTGTCAGTCAGATGTGAAGCCCTGGTGTTCGAAGTGGGGGAAATGATCAGAGCTCATCGTCATAGTGTTAACTATACTGCGTTATTGCACGCCACCCACGTTGAAGAACACTTGATAGCCTACAAGCCTTAGGTATAATTACAAATCGTTTCAAAAGTTTAGAAGTATTTTATATCCACAACTAATTACTATTAAGCGAAGATAAAATGAATCCGAAATGGCTCCAAGAAGCCACACAGTGCGAAGAAGGGATTGCATTACATAAATAAATAGTTTGTCGGACCTCGGTTACAAAGACTAGTAATAGACTCCAGGTTTACAAATAAACGAAACTCAGAGGGGCCCTACTCTTGTGTTCGAAGGAGTGTCGTTCATTCAAGATGTAGGGAAGTAGGAAAACCTATGTGACAAACATGTCCTAAGTCATAGAATCCGCAACCGAGGTACAACAATACCATTTCCAAAGCACTTGTACAACTTACAGAAATTTCTTCAATGAGACATGAATTATACCGCGACAATACTAATAAGTTCAAATTAAACAACGTCCAACAGAAATAGTAAATATATACAAAACCTGTAGAAACAGTTTCAGTTGGGGGCGATCCTTCCATTCTATCTGTTTGTCGAAATACTATTTAAAAATACTATTAAAATTTATTAAAATTACGAGTACTTCACGATCACTAGGAATCATGGGACGGACAGGTAGTTAAAAAGATCCCTTGACTAGCGAGAGTTCCTTATGGAGAAAGTTACAATCAGATCCCTCGACTGGCGAGAGCTCTTAGGAGGAAAGTTGGCAGCAGATCCCTTGACAAGCGAGGGTTCTTTAGAAGAAGAACAAACTAGGGATCTCTCGACTAGCGAGAATTTCTTAGAAGGAAACGTCGGGAAAGATCCCTCGGCACGCGAGAGTTCCTGAGAAGGAAATAAAGTAAAGATCCCTCGACTGGCGAGAGTTCTTTAGAAGGGAAGGTTCCTGCCTAAATAGTCGGTGCGGAGCCTTTTCATAGCACCGACCAGCACGTGATCACCAATATCCCACTTATTCCCTCTTAAGGCGTGCGCCGTTCAATATTCTTACCCTCACTACTTTGGTTCCGATTAAGAGCCGAACGAACCGCGAACGTGGTTCGAAATACTTTTGTATAAGTTTGTAAATTTAAAATATAAAGCGCTAAAATTTGAAAGTAGAAGTGAACCACTTTAAAACTATCACTACATCGACGATTCTGGGCCCATAACCTGTTGAATGCAATTAATTATATGTAATATTAGCGCAGAAATTAAACGATGATTGTAGTAATAGCTAAAAGTTTATTGACAAATTAAACATTTTCGCGGAGTGTTTATGAGAAACGATCATGGTACCCATTGGGTATGCTGCAGAAAGCTAGGAAGTAATGTTCTGTATTTAGATACCTTTGAAAATCTTCGACTACTAGCGGTTGTTAAATACTAAGTTGTTAAATATCTAGGAGGTAGCGTTAATTATAACTATGAAAGTTTTTAAAACTATAACGCATTTGTGTGTGGTCACTTATGTTTAAAATTTCTATGTAATCCAATTATATCCAGGATCAGTTGTTTAAAAATTGTTATTTGATATCCAACTATTCAACAATGTCGTTTATAATTTCACTTTCTGGTAATGGATCAGTGTTATCTACAAATCATTTTTCTCCACTCTATCCGAAAGTGAAAATTATGAGTTAGGTTTGGTTAATTTGTAAACTTTTAAGTCCATTCCGCACATTGATTTGGATTATAACCAAATATATATGGATAATTTTATTGTTAGTTTGCCCGTGATTCATATGAATTAACCGATATTGCTGAATATATATAGTGAATATATATAGAATATATAAGTAAAGAGCAAAGGAATCGTTTTTGAGATAAAAGCTAATAATAATACATTAAAGTGTTTGTTAAATTGCTATCTGATTGTAAACTTTACTCCTAAATATTCAATCTATAAATTAAACTCATTTAAAATCGATGTTTTGCAGCCAAATATTTAACATGAATCTGATCTGCTGGTTGATATTGTCACGACCTAAGCGACCAGGGGTTTTAGCGGGGTAGGTTGTTATCAAATTAACTTGTGGATTCCGTACTTACTGCATCATTTATTACAATGTCAACACTCTTATATTAATTTGGGAAATGCTAACGTCATCGCCAGATGGTCTTTTTTATTCTCTACTAACCGATTTTTTTTTTGAAATTTGCAGATCAACCCTTCTGGATCGATACCAAAAGTAGACTAACGGTACCAAGTATCGACCGGCCCGTGCAAGCCTTCAGGACATTTTCTTCATGAAAAAATCACGAATACTCATTTTTCTTCATATTTTTATGAAGCGAGTGGTAAGGTCGGATTGAAAATTCATCGAACAAGGCAATGCTACTCATAAGTTCGAGGTTGTGCTTACTGCGAGGCTTTTTGGTTAATCTCAGACAGATCTAGCTCAAACTATCAGTCGGCTTGGATCGATGGGATACGCAATTGGGTATAACTGAGCAACAAAATAGGAAGTCATGAAAAATGTGATATTCATTTCAAAGCATTTGAACTTCGGCGGCTTAACAAAACTGTCGATAAAGATCTTGAAGGACAAGTATTGCATGCAAAGACGTTTTACATTCTACTGCAAACTGCATGCCTGGCAATGGCGTTAAGTTTTAAAAAGTGCACTCGCGTTATTCAAGTACAATATGATGATTACCAACAGTGCAATAATTCAAAACGTGCCAACACGTTTCATATTAGCTGTCTGGAGGTGGCTGTGAGTGATTTTGTTGGTATGAAGTCTGCTGGTTTGTGCCAGGATTGGTCTTGCAATTATTGCACAAACGCGTCTAATCAAGACTTAATCGTAATATTGCAAGGTAAACAAACCGTACCGGCCGCTGTGGTCAGGAGTAACAACGCAAATGCACTACTGCTCAACACACCAACTGGGCATAATACTAACAATCAGTTTGAACTACTTGCCGGCAATTTATTTGATAAGTTACCCGAATTAACAAAGGAACAAATGATATGTTTAAATGAGAATATTCGAAGAAATATCTGCAAGCAACAGCTTCAAATAAGGGTCCAGCTGGTGATTTGAGTGATGTACTCCTATCTCGTGAACCAAGCTACAATGAAATTATCCAGTCTAATAATCTTAAAAGTGATGAACCCATTACTATTGCTCTTCCTCAATCAGAACCGTAGAATACTGTGGCGGGTAGAAGATGGAATGAATTTGAATGAATTTCTTCCAAAATTGTCCGCACTCGCGTTGAATTTCATTCAATTGCATGTCCCAGCAAAAGCACTACCCGATTTATTCGAATCGTCTTCCATATCAAGCAGTTTGGTTTTTATGGAATCTGTAGTGATTTTTATGCCAGAGTGTTCGATGGCCATAATCATCGGGGCAAATTTCTCTGGTAATCCTGCCAAAAGCAATGAACCAATCCATTCCTCGTTGATTTCAAATCCAGTTCCTCTTAATCGTTGAGCACTTTGAACTAATTGGTTCACATACGAGCTCATTGAATTGCAATTATCCAATCGCAAGCTTATCAAAGCTCTCAGCAAACTAATTCTTCTTGTAAAGCTTTTGTCGTGAAACATTTTCTTGAGCTTGTCCCAAAGCTCCTTGGCTGTTTTCACTTCTTTAATATGCACGTACAACGAAGTGTCGATCGTCAAAATCAGTTTTGCTTTTGCCCGAGCGATTTTTTTCACATCCTCTTCAGTACTACTGATGCAATTGCTAAGCCCTTCAATTATCATGAAGTTTTCCACTGCAAACGACCATTCATCGAAATTTTCCCGGCCTTTTAGTTTCGGCACATTTGCGATATAGTTGGCCGTCATTTTGCTTTCAACTTCAACCGTTGAAACAAAAAACAAAAGTTATCACACTTTCTATCAGTCTCCAAATTACTATAACGATAGATGCCCTTACCACAAAATATCTGGGCTCATATCCTGATAAGAATCGATTGGAAGTTGGTCAGACAAGATACTAATTATTGATAGAAAGCTTACTTATGAAGTTACAAAGTATAAAGTTTGATTACGAGTTACTACAATGTCGTCTACTAAACGAATGAATCTTACAACAGCCGGCATGAGCGCAAACAACATGCGCAATGATATTATGTGCAACGTAGGCTCTCCATAAAAGAGATGTCGCTAGTAGTGCTAAGAAGATGTGAAGATACATAATTCTTAACACTAAGCGCATTGAAAATGGCAACGCTAAAACGGAGGTTTCAGTGGGAGTTTAAATCATAAGAAAAGTATTTTACCAAATCAAACACAGAACAAACCCTCTACTAATCAACGATTAAAAAAACTAAGAAAAGTTATTTATGGATAAAGCTCCTCCACGGATAATTTTTCGGCTTTTATTCCTAGGATACCACGTCCACGTCACTAAAGTTCAGCTCTCCAATACTATTGACACTGTTAAAGGTTTTATTCAGAGGAAGCTGCCTGAGGTAGACTTTGATTTAACTGAGCTCAAGGTTAGATCTAATCAAGACAAATGTTTTATATTATCTATACTTGTAAATCATAAAGATGTCCTTCGTAATAAGGAATTTTCGTCTAAAGATGTGCCTGTCAAACGCTTCTTTGAGAAGCTACTGATCTGTTACTGAAGTAACCGTGATTGTGGACTCTATTGAGTCTGTTGCTGTTGCAACTGTGACTTGAACCTTTATTGAATATCGACTGTGATTTTAATTTTATGCTTTATTCAACAAAATGCGTGTGTGCTGTCGGACGTTCTGTAGCACATTTTATTTTCCTTTCCTTCTCCACATTCCTCGCCAACATTTATGAAATATACACCAAACAATAAACTAAAATATATAGTACCTACCACAAAATGACACTAGATGGTGACCAACTATGCTAAACCTAATTTATAATGGAAATAACATATTATCTAAATACTGAACATGCCGCCCATGTTGAAATGGATACATTTCAAAATAATACACTAAGAAATGTTACTGTTTTATTGGCAATACACAAACTTTCGATATCGCACGTTTAACAGGCCCTGATACGGTTTTCATTGTAACTACCCGCACCACACTATCTGTTCCCGGGTGAAGCTGCTGAATTCTTTCCAATGGCCATCTTAGAGGTGGTTGGTTATCACGAATGAGAACGAGATCCCAATTTGTATTTGATGCTCAGATGTCCATTTATTGAGCTGTTGCAAAGACAGCATGTAATCCGTTGACCATCGTTTCCAAAATGATTGTGTAATTTGAGTTATTAACTGGAACCGATTAAAACGACTAACTTGTAAATCGGTGACATCATGTTCTGGCACCACATTTAATGAACCTCCGATTAAAAAATGCCCCGGAGTGAGTGCATTCCACCACGATCCCGAAATGTCGGGATCGTGGTGGAATGAAATGGAACTGAATGAAATCTTGAAATAGACAATCTTTTATTTCAGATTGAACATTTGAGGTGGACATCCATGAATATAATTGTTGCAGTTTGTTTCTTCCTATGAAATTTGTAACTCTTGCACCTATTTTGAATTCGCGAATTTGCGGTGTATTTATCGTAACTTTGTTTGACTCCGAATTGTTTAAAGGTTTAATTAAATCTAATCTCGAACGAATTTCACGGCCAAACAGTAATTTGGAAGGAGATGTAATGATCGGTGTTTTGTTACTTTTCGTTGAGCGGTTGGAAAATCTTCAGGTTTATCTGACACCAGCCAATGTTATAGATTTTTAAATTGACTTACTACTTAGTAGCGACGGCAGAACCATTGGCAATTCTGGGCGGTTGGACTTGGACTTCTGTGGGCGGTTGATCATTAACGTTGTCATCGGGTCCGTCTTCTTGGCTTCAAGATGCTTTCTTCCCTATGGGATTGATCACGATTGAACGTTCAATAAAATACTCGATTTGGATTTAACTTTGATATATATTCAAAACACAAAATAATGATGATTTAGGAAATTACAAAATTTCACTTACTTTATTTTAGACTCGTATAACTTCTTTCTAGGTGAAGATAGTGGCAATTTAGACTTTAATTACTTTTTGTATAATTTTGACCGACTATGATTTGATCAGTTACTTTGTAATATGACTTTTCTCGATTGATTGATTTTATTCTAGTTGCAGTCTTTTTTATAGTCTTTCTCCTACTGCTATTATTTTTTGGTAAGATCTTCTAAGACAATATAATTGGCTAATTTTCTGCTGAGTCTGCACTTAAATTCCTTTTACAAACCGTATTGGTTAATTTCACTGTAGTTGGGATAGACTTGACCTCATTTTGCAGGTGTATATTTTTTCTACGATTTGTAATTCTGGGAATTATTTGCAGCTGTATTAACAAATGAGAGCTCAAGTCATGAAGATTCTTATTAAGAATCATTTCAAGTATGCTTCACTTCAACTTGCTTATTTAATATTTAATTCATATTTTATATAAGTCCATATCACCACAGAGATACCTGAGTGATTGTATGAGGCATTTTTCGATATTGTAACAACAATTTAGCGAGTGACAATTCTAAATGATTCTGATCATTTTCCATTGCTCGTAATGATTGTTTTAAAATTTGAACATAACGTTCCGCTTGACCGTTTGTTGCAGGATGGTAAGGCGCGGTGCGTTTGTGTGTGACTCTGTTAACTCTTAAAAAGTTTTGAAATTTAAAGGAAGTGAATTGGGATCCGTTATCAGAAACTAAAGTAATATGTATTCCAAATCTCGCAAAAACTGATCGTAGCAATTTGATTGTACTTTTGGTGGTAATCTCTTTCATTGGAAAGATTTCTGGTCATTTTGTATAAGCATCTACAATGATGAGAAAGTGTGAATTTTGAAAGTCGATGTCAATTCTCTGAAAGAGAAAGCTGGGTTTTTTCCATGGATGTGTCTGCACTGTTTTCGGATTATTTGCTATTTTGTTGCAAAAAGAACAATTGTGAGCTAACTTCTCAATGTCGTTATCGATGCTTCTCCACCAACAATAACTTCGAGCCAACCCACTCATTTTATACACTACGAAATGAGCTGTATGTAATTCATCATTTTTTATCTTAGTTCCCTGGGAATGACCACCCTTATTCAACGCATAATGCAATTATTTTGTAATGTGAATTCTGTTTGATCAATATTGAAACATTGTTCTGCGTTTATTTCCTGTTTTTAGAGCTTTTAGTAAGGGGAGTAAAGTTTTGTCATTTAATGTAGCATTTTCAATATTTGACAGAGTAACTGGTAAAGTTTCAATTTGTTTAATTTCGAATATGTCTGTGGCATCAAACATGAAAGAGTCCTCTGACCGCAATGGTAATCGTGACATCGCATCAGCATTTGCGTGATATTTTGTAATTTTGTACTTAATGTCGTATGTGAAGACTTGTAAAAATAATGCATAATGCTGCATTCGTGTGGCACTTAAAATTGGTATGCTTTTTGAAGGAGACAAAATTTGCACTAGTGGCGTATGGTCTATATAAAGTGAAACGTCTCCCGAAAAGATATTGATAGAACTTACGTATTCCGAATATGATACTATATGCTTCCCTGTCTATTTGCGAGTACTTTTGTTGCGTGCTTGTCAAAGTTTGCGATGCAAATTGAATTCGATGTTCCGTACCGTCCGGTTGCATGTGTGAAATTACAGCTCCGACTGCATAAGGACTAGCATCGGTGCAAGTATAATGGGCAAATTTGGGTCGTAGTGGCACAAAACATCATCTTGTTGCATTCTTTGTTTTACTATTTTGAAAGTGATTGCGCATTCTTTGGTCCAAACAAAAGGAACATATTCTTAAGTAATTGATTTAAGGGGCGTAATAAATGACTTAGGTTCTTGAAAAATCTACCGTAATAATTTATGAATCTGGTTTGCGTGATTTTTGTTAGTGGGTCTTTTCATATCTTGTGTGGCGTCACTTTTTGATTTAATCTTTCTTATTCCCATTTTGTCGATCTGAAAACTGCAATATTCAATGGATTTTTGCATAAACTAGCATTTATTTAAATTTATTTTTAGACCGTGTTTTTATAATTTTTGAAATACCGACTCTAACCTTACTTAATGCGTTTCTTCGTTCGGGCCTGTGATTTTTATGTCGCCCACAAATACTTTTACACCTGGAACTCCTTGTAAAATAGTTTCATTGCCATATTGTGGGCGCGTAAGCGACTCCCTATAACAAACGAGTACATGTAAAAAGACCTTTATGAGTGTTTAAAGTGAGTAAATGTTGGTTGTCTGGGTGCATTTATAAATTTAAGTGTGCCTGCAATATGTCAATTTTTTTTAATGTTTTGTCGCCGCCATGCTTGAAAATAATTCATTAGTGGTTAATAAAGGATGATCATCAATTTCTAAGAGAGGGTTAATAGTTATTTTAAAATCACCGCAAATGCGCACCTTACGCGATGCTTTTACTACTGGTCGCAGTCATGCCTACAATCGTTCCGATACCGGGTTCTGTAATTGACTTGTATTTGTCTAGTATTTTACAAATGCGCCCTTGAAGTTCAGTGGGAACAACGAGACGGTGATTTTTAAACAAAAGACCATTTTAAAAATGAAGCTCATCACGATATTTATGAAAACGCTGACTAAAGTCATCGAGTTTGTGATACGTTTGTGATCCGAACGTTTATTTTAGAAAATTAGCGACGTTTGTCTAATTGTCAATCAGTATGTTATCTATACTACAACCATACCAAATTAGAGTTTAACACACTTCATCTGGAAATAAAAAATTGAAATTGCATGTCGTTTATTGCGCATCATTAACCTATATGGAGGATAATAGTGCGCAGCAGATCGGGGAATTACACGCATATAAAAATAATGACACATCAATTTTTATTTGTTATAACTGTTATAAAAACATGAAAAAAATCGTGACAAAAATACCTTTAAATTGTATGTTAAACTTAAACAAAAATGAAAATACAAATAATCAGCTTTATTAAAAATCGGAAATCGATCAAAAAAAAAATGTAATTAAGCAAAAACAAGTCGGGTTTCAAGAATTAGAGACGAAGATTTTTCTTTGTGGAATTCTTTTTTTGACAAAAATCGCAACAATATTCTTTTGGAGAATCTTGCTCACTGCAATCGGCATGCACCCAGCGCCCACACAGAACACACCTGTACCAGATTTCCCTATCTTTACCGAACTCTCCACATATCAAGAATTGTTCGTCTAGATCTGTGACCGCTTCAATGTCGTCCATTTCATCATCATCAACCAGGTCTCTTTCATCGTCTTCCTCGTCAGTAGATTCCATTTCAATCTTTCTGCGATTTTTATGCTTTTTTATTACCTTCATCATCTTAGATTTTTCTTTCTTTAGTTCCTGGCCTAGGCGTTTCTTGTTTTTTTTGTTTTCTTTTTCCTCAAGTATGTGTTTCATTGGTGTCACTGTTAGCACTTCCGATTGTTGTTTCTTGCCTTTCCGAGTTTTTCTTAAAGCGTTGTATAAAGGCAATGGCCACAGCTTTGAAATGCTGACTTTCTCAGCACTTCTGGCTGATGCACTAACTTTTTGTTGACCAACAGAAGTGTGAGAACAAGATGGACGTGGATCAAAAACATTGTTGTCAGTGGCGACTTCTGAAGATGATTCGGGCTGCTGAATATCAGCACTTTGATGACGTGATGCACTAAGTTCGATAACAGAAGTGTGGTCATTTTGAGCATTAGGACTTGAGGGGAGGAATTCTGAGTTATTCTCACTTTTCATTTCAACAGGCAAGTATTGCTGAGCAGCCTCAGTCAGCTGCTGTAAAGTCCGGCTGTAAGTCAGCTGCTGTAAATTTGTCCGGATTAAACGGCCAAATTCCACTACCCCTGAAGCCTGATATTGTCTTTTCCATGGTTGCAACTTTGACAAACGCATTGTTAAATATTTCAGACAAGTCATAAAATGTAATCTTTTCGTTTTTACCAGTCTTCAAAAAAATATCACGTTCTCGGTTAAAAGCAGTCTTAAAGGGCCCAAAAAATGATACGTCCAGAGGCTGAAGTCGATTAGAGGTGTGTGGAGGCAATGACAGCATTACAATGCCATTACTTTTGCAGTAGTCATAAATGGGAAGTGATATGTGGCTGTAATGATTGTCGAGCACCAGCAGAACAGGGTTCTCTTCTCTAGAGTTTGTCTGATTTTGGAAATGTTTAAGCCATTGAAGAAAACATGTTTCATCACTCCAACCATTATCAGTGACGGCATAAATTCCATCCACTGAGCCATTTTTGGTTAAATTAGGAGACATTCTTTTACGCGGATAAATCAAAAGAGGAGGAATAAAAATTCCTGAACAACTCATTGTACATATTGCTGTCACATTTTTTCCACGCTCCCAAGATATTTTAGAACCAAATTGTTTCACCCCTTTTGGTCCTAGTTGTTTGGCGGGCTTTTGCACAGTAGATATCCCTGTTTCGTCTACATTGAAGATCCTACCTGCCTTAAACTTATATTTTTCCAATAAATATTCCAAATTTGCGAAAAATGCTTTTACAGATTCCTCATTAAATGCAACAATTCGGTTCACACTGGTGCCTTCGGGTGTTCTCAGGCTAATTGTTGGATTTCTTTTTAGAAATTGTCTAAGCCAATCTTTTCCTGCTTCTCCTCGAGCTTTGTTGAAGTTATAGGCTATATCATTTCCTTCTGCGTATTGAAATGCAAGTTTTTTTTAACTCGCTTGAAGTCAACCCATGAAACATTTTTGCTAAATGAGGAACATGTTCGGCAATTTTTTTTTCGACATCCATCGAAAATATTGCAGGCCTGCCTAGTTTTGGTTTGGACACTTTATTTAGTTTCCTGCGAAGTCTTAAAGTAGATTCTGGAATTCCAAATGCTCTTGAAACTTCTCTAATTTTTCTATCGTTTTGAATTGCATCTAGCGCGTTTTGTAGAGTTTCGGTTGTCCACGAGCCAATATTGCTTTTTCGAGTGTATTTGGATGGCATTTTAAATAATTTTAACGGACTAGTAACTAAAATATAAAAAACGATAAAAAAATATAAAAAGAAACGATAAAATATAAAAAACGAAAAAACGATATAATAATGTCGGGTAATGATACGCAGTTTGCAGGTAATAGTGCGCTAACTGCGCATCATTCCCCAATTTGACGCCATTTTAATCTAATGATGTTAACACAAATTATGGTTACAGAAAATGATAAAGAATCGCATTGTTTAATTCTCGACGTGGATAATATGCAATAAACAAAACAGCAACAATATCCAGATATGTATAACATACTTACATCGAATTCAGTTAAAGATGAATTTTATAACACAAACAGAAGAAATAAAAATCAACCCACCATTAATTACAGCCGGTCTCAATGTGATCGAATTCACACTGGTACACACATATTCAACTAAAACATTGAAATGACACGACTATATACGACGTTATTCTCTTGCTTTGAACTGGAGTGGTATGCGCACCATTACACTCCGCGCAGCTTTACCCGCTTCTTCCCTACTATCCGCAAAAGTCGTTCATCCCTACTAAGACAATTTGTATAGAGATCATAATTTTCCTTGCTTAAGCACACATGCCTAGTTAACGAGTGAATAATATTTTCTAGTAAGGTTATTTTCTGCAGTTTCCGACAAGGGTGCTCTTGACAAGTAGTCAGCAATCAATATCTCTGCCAGGGGTATAAACAACGGAAACACCTGGATATTTAAGAAGGATTCTAAACAAGCGTTGTAAGCGCGGCGACACATAATCGATATCGCGTTTTATTAATACCTCTAGTGGTTTGTGATCTGATTGTACTACAAATTCGCGGCCATTAAGAAAATAATGAAATCGATCGCAAGCAAAAACAATGGCAAGTAATTCTTTTTCAATCTGAGCCCATCTCTGCTCACTGCGCGTTAGAGTACGTGAAGCGAAAGCCACATGTTTTTTTTCTTGCATTATCACGCTTCCTAAACCATCTTTAGAACTGTCAGTTTGAATGACTATGCACTTTGATGGATCAAATATAGTCAGGACCGGTGCTTTTGTGATAGACTCTTAAATCTTTAAGTTCCCGATTGTGTAATTCATTCCACGTTCATTCTGCATTAATGTGAGTGAGTTGACGAAGGTTTGCAGTTCTATGAGATAAATTTGAAATGTATTTTGATAAGTACTTCAAAATCGCCTGTATGAATAATTGATAATGACTGCAATCTGCTTACGCGTTTAATTAACCCAAATGCAATGCGTGAATCCAGACCTAGTATCGGCTCAAAACTGTTGTTAACAACAAAAAATTGAACATTATGCGTGCTGTGACAATTGGGATCAACACAAGAGAGTGATACTGTACAATGAATTTTAATTTTAATTGAACTGTAGTCAAGAATCAGAGAATTATCAAAGTTTGTGATTGGTATTTGAATTTTTTTGACAATTTTGATTGGAATACAATTTATATCTGATCCAGTGTCAAGCTTGAATTCCACCGGACAATCTTAAATGTGGTATACTTTAGTCCATCTGCGAGTTGGGCAGAAGCTTGAGTTTACAGGAGCTTGAATTTACTCTATAATAGTTAATAACGTCTTTAAAATTATTGTTTATTGTATAAAAAAGAATATAATCTTTATTACAAGGAGTTTTAAATTAATATGTGTGGTCACTCCCGACAAGATATTTTTTAAATGAAAATACTTTTATTCAACACAAGTAGTTTATTCATAATCAGTTCTATTCAGCACGGAGACCAGTTGACGACTGACTCCTTCCGTTTCCCTCTTTCTTGCTACAGCCCAAATATCCCTAACTCGTCTACAACTAGATTCATACGACCAACATAACACAAATGGCGCCAAATTCAAAATGAGATACCACAGTTCGGCCATTCTGACCTGTTGATCGACCTCGATTGACCAGCTTATAATTTTAAATATATAACATAATTATGGCACAAGATACTGCATAACACAATGACATTTGTAACATAATGATATTATAATGATATCATAACATAACATAATGACATTCGCATAATTATTACATAACATAATGAAGTTCGTAACACAATTATATGGCATACATTTATTAATGAACTAAAACATAATCATATCAATCATAAACATCTACATAGACATAATATTTCATAGAATCTCTTACAAACCAATCGCCCATTCTCCAAAATACCTTACATCTGAATCTGATTGAGTATGATTCGAATGTACTACATGACGAATGCACAACTATAGGGAGCAAACCCGACAGAATAGACAATTTCATAAATCTAAACGTTATAACATAAGAGTAAATCGCTCTACAGTAAAATGTAAACAAACTGAAACTTTTCAACTATATAACTAACTAAATATATCTAAAATTTAAATACTATATTGACATAACTAGGATTCAGTCCACGGTTTCATATCGGAAGCCGCTAATACTCCCTTATATGGTATTTGGGTTATTTGAAACTCTTATATATCACTGACCACGTACCGGTCATTATTTAGCACCTTAATTACTTCGTATGGTCCCTTAAATTTAGGTAAATGCTTTTTATTTACTCCCGGAGTAACATCAATATTAGAACATACTATATAATCACCAACTTTATAAACCTCGGCTGATTTGTGTGACTTGTCATAATAAGTTTTATTTTTGTCCTGTTGTTTCTGAATATTTTCGGCCGTTATAGCTCTCGTTGTTTCTAAATCTCTGTCATCATAAGTTTCAAAATATTCCCGTAAATCATCATTTATATAACCATTCTGGTTTATACCGAAAAGTAAAACAGCTGGACTCTGTCTACTGCTTCTGTGTACCGTGTTATTAATTGCGTACTCAACTTTATCTAGAATGCTATCCCATTTGCTAGTATCTGATGTAATTTTCGATATCATTGGGGTTAAATCTAAATTAGTTCTTTCAATTTGCCCGTTAGCGCTAGGCGTTCCTTTGGCTATTAACACAAGTTCGACATTTCGAGAATCTAGAAATTGCTTGAAATTGATGGATCTAAAACTAGCACCGCGATCCGCAATAATTCTCTTAGGCGTACTGTAATATCGAAAGGCGTACTATATACCTCCAAATGTTTTATAACTTCGTGTGCATTAGTAGAACGGCAGGGATACAATTTTACAAATTTAGAAAATGCATCAATTATTTCAAATATATATACGTTCCGTTGTGAAGTCTTTTCAAGGGGTCCGTAATGGTCGATGTGAACAGTATCAAAAGGAATATTCCCTTTTGGGATAGGATGTAAAAACCTTCGCGTTTTCCTGATTTTGAAGAGAATACGATACATTTCAAACACTGTTGGATATGTTCTGTAATTGTTTGTTTCATATGCGGAAACCAATAAGTCTTTTAAATCAAATCTATCGTTTTTGAAACACCTACATGTCCCACCAATTACATTCCCGATCATACTCTTTGGCACATAAAACAAAATTTGGTCGTCTACTTTGCGATATATTAATCCGTCTCGAAGTTCGTAATATTTGCTTTCAGTTGTAGCTAATTCTTCGCGAATGCGTACAATTTCCGAATTTTTATTTTGCAAAATCTCTAAATTTTGTTCTAATGTTGTTCCCGTGATTACCGAAATACAACGACTAAGCGCATCTACATGCCTCATACGATCGTTTTTTCGGTGTTCTAAATCGTAATCGAAATTATGTAAAATCAGAGACCATCTAAGAATGCGAGGATTAACGTCGTTCTTTTCCAATGTTAACTTTAAACTGTTAGAATCTGTGGTAATTTTGAATTTAATTCGTTGCAAGTATACTTTAAACCTTTCTAACGAATAGACAATGCACAATGCCTCTAATTCAAAACTATGGTATTTAGCCTCGGCCGCGCTTGTTCCCTTACTATAATAAAATACAGGGTGAAAGTAACCCTTTAG
>CAUVYR010000287.1:118437-135024 GCA_963556235.1 Cryptophagus acutangulus | reverse complement strand
ATAACAATTAATAGTAGCTTACAGGTGGTAGCGGTACGACTGAACCGGCCAATGCCAGTAACTATATGTAACATATACTTACCCGAACATAACTGGAGTATTGAAGACCTGAACCATATTGTAAGTCAACTACCTGATCCTTTTCTGGTGGTAGGAGATTTTAATGCTCACAGTCCTCTATGGGGATCTACTGATACCGATACAAGGGCACGTCTGATCGAACGCTGGCTGGAAAGGGATGACTTGGTGTTACTCAATATAGGGTTACCAACAAGACTTAACACAATTTCAAATACATTTTCTGCACTAGACCTGTCGCTTGCGTCGAGTTGCTTGGCAATACAATTAGCTTGGTACACGGCAGATAACCTGCACAACAGTGATCATTTTCTGATTATAATGCAAACTGATATGCCAATTCCTATTCGATCAGTGGCGAGAAGATATAACACACCCAAAGCAGACTGAATCCGCTTCACGGAGAATCTGCATTTTCCTGAAACTATTAATGTCAAAACGTAAACGCTTACGTAAACGCTTACGTACCAAAGTTGTTGATTTTTTGTTGAAAGTTAATGCCGCTAATTTTCAAATTATTTTCTTAACTGAAACTTGGTTGAATGATAGCTTTGTTAATATGGAACTCTTTGGTACTGCGTACTTTGTTTTTCGTCATGATAGAAATTATGAATATCTAAACTGTAATAGAGGAAGGGGAGTACTAATTGCTGCCCAATCTAGTTTCTCCTGTTTTGAATTACCTCACTCTAACAATCCTGCTTTTGAAGACGTCTGGGTGCATACTAAGTTAGCCAATTTTGATGTAATTATGTGCTGCGTATATTTTCCGCCAAAGTCTTGTGACTCTGCATATCAATCTTTTTGTCGTACTTTGGAAAACTTCAAAAACGAGTATTCAAACGCTAAATTCTTAATATTGGGAGACTTTAACTTGCCGGAAATTGTTTAGAAACTTGAAGATGACCATTTTATTCCCGTTAATTTTCCCAACATTGCTTCTGAGGTCGTGTTGGAAAATATGTACTACTTGGAGCTCAACCAGGTTAACACCCTTTGTAACCCCTTTGGGAAACTTCTGGATTTTATTTTTTTGGATGATACACTGGACATTTCCGTTAGACCATCTGACTACTTTCTTGGCACTGTTAATGTTTACCATCCTCCCCTTGAGTTAGAGCTAAATACCTCAGCTGGTCCTACAATGGACGTTACTAATAGTACTCAACGTTTTGATTTTGGCAAAACTGACTTTGCCAATCTGAACTTTTATTTTACTAACCAGGATTGGAGCTGCTTAGATAATACTTTGAACATTAATGAAGCATCTGCGGTTTTTTATGATATTTTTTTTCGGGGTATACAGTATTACACGCCAACTAAATCTATCTTGTCTGACAAATATCCGTCCTGGTATAGCATTAACTGCATCAAGTCCATTAACTCGAAGAATAGACTGTATAAAAAATACCAAAAATCGGGGCTTGCATCCGACTACGCTAATTACTCTACTGCGCGCAAGAATAGTAAGGAACTGATTGACCTTAGCTACCATTTATTTGTTACCAAAACGGAGCACTTAATTCCTTCTGACATCAAACATTTTTGGTCCTACGTAAAAAACTTGACAAAGCCCTCTGGTTTGCCTAACTCCATGATATCGAATGATACGGTCGTCGAAGGCCCTGTCAATATTGCCCATGCATTTGCTACTTATTTTAGCTCATGCTACTCTTCTCACGGCTACGTGGATACGTCATTTGTTTCTGAGACTATTGTCTGCTCTCAATCGCTGGTTACTCATAAATTTACTACCGAAGAAATCAGACTGAAACTTAATTCTCTTGATCCGAAAACAAGCGTAGGTCCTGACGGAATCCCTTCTATAATTCTAAAACGGTGCTCTGAAAGTTTATCCATGCCTCTACAAAAAATCTTCCAACTTTCGTTCGATCAAGGAACTTTTCCGGATATTTGGAACAAATCAACTTTGGTCCCAATATTTAAGTCAGGTGCGAAAAATGATGTCAAGAATTACAGAGACATTTCTTTAATTTCCTGTATACCAAAAGTCTTCGAATCAATCATCACAGATGAGCTTCACTTTACTTTCAAACATGTCATCTCTACGCAACAGCATGGTTTCCTCAAGGGTCGTTCCACTGCTACCAACTTAACCGTGTATCATAACTTCTTGTCGTCTAATTTGGAACGAGTTCTACAAATTGACTCCATCTACACTGATTTAGCTAAGGCTTTTGACAGCGTTTCACATGTGCTACTTGCGGCTAAACTCAAAGCGTTTGGTGTTAGTGGCGTTTATCTTGAGTGGATTGTGTCGTATCTCTCGGGTCGTGTACAGTGCGTTAAAATATGTGATAGTTTTTCTGATTCGATTAAGGTTACAAGTGGCGTTCCTCAGGGTTCACATATGGGTCCTATATTGTTTCTATTATTTGTTAATGACGTTGTCAATTGTTTCCACTTTTGTAAGTGCTTACTGTATGCGGACGATTTAAAATTGTTTAGCAATATTTCAAATATTTCGGATTGTGTTAATGTTCAAAAAGATTTGGATAATTTATCTCTTTGGTTCAGAAATAACCAACTACACTTAAATGTCGCAAAATGTAAGGTAATGCGCTTTGCAAAATCCGACAAATGCATTTATTTTCAATACACCGTGGATAGCACTGTTTTAGACCATATTGAACACTTCAATGATCTTGGGGTCATTTTTGATAAATCTTTATCTTTTACTCCTCACGTTGATAGCCTTGCACTGAAAAGCTTTAGAATGCTGGGGTTTGTAAAACGCCATACGTTGAATATCAGCGACACTAAAGCGATTCAATCGCTGTTTAACTCGTTGGTTCGCAGTATTTTGGAGTACTGCAGCATTATATGGTCTCCTTACTATGCCTGTCATATTAACCGCTTAGAGCGAGTGCAGAGCAGATATACAATTTTTTTTTATTTAAATATAAATTCCCTATTCAGGATGTTCCTGCCGGCACTCGCTTGTTGCTGGTTGGTATCCATTCACTACAGCATCGTAGAAGTAATGCTGCAATACTTTTTTTATTTAAATTACTAAATGGAAACGCTGATTGTTCTGAACTTTTACGTTTAATTACTTTTCGGGTTCCTACTCGTTGTACTAGAACTCAAACTTTGTTTTTTATACCTCAACATCGTACTAGATACGGAGGCAATAGTATAATTCCCAGGACCTTAAATTTGTATAACTGTTTTTTTTTCTTTCCTTTTTTGTTATTACTATTTGCTTTGAGAATTTCACCTTATTTTTAAATGTGTACTAATTGGAATTTATTTTTTCTAATACTATTTTAGAATAATAACATTCTTGAACTAATTTTAATTTGAGAATGTACTCATTCTGCAACAAGTGCGAGAATATTCATTCTTACACAAGTGATAGAATGACCACATGTGGCGCCATCTCATGGAAGTTGACGCAACATTAAGCTATTGTATTTTGATTAATGAATTATTCATTTAACTTATTAATTGTTGATATTAGTAATATTATAAGTCAATTAACTAAATCATTCATATTTAGAACATTCTTTATGACATTTTATAACTAATTTTGTTTATTAATACATATATTATAGCAGCGACATCTGTGAACTAATTGCCTAAAAGCGATAGGTACTAGACAGCGACTAAAACTGACATATTTTAATTGACGATAGTATTAGAAAAAGTATAGTCTGAAACTCGTCGGAATGAATATTCAGCCCTTGTGAAAACCGTCAAACTCGCCTTCGGCTCGTGTGACAAATTTTCACTCGGGCTTAATATTCTCATTCCGCACTCGTTGCAGAATATACTATTCTGTATGTATAATTGCGTTAAATAAATAAATAAATAAATAAAAACAATCACTAGCTCAATAATCAAAGCTGCAAAGGAGAGTATCCCACTTACAAAAACAAAACCAGTTAAACGCTATGTTCCATGGTGGAGTCTTGACGTTCAAAACGCCATAAAAGAAAAAAAGAAAAGCTTTTATAGGTTTAGAAGATTTCCTACCACAGCAAACCTGGTGGTGTTTAAACAAGCCCGAGCAGATGGCAAAAGAGTTATACTCGAAAATAAAAAAAAATCCTGGAATAAGTACACCTCTATAATTACGCCTGAATCCGACGTAAAGGAGGTATGGAGCAAAATGAAATCAATACAAGGCAAAAACACTGGACTGTCACTTACCTGTATCCAGACGATACCGGGGGTGATGACAGAGAATCCAGATGAGATTGCAGAAACACTTGCAGTACACTTTGTAAGTGCCAGCAGCACTGCAAACTACAGTAGAGCCTTTCAAAATACACTTCCCGAAAAAGAAGAAAATCATCTTAACTTTGACACCAAAGAAACTGAGCAATATAACTTACCTTTTACAATGGACGAGTTGGAGTGTGCTCTGTCGAGAGCCAAACTAACCTCTCCTGGCTTGGATATGGTGTTTAACGAAATTCTAAAACATATCATACCTGATATGAGAAAAGCTATGCTAATACTTTTTAATAATCTGTGGCAAGATGGAACATATCCTGAAGAATGGAAGGAAGCTATAATTGTACCTATAAAAAAACCAAAAAAAGATGCCACTTTGCCTAGTAGCTATAGACCCATTAGTCTTACGTGCTCTATGGGTAAAATACTGGAGCGGATGGTTAATAATAGGCTGCAGGAGTACCTAGAAAAAAATACATTTTTAGTACATTATCAGGCAGGATTCAGAAGAGGCCGCTCAACTGTGGACCATCTTGTCCTGTTGGAAAATTTTGTGCAAGAAACTTTCAGAAAACGAGAACATGCTATCGCTGTCTTCTTTGATAATAAAGGAACCTATGACATGGCATGGAAACATGGTATACTAAAAAAGCTCCATAAGTTTGGGGTTAGAGGCAATATGGCTTTACTAATCCAGTCCTTTCTGAAAGATAGGCACTTTAGGGTACGAGTAGGTAGCTCATACTCAACAATGAAATATTTAGAGAATGGAGTCCCGCAAGGCTCAACTCTAAGATGTACACTCTTGGTTATTGCTATTAACGAGATATCAAAGAATGTTGATGAAGTGTTAAGCAAATGTCTCTATGTTGATGATGTCAGTTTTGTTATAACAAGAAAAACTAAAGGTGCAATGACAAGAATAATGCAAGTTGCAATAGATAAACTATATAGAAATGCAGCGAAAGTGGGGTTTCAATTTTCGACGGAAAAACACATTGCGTGCATTTTTGTAGACTAAGAAAACCACAATATGACCCAGTTCTATACTTAAACAACAGAACAATTGCATGTGTTGACAAAGTAAAATTTTTAGGTGTAATACTTGATAGCAAACTTACATGGGTACATCATATTATCTCTCTGGAAGAAAGATGTCGAGCAAGCATGAATATTATTAGAGTGTTGGCTCACACCAAGTGGGGAGCTAATACAAAAAGCCTCATAAATATTTACCAGTCCCTCGTACAATCACGTATGGACTATGGATGCGTGGTTTATTCGTCAGCTCGTGAAAGTGCGTTACGAAAACTTGACAGAATCCATCACTTGGGTATAAGATACTGCTTAGGAGCTTTCCCGACAACACCCGTTGATAGCTTATATTGTGAATCAGGCTTACCTCCTTTAGATCTAAGAAGAAAGCAATTAATGTTATCATACATGATACAAGTCAAGTCGTCCCTGAACCACCCAAATAACAATTTTCTGCACAATGATAGAGACAAGTACCAGAGCCGTCCGACAATAACCCGACCGTTTGGAGTACGCGCAAACGAGTTTCTTGATGAAATTGATTTTCAGATACCAGCACACATTCCTGAAACAGGTTATAACAAAACACAATATAAAAACGAAATAAAAGAAAAGATTTTGATTAAATGGCAAAATAATTGGAATGGAAAGAATACGCTACTTGCACTAGTAAAACCAGAAATTATGTACGGATATGATAGGATGGATGACAACACAGGAAATGCAGGTAAGACCCACCGTTTAAGATCAGGACACACAGCGCTTACCCACCAGCACCTGCTGACGGGTGACGATAAACCTAGCTGCGAGCAATGTCAGGTGGATCTGACAATACAACACATTATATGTGAATGCCCCAAATATCTGGGGCATGGCTAAATTTTTCTGTGATGTAGCAAAGCTAATGGCCCCAGCAGCCGACGCTTTATAGGAGGCGGTTTTTAGTCGGTAGAAATCCGGCACCCAATATATTGGTGTCTTTTGAAGATTTTCCTCCTTCTACAAAAAAAAAAAAAAATAGAATAGAATAGAATAGTATATTACAACCGAGTTGGGAATGATATTCATTACAGCCGAGGGCTAATATCTGACCGAGAGGCGAAGCCTCGAGGTCAGATATAAGCGCGAGGCTGTAATGAAATTCCCACCGAGGTATGTATACTATTTTATTCACAATCGAACAATTTATTATCAAAAAAATAATTAAAAATGTATGAATAAAAACACATTTTCGACCGTGGTGGAAATGCACTTTTCGATCAGCAAATCTGGAGTGAAATTGCAGTTGTCAAAACTCCAGTTCAAAACAAAAATACAGTGTTGCCTGTTGTTTTTTACGATAGTTCATTAATTTGTTGTGCTGTTGGACTAGATTAATCTTTAAATGTAATTAAAAGTGTGGAAATAGCGAAATACATTAAATACTTGTGTAAATTCTACTGTTGCAAGTGTCAAACAATCATATTTATTATTTGACAGTATTACGAACCTAGGTATGTAATGTTCAACTTCCCGACCTCTAAATCGTTGGTAATCACAACATTACAATAACAATTGTGAATAATAGTATATTACATAAGGAGCGCGGAAAGTGACGCTTAACACACGAGTGGAGTGACTCTCGGCAACCCACAAAATGTGTTAAGTCACTTTCCAGCAAGTTATGTACACTATTTTTCCCACGACCAAACAATAATCTAACGAATGTTAATTATTTTGACATCTTTTTTAATGATGTAACAGTCAATATGAGTATGAGGCGATTTTCAATTTTTTTGACTACCTTTTGTTTTTCCCGGATAATTCGACTAGTAAATGCAAATTTTTCATTGGCTGGGACTAGAGGGTTCTGACAGAGGCCTCTGCCAAGTCGCACGCTATTGGTCGAATTCTTAACGCACAGCTCAGCCTTGCGATATAATCTCGCACGGCCGAATGATATTGCATGCTTTCGTCGAATGTTTCTTGTTCGGAAACTATGATTTTCGTATATGGTCGTGGGAAATAGAATTTATTGTAGTTCAAAAAAATTGTACAAACGACAATGTAGAACACGTCAGAAACAATTATTGTAGCAGTAGTTAGCTTCCAATAATAATAGTTATTTATAGAACAAGTAGCAAAATGTAAACTCGTCGTATTGTCCAACTCGGCTGACGCCTCGTTGGACAAATTTACGGCTCGTGAAAATGTTGTTTTATAACATTTTGCCACGTTTTGAGCAATTTTTAAAATAATGAAAAAAAGTAAAAATAATGAAAAAAGTAGAAAAAGAGTGAAAAATAGTTATTTATACAACAAGTAGCAAAATGTAAGTTATTTTTTCACAAGTCGTAAATTTATTAAAGATTAGTTAATAATCAGATAACAATCGGTTGCTTGATTCAAGCTTCATTTGTTATTAATTAGAGCAAGCATTTAAAAAACAATTGAAATCGCCCCTAGGAACGAAAAATCAAACAGCTTCCTTCACATAATTCAAATCGAATAGAAGTGTTTGCTAACTCAAATTTAATGGAAATGTTGCTTATATGTTCTTGTTCAGTTAAATAATCTTACTAATTGTACAATTAATATTGTTAATAAATAAAATATTGCGGTTTTATAACTTTTTGCCACGCTTTTAGCAATTTTTAAAATAATGAAAAAAAGTAAAAAGAATGAAAAAAAGTAGAAAAAGAGTGAAAAAAAGTCTTTTTTTCACGCTTTTTTTAGAACAATAAAAAAAATAAGGCTGTTTCAATATCAAAAATGGCAACTAAAAAGTTGTCATTTTAATCGTAAATTTCAAAATAGCTAATTTTAGTACAAGTGAGCAAAGTGCGTCATTTAATCACTAGTCTGAATGTTGGGCGCTCGAGCCGTAGGCGAGGGCCCCAATCAGACGTGTGATTAAATGACTTTGTTTACGTGTGCTAAACCTGATTTTATCCACTTTTGTAGAAAATAAAACCATACATATTAACAAAATTCTTTAATTAATTAATAATGCAATAAAAATACAGTAATATATTACAATAAGTAGATAATAATTCTTAGCACAATGATAATTAACATTAATTTTTTTTTTTTTAAATTAATTAATTAAAATTAGTACTTTACTCACTCATTTTGGTGACCAAAAAAAATTTTTTTATCCACTTTCGTTGAATATTGACTACTTTTGGTCACCAAAATGAGTGAGTAAAGTACTACTTTTAATCACTCAGTGATTAATAGTTATTTATTAGACTAGTGAGTAATATTACATATAAGTCACGAAAGAAAAGTTTAGCCCACAAGCCCGAAGGGCGAGTGGGCTAATTTTCTTGAAAATCTTTTTATCAGGCTGTTTTGCCCGATTTCTGGTCCTACCAGGAGTGCAATGGCAGATCGAAAGGAGTTGAGGGAACCATAAGACGCTCCGTTTTCAAAGTGATGCGAAAGAAAAAGTAGTATAGATTCTGGGGATGCCTTAAATATAGACTTATTATCGGATTTACGAAACGTCCACCATCGCTTTAAACCGGAGTCATACTGTTTAAGCGTTGCTTGAGACAGTGAGCCTAATATGATGTTAAGAGAAGCCGCTGGCACACCTTTCATCACCATTGCTTCCCTGACAAGCGTGCGGATACCAGGGTAAGTTGAGTCCAAAGAGGGTGTGGGATACTGTCAAACGAAAGCAGCAACTTACTATTTGGTTTGAAATAGAGAGGTTCATTGATTACAAGCGATTTGAATATAGGATACCAGGGCTGCGAAGGCCACTCTGGAACCACTATAATCCCTTCTGCCTTTTCGGAAATAATTTTTCTAAGTACTCGTAGAATTAAGGAAAAAAGGCGGAAAAGCGTAAAAAAATAAGTGGCTCCAGTTTAGAGTAAATGCATCGATTGTAAAGGCTTCTGGGTCTCTCGACCAAGAAACGAATTTTTCACATTTATGGTTGTGTCTAGACGCGAATAAGTCAATGTCAGGAGCCCCAAATTGTGTCGCAATTTTTTCAAACGCGTAATTTGCTAATTGCCATTCAGTACTAGCGGACAGAGATCTAGATGCGGCATCCGCTTCGACATTATCCTTCGACCGTATATAGGATGCAAATATGAAAAGGTCCCGTGACTCACACCATTTCCAGATTTCTTTGGTAACATTGTTTAAATTTTGATACTGTATCCCTCCCATGCGATTTATATAAGAAATCGCGGTGGTATTGTCAATTCTACATAGAATGTTGCAATGGGAGAAATTTTTTGCAAAACATTTCAGACCAAAGAATGCTGCGAGCAATTCCAAATAATTGATGTGTTGAGGCTTTTCGTCGTCAGTCCAGCGACCCTTAGCCTCTCCACCATCGCAATATGCCCCCCACCCTGTGGAACTGGCATCAGAAAATATAGTTAAAGCAAAATTATCGACTCTTATATCATTTCTTGCATTTTGTAGGCGAGTTTTCCACCATGCAAAATCTGATGAAAGACTTGAGGGTACAGACATGGAGTTATCAAAGTTGCCTTTGTTCAATTGTAAGGCCAGGAATTTTGCTCTCTCAAAAGACTTGGTGTACAACCATCCGTATTTCACAGCAGGACAGCAAGCAACTAATATTCCTACTAGGCTTGCAAAATCTCTTATTTTGCACTTGTTTCTGGAAAGAAATTTTTTAAGAATGGATAGAATTTTCAGTTTCTTTTCTTCGGGTACTTCAATTGTCATTTTTAAAGAGTTGTAAGTGAATCCTAGATACGTGCAAGATTGAGAAGGGATGAGAACACTCTTCTCAGTGTTTATAATAAACCCTAATCTTTGCAACAATTGACAGGTTGTTTCTACATTTTTTAAGCAACTAGCGTATGAGTTTCCGAATAAAAGAAAATCATCGATATATACTACGGATATGAGACCTTGTTTACGTAAATGGCTCATCACAGGCTTGAGTATCTTGGTAAATACGTATGGAGCCGTGCATAAACCAAATGGTAAGGCTCTATATTCGTAAAGGTAATCTTGAAATTGGAAACGTAAATATTTGTAACAAGAAGGGTGTATTGGAACCAAGAAGTACGCGTCTTTGAGGTCTATTTTTGCTAAATAGCAATTTTTAGTGAGCAGCTTCGCTACCGTTCGTTGGTCTTCGAGTTTGAAATGTGAACAGATTATAGAATTATTCAACGATTTTAAATTCAAGATCATCCTAAACGAACCGTCTGACTTAGGAGTTAAGAACACTCTTGAAATGAATTGGTCTTCGCAAGGTGTGCAGGCGCTAATTGCCCCGGATTGTATTAAGGAATCTATTGATGATTGAATATTAGTTAGTTCCGTTTTGGACCATTTTGGTTCCTTAGGAGGGGTAATTTGGCAAGGTTTCTTGCTGAATGGAATTTTGTAACCTGATATCCAAGTCAAAATTACCGAATCATTAATTAATTTATTCCAAACTTCTTGGAAATAACTTAGTCTACCAGCATAACTTACTGTTAACGCCGATAGCTTCTGTTGTGGTTCTCGGACGACCTCGTCGACCTTTTCTTGCTCGAATCTTGAGTCTTCTTGTAACTCTCTTGACGCTGCTTGATTGGGTACGGCTTATACTGGACTGAGGAACGAATGTTCTGCCTGCCTTGGCGATAGTTTTGCACTGGACGTCGAGGCAGGCTCTTCGAGTTTAAAGATTTCGGAAACTTGGTCGCCTTTAGTTCCAGGCTCGATTTTTCTAATAACTTCGTTTCCTTGAGTTTTTCTTCCAAGTCCTCACCAAACAATAAACCTGTGATAGGTGCTTGTTCCAATAGATCTTTCCACTCTTTCTTGAGGCCCATGCAAAGGAGGCTACGCCTGCAGCTTGACTCTGAATGGTGAACGTCTGCCAAAATTTTGACAGCATCGTTCACCAGCTTAAACAACCTACGGTTCCAGCTTGTTTCGTCATCCTGACCGCTTCCCCCCCTGTCTTCCTTAATCAGCAAGGATAAAACCTTTCCCAATGCTGCTAACGCAGTACCCAGTTGTGTTTGGGAATTTGCCAACCTTGCATCGCGAGCTTTTGCTGCGTCTGCAACTGCCAGCTCAATAATCTTGTTTAATTTTGGGGCGGTAACTCGTTCGCAATTCTTTGGCGGAGGATACTTTACCAATAATTCAGTTTTGGTTTCATCCAACAGACCAGATGATACAAGGTTTACAATCATTTGAGCCACCTCCGGCTGAATTTCGTCCGCGAACTGTGCATTTTTAGGTACATCGCTGCATAGCATTTTCATAAAATCCTCATTCAGGGGGGTTTGTTCTTGAATTTCAGGCGTTGTAAAGGCCTCTGGCTGATCTTGGTTTACGATGGGTGAATTTTCTGTAATTTAATGGCTTAATGTAACACACTTATTCCTGGTCCACAGTGAGGTTAGGAATTGTGAGGTAAGTTTTCCCCGCAACGGAGAAATAAACTTAGTGGATAACTACGTATCCATTGCCACAGCATACACATGCTGTGCAAAGCACAACATACATATACTGGCTTTGTTAAGTGACGTAAGTTTTTCCCACAACGGAGAAATAGACTTAGTGGATATCTTCGTATCCAATGCCACAGCATACACATGCTGTGCAAAGGGCAACATACACATGTTGCACTTTGCGTTATAGGCAGTTGAAACACGGCTACGCATGTTATTTCTTATCCAAGCAACTTGGAAAGAATTTGAAGCATGTTTCTCGCAACGGAGAAAACAATTACTGCGAAAACTAACATCATTTACCTTCAAACATGTCACGATTTCCTGAATTGTCGTCCATAGAACGAGGACGAGAATGTTGAGATCGACGATGATGGCTAGATCTGGATCTAGATCGTGTTGGTGATCGGGAGCGACGCTGACGATGCCGTTTCTTACGTTCCAATTTTCGAACTCTCTTATCGATGCTTCGCATCAATGACACTAGTTCGTCGTCCCTTTCACTTGAAGACATTGTTTCGTGGATAATAGTAAAGGTTATTACTTATTTCAACACAAAACACCAAAAAACACGTGGTTTCTTCTAGACGCCAAAAAGAAGAATGAGTACTGCATGCGCAAGAGAGATAGCTAATAAAATTTTAGTAACTTTTATACACGTGGCGACATCTAGCGACAAAAGAGGAGACTACACATTTGATCTTGGAAAGAGGCGCGAATATAATATTGTAGTTGTTGCAGTACTATGAATATCAACCTTTAATAAAGCTTTTGCCAAATATACACCTTCAATCAAACTTAGTTCTGAACTAAGCCCTTCTTTAATATCAAGATTTAATATTTTGACCTTTACTACAGTTTCAGATCTAGGGTGGACTATATGCACTTCATTATTATTTGCATTTGTATTAGAATATATTTGAATAGCACAAGGTAATGATTTTAATTTTACTTCATTTTTATTATAATCAATGAAAGAACTTTCTTTCTGGAAAAAATTATGGCCTAAAATTCCATCCAAAGGAATATTGTTTGGATCACGAACAATATAATATTTATTTGAAAGATTTGTATTTTGAAGTTTATGTTCTAACAAAACACTTCCTACAGCTTTTAAAGTTGTTTCTGCACTCACACCATTTATTAGTTTATTCAAAGTATTACAAGTTAATCCAAAACCTTTAATACTATTTAATTTTATTAAAGATACGCTTGCACCAGTGTCAATTAAAAATCGCAAATATTTGTCCTGCAAGGATAAATCTAAGAACATTGAAGTATTGTTGTTCATCATAACTGTAACGGTATTTTTATTTAAATGGTTGTCGGCTTTTACAAATCATCCACCTGTGCGACATCCGAAACAGGACGAATTTTCGAGTTTAATGATGGACATTAGTATTTTCAAAATCAGTTTTAGAAGTACGGGGTTCATTTCTATTTTCTCTCAATTTTTTCCGATCATTATACTTTAGTTTAAAGCAATCGGATATATAATGATTTGTTTTCTTGCAATATTTGCAAAATTTTTGATTATTCTCATTTTTCCCAAAATTTTGTTTATTAGTTTGTGCATAATGCACATTTCGGGGCAAGTTACTATTATTTTTCGAATAGCAATCCTTGACTAAAGGTCCTTTTTTGTTAGAGTAAGAACAGATTTTAATAGTAGTGTTCGTATTATTGTTAACATTTTTAAATTTAGAATTCTTTCTAGCAGAAATAAACTTTTCTTCTGCAATAGCTTCAGCATGAGCATCTGATAAAGTTCTTAGTTTTGATCTTCGTAAAGCAGACGAAATTTCGTCTACCGAATATAAGATAAATCTCTGCAAAGTTAACTCATGTATTAACACACTTCGACCATCTCATTTGGATATTAATCGGAATTGAATTTATTAATTTCAGAATTTAATTCTTCCATTAGTTGGCTGTAATCTTTTAAATCTGAATAAGCTTGGATGAGAATAGTTTTTAAATCATCCCAAGAATTGAATTCCTTGTCGCGGATATGGACTCTAGCAGGTTCTTTTAATTTAGAAACAATAAAATTAAGAATCAAATTAATCTGCACTCTAACACATAATTGTACAGCAGCATCAAAATTTTGAATAAAATCATACAACTGGCTCCGATCACCAGAGAAACTCTCAGGAATCATTGCTCGAATGTCTGAAATTTGATGGACAGGAACAAAGTAGTTACAAGGTGGAGGATCAATACTCATTTTTAAAATAAAACACTAAACACGTTTGATCAAGTGTAGCAATATTAAGAAAATTTCACTTACGTTTTTGTGTTGCGAGAATATTTCCTTCGGCTTCAGATTTCCACTTGAATTGTAGACAACCTCCGAAGCACGTTTTCACCTTCCCTGATGTACACAACCACAAGATACAATTTCTTAATTTAAAGAATTAAAATTCACTAAAGTTTTTATAATTATGACAATTACACTTTGTTGATAAGACTGGTATCCCTCTTCTGACACCAATTTTGTTATGGGTACACGTAGAAAGTAAAACGACATAATTCCGAACGACAAAAACTATGTTTATTGAACTAAGTCCTTTACAATTAATTAAGATGAATGTTACAATTGAACTGAACTAGTCAGTTGCTAAATTTTGACTAACTCACTTTTAGTCAAGATGCGCTCAAGAAAAATGATTATATTTATTTAGAACGCTTAATCGACAATTCACACGAAACACAATAGGAGACAATAAAAGTTCGTAATAAGTAAAATTAGATACTCGTAGTTTTTCCTCGTAGATACACTTGAGTTTTTCACAATTAAAACAGTAATTAATATTCGTGGTATATAACAAATTACTTGGGTTTGAAACAAATTAACATTATCAATAATCATATAAATAGAATTTTAGATTTCGCTTTTGTAAACTCTGATAATTGTTCACTGCACGCTAATCTAAATTTAATTACCACATACTTCAATCTGATTTATACCACCCTCCACTTTTTCTAACTATTCACTGCATTCAAATCATTGACACTACACCAAACGTCGGGTTTTGAAGGTACAATTTCAAAGGGGCTAGTTATGAAATGCTAAATGATTTTTCATGGTGTTTGATCTTAAATAGCGACATAAATTATTGTGTAGACATATTTTACAATATCTTAAATTTCGCCGTTGATTGTTTCGTACCGAAATATTTTTGCAAAGAAAGTTCATTTCCATCTTGGTATTCTAACAGCACCAAAAAACTTATAAAAGAGAAAAACACTATATACAGCAAGATGAAAAAAACATAAAACCGTCAATTTAGTGCTTCAATACAAACATTGTAGAAAAGTAGCGAAAAATGCTATAAATGTTGATTATAAAGTATTTTTAGAAAATATTCAGTTAGGCATTAACAAGAATAACATTAATTTATTTTGGAAATATGTTAATTCAAAAAGAAATACTGCTGGAACCCTCAATACTATGTTTTACAATGATATCACATCTTCGAATGGTCAACAAATCGCGCAGTTTTTTGATGACTTTTTTAAATCAGTGTATAAGGAAAATACGATTTATACTCTAAATGAAATGATTTACTCTGACATAGATGTAAATTTCCATAATGTTAGACTAAAGCCCGAGGATGTGTTTAATAAATTGGATAATTTGGATTGCAACAAAAGTGCAGGTCCCGATTTGGTCCCACCTATATTTTTAAAAATGTGCAGTGGCGGCCAAAAAAAAACGCAACACCTAACATTTCCCTTTGTAAATACAACTTTTTAGCATACTTGATATTAGTCATATTTATTGTCAGTGTCAAAATAATTTTATAATAAATTATCACAAAAGACTTAAATCCTTCAAATAAATGCCTCAATTAAACACATTTCAAAAATCCAGAGCCATTGCTGAATTAGAAGACGGTTGGTTATTGCGAGAAGTTGCTGCAGGAAAAAAATATATATTTTTTTTAAATACCATTTTTTTTTTTTTTTTTTAATTTTAATATAAAGTCATTTTACAACACTAAAACTTTTAAAATTATGCCTACTATTCGTTTAAAGGTGTTGCGTTTTTTTTTGGCCGCAACTGTGCAGCCGAGCTTTAGCAATGCCTCTGATTTTGGCATGTTTCCATCATTATGGAAACATGCATTTATAACTCCACTTCACAAATCAGGGGAAAGAAACAAAGTTACAAACTACAGACCAATATCGGGCCTTTGCACTGCCGCAAAAGTATTTGAAAGCATGATGAAAGTTGACATACTCTCTCCACAAATAAACAGATTGATTATTTCACAGCAGCACGGTTTTCTACCAAGCAAAAGTACTATCACCAACCTAGCTGTATATGGTTCCGATATTTTAAATTGCATTGAGTCAGGTCATCAATTAGATTCAGTATACACTGATTTCAAAAAAGCATTCGATAGTGTAAACCACAAAGTTCTGCTGCATAAATTGAGTGAATTAGGCGTAAGAGGATCTCTGCTAAACTGGTTTGGCACTTATTTGCAGGATCGTCAATCGATTGTAAAATTTAAAAACTTTCATTCACAATCCTTTTGTTCGATATCTGGCGTGCCGCAAGGGTCGGATTTAGGACAAATATTGTTTTTAATTTTCATTAACAATATACTTATTAACGTAAAACATTCAAAAGCCCTACTTTTTGCGGACGATCTAAAACTCTACTTGAGAGTATCAAAAATAAATTATTGCCTGAATTTGCAAAGCGATATAAATAGTCTCCTATTAATGATATAGAGTTGAATCAATAAACGTAAATTTATAACCTTTCTTAAAAAAAAAACAAAAAAAAAACAAAAAACAAAAAAACAATAAATTATGAATATAA
>CAUVYR010000287.1:53437-115937 GCA_963556235.1 Cryptophagus acutangulus | reverse complement strand
TAAATAAATAAATAAATAAATAAATAAATAAATAAATAAATAAATAAATAAATAAATAAATAAATAAATAAATAAATAAATAAATAAATAAATAAATAAATAAATAAATAAATAAATAAATAAATAAATAAATAAATAAATAAATAAATAAATAAATAAATAAATAAATAAATAAATAAATAAATAAATAAATAAATAAATAAATAAATAAATAAATAAATAAATAAATAAATAAATAAATAAATAAATAAATAAATAAATAAATAAATAAATAAATAAATAAATAAATAAATAAATAAATAAATAAATAAATAAATAAATAAATAAATAAATAAATAAATAAATAAATAAATAAATAAATAAATAAATAAATAAATAAATAAATAAATAAATAAATAAATAAATAAATAAATAAATAAATAAATAAATAAATAAATAAATAAATAAATAAATAAATAAATAAATAAATAAATAAATAAATAAATAAATAAATAAATAAATAAATAAATAAATAAATAAATAAATAAATAAATAAATAAATAAATAAATAAATAAATAAATAAATAAATAAATAAATAAATAAATAAATAAATAAATAAATAAATAAATAAATAAATAAATAAATAAATAAATAAATAAATAAATAAATAAATAAATAAATAAATAAATAAATAAATAAATAAATAAATAAATAAATAAATAAATAAATAAATAAATAAATAAATAAATAAATAAATAAATAAATAAATAAATAAATAAATAAATAAATAAATAAATAAATAAATAAATAAATAAATAAATAAATAAATAAATAAATAAATAAATAAATAAATAAATAAATAAATAAATAAATAAATAAATAAATAAATAAATAAATAAATAAATAAATAAATAAATAAATAAATAAATAAATAAATAAATAAATAAATAAATAAATAAATAAATAAATAAATAAATAAATAAATAAATAAATAAATAAATAAATAAATAAATAAATAAATAAATAAATAAATAAATAAATAAATAAATAAATAAATAAATAAATAAATAAATAAATAAATAAATAAATAAATAAATAAATAAATAAATAAATAAATAAATAAATAAATAAATAAATAAATAAATAAATAAATAAATAAATAAATAAATAAATAAATAAATAAATAAATAAATAAATAAATAAATAAATAAATAAATAAATAAATAAATAAATAAATAAATAAATAAATAAATAAATAAATAAATAAATAAATAAATAAATAAATAAATAAATAAATAAATAAATAAATAAATAAATAAATAAATAAATAAATAAATAAATAAATAAATAAATAAATAAATAAATAAATAAATAAATAAATAAATAAATAAATAAATAAATAAATAAATAAATAAATAAATAAATAAATAAATAAATAAATAAATAAATAAATAAATAAATAAATAAATAAATAAATAAATAAATAAATAAATAAATAAATAAATAAATAAATAAATAAATAAATAAATAAATAAATAAATAAATAAATAAATAAATAAATAAATAAATAAATAAATAAATAAATAAATAAATAAATAAATAAATAAATAAATAAATAAATAAATAAATAAATAAATAAATAAATAAATAAATAAATAAATAAATAAATAAATAAATAAATAAATAAATAAATAAATAAATAAATAAATAAATAAATAAATAAATAAATAAATAAATAAATAAATAAATAAATAAATAAATAAATAAATAAATAAATAAATAAATAAATAAATAAATAAATAAATAAATAAATAAATAAATAAATAAATAAATAAATAAATAAATAAATAAATAAATAAATAAATAAATAAATAAATAAATAAATAAATAAATAAATAAATAAATAAATAAATAAATAAATAAATAAATAAATAAATAAATAAATAAATAAATAAATAAATAAATAAATAAATAAATAAATAAATAAATAAATAAATAAATAAATAAATAAATAAATAAATAAATAAATAAATAAATAAATAAATAAATAAATAAATAAATAAATAAATAAATAAATAAATAAATAAATAAATAAATAAATAAATAAATAAATAAATAAATAAATAAATAAATAAATAAATAAATAAATAAATAAATAAATAAATAAATAAATAAATAAATAAATAAATAAATAAATAAATAAATAAATAAATAAATAAATAAATAAATAAATAAATAAATAAATAAATAAATAAATAAATAAATAAATAAATAAATAAATAAATAAATAAATAAATAAATAAATAAATAAATAAATAAATAAATAAATAAATAAATAAATAAATAAATAAATAAATAAATAAATAAATAAATAAATAAATAAATAAATAAATAAATAAATAAATAAATAAATAAATAAATAAATAAATAAATAAATAAATAAATAAATAAATAAATAAATAAATAAATAAATAAATAAATAAATAAATAAATAAATAAATAAATAAATAAATAAATAAATAAATAAATAAATAAATAAATAAATAAATAAATAAATAAATAAATAAATAAATAAATAAATAAATAAATAAATAAATAAATAAATAAATAAATAAATAAATAAATAAATAAATAAATAAATAAATAAATAAATAAATAAATAAATAAATAAATAAATAAATAAATAAATAAATAAATAAATAAATAAATAAATAAATAAATAAATAAATAAATAAATAAATAAATAAATAAATAAATAAATAAATAAATAAATAAATAAATAAATAAATAAATAAATAAATAAATAAATAAATAAATAAATAAATAAATAAATAAATAAATAAATAAATAAATAAATAAATAAATAAATAAATAAATAAATAAATAAATAAATAAATAAATAAATAAATAAATAAATAAATAAATAAATAAATAAATAAATAAATAAATAAATAAATAAATAAATAAATAAATAAATAAATAAATAAATAAATAAATAAATAAATAAATAAATAAATAAATAAATAAATAAATAAATAAATAAATAAATAAATAAATAAATAAATAAATAAATAAATAAATAAATAAATAAATAAATAAATAAATAAATAAATAAATAAATAAATAAATAAATAAATAAATAAATAAATAAATAAATAAATAAATAAATAAATAAATAAATAAATAAATAAATAAATAAATAAATAAATAAATAAATAAATAAATAAATAAATAAATAAATAAATAAATAAATAAATAAATAAATAAATAAATAAATAAATAAATAAATAAATAAATAAATAAATAAATAAATAAATAAATAAATAAATAAATAAATAAATAAATAAATAAATAAATAAATAAATAAATAAATAAATAAATAAATAAATAAATAAATAAATAAATAAATAAATAAATAAATAAATAAATAAATAAATAAATAAATAAATAAATAAATAAATAAATAAATAAATAAATAAATAAATAAATAAATAAATAAATAAATAAATAAATAAATAAATAAATAAATAAATAAATAAATAAATAAATAAATAAATAAATAAATAAATAAATAAATAAATAAATAAATAAATAAATAAATAAATAAATAAATAAATAAATAAATAAATAAATAAATAAATAAATAAATAAATAAATAAATAAATAAATAAATAAATAAATAAATAAATAAATAAATAAATAAATAAATAAATAAATAAATAAATAAATAAATAAATAAATAAATAAATAAATAAATAAATAAATAAATAAATAAATAAATAAATAAATAAATAAATAAATAAATAAATAAATAAATAAATAAATAAATAAATAAATAAATAAATAAATAAATAAATAAATAAATAAATAAATAAATAAATAAATAAATAAATAAATAAATAAATAAATAAATAAATAAATAAATAAATAAATAAATAAATAAATAAATAAATAAATAAATAAATAAATAAATAAATAAATAAATAAATAAATAAATAAATAAATAAATAAATAAATAAATAAATAAATAAATAAATAAATAAATAAATAAATAAATAAATAAATAAATAAATAAATAAATAAATAAATAAATAAATAAATAAATAAATAAATAAATAAATAAATAAATAAATAAATAAATAAATAAATAAATAAATAAATAAATAAATAAATAAATAAATAAATAAATAAATAAATAAATAAATAAATAAATAAATAAATAAATAAATAAATAAATAAATAAATAAATAAATAAATAAATAAATAAATAAATAAATAAATAAATAAATAAATAAATAAATAAATAAATAAATAAATAAATAAATAAATAAATAAATAAATAAATAAATAAATAAATAAATAAATAAATAAATAAATAAATAAATAAATAAATAAATAAATAAATAAATAAATAAATAAATAAATAAATAAATAAATAAATAAATAAATAAATAAATAAATAAATAAATAAATAAATAAATAAATAAATAAATAAATAAATAAATAAATAAATAAATAAATAAATAAATAAATAAATAAATAAATAAATAAATAAATAAATAAATAAATAAATAAATAAATAAATAAATAAATAAATAAATAAATAAATAAATAAATAAATAAATAAATAAATAAATAAATAAATAAATAAATAAATAAATAAATAAATAAATAAATAAATAAATAAATAAATAAATAAATAAATAAATAAATAAATAAATAAATAAATAAATAAATAAATAAATAAATAAATAAATAAATAAATAAATAAATAAATAAATAAATAAATAAATAAATAAATAAATAAATAAATAAATAAATAAATAAATAAATAAATAAATAAATAAATAAATAAATAAATAAATAAATAAATAAATAAATAAATAAATAAATAAATAAATAAATAAATAAATAAATAAATAAATAAATAAATAAATAAATAAATAAATAAATAAATAAATAAATAAATAAATAAATAAATAAATAAATAAATAAATAAATAAATAAATAAATAAATAAATAAATAAATAAATAAATAAATAAATAAATAAATAAATAAATAAATAAATAAATAAATAAATAAATAAATAAATAAATAAATAAATAAATAAATAAATAAATAAATAAATAAATAAATAAATAAATAAATAAATAAATAAATAAATAAATAAATAAATAAATAAATAAATAAATAAATAAATAAATAAATAAATAAATAAATAAATAAATAAATAAATAAATAAATAAATAAATAAATAAATAAATAAATAAATAAATAAATAAATAAATAAATAAATAAATAAATAAATAAATAAATAAATAAATAAATAAATAAATAAATAAATAAATAAATAAATAAATAAATAAATAAATAAATAAATAAATAAATAAATAAATAAATAAATAAATAAATAAATAAATAAATAAATAAATAAATAAATAAATAAATAAATAAATAAATAAATAAATAAATAAATAAATAAATAAATAAATAAATAAATAAATAAATAAATAAATAAATAAATAAATAAATAAATAAATAAATAAATAAATAAATAAATAAATAAATAAATAAATAAATAAATAAATAAATAAATAAATAAATAAATAAATAAATAAATAAATAAATAAATAAATAAATAAATAAATAAATAAATAAATAAATAAATAAATAAATAAATAAATAAATAAATAAATAAATAAATAAATAAATAAATAAATAAATAAATAAATAAATAAATAAATAAATAAATAAATAAATAAATAAATAAATAAATAAATAAATAAATAAATAAATAAATAAATAAATAAATAAATAAATAAATAAATAAATAAATAAATAAATAAATAAATAAATAAATAAATAAATAAATAAATAAATAAATAAATAAATAAATAAATAAATAAATAAATAAATAAATAAATAAATAAATAAATAAATAAATAAATAAATAAATAAATAAATAAATAAATAAATAAATAAATAAATAAATAAATAAATAAATAAATAAATAAATAAATAAATAAATAAATAAATAAATAAATAAATAAATAAATAAATAAATAAATAAATAAATAAATAAATAAATAAATAAATAAATAAATAAATAAATAAATAAATAAATAAATAAATAAATAAATAAATAAATAAATAAATAAATAAATAAATAAATAAATAAATAAATAAATAAATAAATAAATAAATAAATAAATAAATAAATAAATAAATAAATAAATAAATAAATAAATAAATAAATAAATAAATAAATAAATAAATAAATAAATAAATAAATAAATAAATAAATAAATAAATAAATAAATAAATAAATAAATAAATAAATAAATAAATAAATAAATAAATAAATAAATAAATAAATAAATAAATAAATAAATAAATAAATAAATAAATAAATAAATAAATAAATAAATAAATAAATAAATAAATAAATAAATAAATAAATAAATAAATAAATAAATAAATAAATAAATAAATAAATAAATAAATAAATAAATAAATAAATAAATAAATAAATAAATAAATAAATAAATAAATAAATAAATAAATAAATAAATAAATAAATAAATAAATAAATAAATAAATAAATAAATAAATAAATAAATAAATAAATAAATAAATAAATAAATAAATAAATAAATAAATAAATAAATAAATAAATAAATAAATAAATAAATAAATAAATAAATAAATAAATAAATAAATAAATAAATAAATAAATAAATAAATAAATAAATAAATAAATAAATAAATAAATAAATAAATAAATAAATAAATAAATAAATAAATAAATAAATAAATAAATAAATAAATAAATAAATAAATAAATAAATAAATAAATAAATAAATAAATAAATAAATAAATAAATAAATAAATAAATAAATAAATAAATAAATAAATAAATAAATAAATAAATAAATAAATAAATAAATAAATAAATAAATAAATAAATAAATAAATAAATAAATAAATAAATAAATAAATAAATAAATAAATAAATAAATAAATAAATAAATAAATAAATAAATAAATAAATAAATAAATAAATAAATAAATAAATAAATAAATAAATAAATAAATAAATAAATAAATAAATAAATAAATAAATAAATAAATAAATAAATAAATAAATAAATAAATAAATAAATAAATAAATAAATAAATAAATAAATAAATAAATAAATAAATAAATAAATAAATAAATAAATAAATAAATAAATAAATAAATAAATAAATAAATAAATAAATAAATAAATAAATAAATAAATAAATAAATAAATAAATAAATAAATAAATAAATAAATAAATAAATAAATAAATAAATAAATAAATAAATAAATAAATAAATAAATAAATAAATAAATAAATAAATAAATAAATAAATAAATAAATAAATAAATAAATAAAAGGAACTTGAGAATGGGGGTCCTCTCCTTAATTCAAACTGTATTTAAGAGGTAAGTTTCTTTTAATTTCTCTACAAAAAAGCGTGGTTGACTATAACATAAGCACACTTTCTGGTTCTAGCGAGTGGCAAATGGCTTGGGAATCGTCGCCTACCTGAATTGTCTGAGAATTGTCGGCGAGCTGAATTTTTGGGTAAATATCGGCAAAACTCATTATTGGCCTATAAACGAGAAGTCATCTATTTGCATGAGACGAATGAAATGAAACTAGCCGACAACAGTCCACTGTGGTCGACTATTCTCAAAAATATTCTCACAAATAAAAATTAAGCTTGATTGTTTTTACATTCAAAAATATATTAAATAAGTAATGTATTAAATATATATATCAAATAATGTAATAATGATTAGAATTTCCTCTTTTTTTCATTTGACATTTGTGAGAATACTTTTTCCATAATATAAAAATATAGATCGACGCCTGACTTGTATTGTAAGTTGCCTAACAAAACAAGTGAGACCCCTTTAAAATTATACGCCTATGGCAACTGTTTTAGTACCGTTTTGATTCAGACGCTTTTATTGATGACGCAATGGAACATATTCAGCGTCCAGACTATATCATATAACAGGAAAAAGAGACAATTTAAATATCTATAGGCCGATTAGTTTACTATCCATAATATCAAAAATAATAGAAATGTCAATCTCTACTCGTCTAATAAAATATTGTGAACAATTTAAAATTTTATCTAATGCTCAATATGAGTTTATTCAGGGTAAAAATACTGAATTGGCTATATTTGATATCATAAACCATATTTTAAAACTATGGAATAGTAAAAATTTATCAATAACAGTGTTTTTTGATCTTTTGAAAGCATTTGATTGTATTGATAGACAGATGCTCTGTGTTAAGTTGGAAAAGTACGGTATACGAGGCGTTGCCCTACAATTACTAAACTCATATATGTCTGATCGCAAACAGGTTGTTAAAATAATATCAAAAGATGGATTTGAAATTTTATCCAACCCTGTAGACTTGCATAAAGGTGTACCTCAAGGTTCGATCCCATACAATTTATACTATATGTAAATGATTTACTGAATATTGCAACACGTGATGAAAAATTAATAATGTTTGCGGATGACACAACAGCAATATACAGCGGTAGTTCTTTTGATTCACTTACATCGACTATCACAATTGTTTTGTCCCCCTTTTTGCGTTTGTTTTTACTTATTTTTAATTGCTTTACTTTTTTAATTGCAATTACATAATTTTAATTGCTTTTTATTTCGGTTCAATCGCGTAATTTTGTGAATATTTCAAACACATTCGATTCTGCGTTTTTTTGCTGTGCTTCGCATTCTTCGTTTCGAGTTTTTTGTTGCGCTACTGAGTGAAGAGCGCTTGACCTTGATTTAATTCGGCTAAGTTTACTTACGATTTATTTTCAGTGAATTTATTTTATTCATTTTATTTTCGTACATTTATTGTACATTTGCCGAATTTTAGCAGGATTAACTCGTGTCGACTCGCATTTTTTCGTATCGTTCATTATGGCCGGCCGCAAAATTGAAGCAAGCACTCGCATTCCGCAATGACGTCATTTCGCAAATGATGACAACATTAACGCGAGTGGCAAATCAAGCACATAACCAGGACGAATTGTACGATTTTTTGTACGTTGAATTTAAATCTAGATACGCTCACGTCGACGATTTGTTTGCGGAATTTACGCAATTGCAGGCAACTATCTTAACCGCGATGTGTGGTTTAGAGAATGGCGATTTAAAGGCACAATTGACAATTCGGGAATTTTTTCATGACAATTGTTACCGAGTTAAAGCTGTCTATGCTGATTTATTCGAATCGATTTCGAATCCGAACGCTTTGCACGAGAATGTGCCAGACAATACAACGGTTAAAAGTCAAGTAAGACTTCCGCGTTTAGAACTACCGAAATTTAATGGAGATCTTCGAAAATGGAAACCGTTTGTAGACATGTTTGCCGCTACGATTCACGATAACGCCGCGCTTTCGAACATTGAAAAGTTTAACTTCCTAACTTCTTGTCTCGAGGATGAACCCTTATCGCTTATTCAATGCATTCCCAAATCACGCAATAACTATCCCATCGCATACGACACTTTGTTCAAACAATTTGACAATAAGCGCCTGCTAGCTTCGTTTCATTGGAAAGCTATCGACAACGCACCCGTTTTATCGGACGCTCAGACTAATGCACACTACCTTCGCGCGCTCATCAACGTTTTTTCAGAAAACTTGGCATCCTTAACTAATTTAGGATCTGCATGTGATCAATGGGATTTTGTTATGTTTTAAATGTTGCTCAAACGACTCAATGCGAATACTATTACTCGATTTGAACTAGCATCTAGCTCAACAGACATAGCGACGTTTGTGTCATTGAGTGATTTTGTCGCAAAACTGTGTAGCGCCCTTGAAAATGTGGATGACGCGAAGCCAGGTACCATTTGCAAAATACCCAATTTGACTCGCAACTCGTCTCAACCATTCTCTCACACCAGCTTACCTCAGCCCAAACGCGGGGCTTCGTTTTGTGTAATGGGCGGTACTTGCAGCTCACCCTGCCAAGCCGATCATCTTATTTACAAATGTAATGCTTTTCTCGCAAAGTCTCCACAAGAACGGTATAATGTAGTCAAAGACCGAAAGTGGTGTTTGAATTGTTTAGGTTCGAAGCATCAGCTCAAAGAGTGCAAGTCTACGTCCGCATGTAGGATCTGTTCTCAACGATACCACACTTTATTGCATTTTAATACAGACCGCACTATTACTCCGCTTCCGTCCACAAGTTCTGCGCCGCGCACTGATCAGGCATCGAGTACTCCTCAACAGATTACCTCATTCACTACTATTGTCCCAGCCAAATCTACAGTTTTGTTAGCAACCGCTGTTATTGAAATTAAGAACTCGAAAGGAATATTTTAACCTGTGCGCGTGTTGTTGGATAACGCCAGTCAAGCCAATTTCATGTCTGAAAAATGTGTGTCTCGTTTGGGTCTGTCGAAATATTCTCTATCGTTTTCAATTAGCGGATTAGACAAAATGAGCTCCACTTCTTCGACTGGAGTGACTTGTACCTATCGTTCTCGATACGCACCGCAACGTCAATGTTGCTTGGAAGCAGTTGTTATCCGAAAATTTGTTGCGCAATGCCCAATTTTAGCGTTTCTCTTCCACCGTATTCGTAACTCTCTAACCTCAATTTGGCTGACCCTCGATATTCTGAATCTCGATCTATTGATATGCTTCTAGGAGCTGAACTCTTCGCTTAAATTGTGGAAAACGGCCGACTACAAGGCCAACACAACCAACCTATAGCTTGGAACACAAGTTTTGGATGGATCTTGATGGGAAAGATTGAACTTAACACAAATTCCACTTCAAATGCCATAAATACATTTTGCTCGCTAGTCTCTGAACCGTCCTTGGATATATTGGTTAAAAGATTTTGGGAAATAGAAGAGATGGTATTGCCCCCACCTACGTGTCCTGATGATGAGCAGGCTGAAACAATCTTTGCCAGCAATCACTTTCGTAAGCAATCCGGACGATATGTTGTACCGTTGCCATTCAAAGTAGACTCTTCCGCATTTTTGGACTCAAAAATGATTGCACAACGTCGATTAATTGCTTTGGAAAAGCGACTTCAACGGGAGCCTTCGATTCAGCAGCAATATCATGATTTCATGCAAGATTATTTAGACTCAGGTCATATGCAGCTACTCTCTTGACCTGATGACACTCCCTTTTGCTATAACATCCCTCATCATTGCGTGGTAAAACCAGATAGCGTCACCACAAAACTACGCGTTGTGTTTGACGCTTCCGCAAAAACTTCAGAACAATTTTCGCTCAATGATTCGCTGTTGGTTGGTCCTAAGCTCCAACAAGAAATTGTTTCGCTTCTCTGCCGCTTTTGTTTCTACCCGATCGTGTTTACTGCCGACATCAAACAAATGTATCGGCAAATTTTGGTCTCAGAACAGCATCGTCCATATCAGCAAATTTTATGGAGATTTTCCTCGGCCGAAGCTATTCAAAATTATCAATTGAATACGGTTACTTACGGTGTATCGTCTGTTCCTTTTTTGGCACTAAGAACCATTCTGCAATTAGCTACAGACGAACAATCTGAGTTTCCAATAGCCTCTTCGGTTCTGTTATCAGACGTTTATGTAGACGATATTGTGACCGGTTGCAACTCCATAGAAGAAGCTTTAGTTTTGCGCGATCAGTTCACTCAACTCCTGTTATCTGGAGGTTTGAGCTTAGAAAATGGGCTAGTAATCATCTCGGCTTTTTAGAGAATCTTGACCAAACACATTGTCAAATCAACCCTCTCACCTTCGACTCAGACCAACCCCAAGTAGTGAAAATCTTAGGAATACAATGGAATTCGCACTCGGATTGCTTTACATATAAGGTACAACCATTGGATCGCCTTTTCACCAAACGAACGCTTTTGTCTGAACTCGCTCGCATTTTCGATCCTAGTGGATTTCTTGCTCCTCTCACATTTTGTGCTAAGGTTTTGGTTCAACGGTTGTGGGCTTTAAAGTTATATTTGGACGAACAACCTCCGAATGACATTGCTGATCAATAAACTAACTACAAATCTCAGTTACACTCGCTGATCAATCTCAAGATCCCGCGGTTTTACTTCCTTTCGAACTATACGTCTTGCGCTTTTCATGGATTTTGTGATACGTCAGAATTGGGATACGCCGCGGTAGTTTACGTAAAATTTGTTGACACGGATAACAAAGTCACTGTGCATTTGATTTGTGCAAAATCTAAAGTCGCGCCGCTGAAACGAATCTCTGTTCCGCGTTTAGAATTGTGTGCTGCACTGCTTCTGGCCAAACTCATAAATTCCACTGTAAAAACGTTCGAAAATTTAATCACTTTCACTCATTTCTACGGTTGGTCTGACTCAACAGTAGCTCTCGCTTGGATTAAATCGTCTCCGCATCGTTGGAAAACGTTTGTGGCTAATCGCGTCACACAAATTCAACAAATCGCTCCTTTAATTACGTGGTTTCACGTTCGGCCAGAAAACAACCCTGCCGATTGTGCCTCTCGCGGACTATCGCCTTCTGATTTAATTTCGTTTTCGCTTTGGTGGGCGGGGCCCAAATTTCTTCAAACTCTTGATTGTGAACAGCTTGCTTCCTGTCCTTACGACGACGTGCCAGGGAATTCTCTTGAGGAGAAAAAATCGACGGTACTAATAGCAACGCAAAATCCGCTGGTTCTTTGGGATGACTTATTGAACCGGTTCTCTTCACTGCGAAAGGTACAAGCTATTGTGGCGTATTGTTTCCGTTTTATTACCATTTCTAATACCAAAATCCGTAATTCCTCTCCATTGTCGGTCCAAGAGCTCCAAGAATCTCTTGGCCTACTTGTGAAGCACGTGCAACAAGACGTTTTTCGAGAAGAAATTGCGTCGCTAAATTCTCGGTCTCGAGCACACTCGTTGAGGAAGCTATCGGTTTTTCTTGACGATGCCGGTATTCTCAGGGTGGGCGGTCGCATTTGCAATTCGTCGCTGTCGTTCGACGCAAAACATCCGATGCTACTACCTGCATCTCATCGGTTGACTGATATGGTGATAGAGCAATTCCATCTCCAGTATTTACACCCCGGATCGCAAACACTTCACTCTTTGTTGCGGCAACAATTTTGGATCCTGGGTGCAAAACGCGTCATTTCTCGAATTGTCTCCAAATGCCTTCGATGTTGGCGTCTGAATCCTTCAGCCACGCAACCTCCTATGGGTGACTTGCCTACTCTGCGACTCTCTCAATTGAAACCTTTTTGTGCATCGGCGTTGATTATGGTGGTCCGTTCAACGTCACTCTTGGCAAACATAGAGGCGTTAAAGGTGTGAAAGCGTACATTTGTTTATTTGTCTGTTTTTCCACCAAAGCTCTGCACATCGAACTCGCGTCAGATCTTTCAGCCGAATGTATTCTGGCTGCCTTGATGGCTGACACGTTGCATGAATCGGCTGACACGTTGGCAGTCTACAGCGTCTACACCAGGACTTTTGGTCGCGTTGGCATGTGGAATACCTGCACACTCTTCAGCAGCGTAGCAAATGGACGGTTTCTTCAACTCCGATTGAACCTGGTACTCTAGCATTGATAAAAAACGATTTGGTTCCTCCTCGACAATGGAGTCTTGCTCGAGTGATCACAGTCCATCCGGGACCTGATGGCATTGTTCGGGTGGTTACGCTGAAGACAGCTAACGGCACACTTAAGCGACCGGTGGTCAAGGTATGCCCTTTGCTTAATGTTTCGATTAATTAAAACGCGGAAGCTCATCGCATATTAGGTGGGCGGTATGTTTTGTCCCCCTTTTTGTGTTTGTTTTTAAATATTTATAAAAAATGAGAGAGAGAATGCAATGTTTTAGATTTCCTGTATTCGCGCGAAACAAAGGCGAATTTTTGGTTATTTGCTCTGCTTTGGCGTTCACGAGCATTCACGGGCGAGGAGAGAAGGAAGAATTAGTAGTATTGATTTGTCGTTCGATCTCTGTACTGGTAATTTTTAAGTTTTCGCTGATTTCGCTTTGTAGAATCTTTTTCTCTCCGCGACTATGAATGCTCATCGCTTTGCATTCTGTGCATTTTTCGCTTGCTGCAACCTCTTGCAACCTGTTCGTTACGCTGCTCAATTCCTCGCGCATTCCTCAACCTCAATTCCTCAATCCATTCCTCGCGCATTCTTCGCTTTTCCTCACGTCAATCACCACATCAAAATCATCAGCTACAGAAAACAAGATAACACATTTAACACATTATTCGCCCCACTTTACTTTGCTTTTTTATTGTTTGCAAATTGATAGAACTTCGCCGCATAACAACAATGTCTCAGCATAATATATTTAATTGGTTTAACAATAATGGTATGAAATTGAACAAGGATAAAACAAAATATATTAAATTCGGCAACTTTGGGTTCTCAAATATTTTACCCGTTAATTTTGGTGGAGAGTGCAAAATTGAGTTGGATACATCGGTAAAGTTTTTGGGTGTCATTTTGGATAATAAATTTTTGTGGAAAAACCACATTGACTATATACTCAGTAAAATTAATAAATATTTTTTTATACCATTACTTATTTCTAAACTTAAAATTTACATTACGTATAACAGCACTTCTAAGTATTTATTATGCGTACCTATATGCAAAATTAAAGTATTGCATTGCATTTTGGGGCAACTCGGCTCATGTCAACAATCTTTTTATTTTTCAAAAAAATGTATTTGATGTATATTTAATTTAAATATACATCAATAAATCTTGTAAAACTACATTTATGTTTAATAACTTGTTAACTCTACCTGATATTTATATTTTTAAATTGCTGTTTTCTATAAAAAAAAATAGCTTATTATTTATTGACACAATCAGAAATCACACCTACTTTACACTTAATAAAAATGCACTTTTAACTCAACGTACACAAATTAATACAGCTTATGAAGGAGTTCAAAACTATGTCTTGTTGATATACAATAAGCTACCAGATTATATCAAGAAACTTATTTTGTACAAATTTAAAATTGCTTTAAAGGCATATTTAGTAAATAGATGTGATTACAGTGTCAACGAATTTATGTATCCTGGCTAAATTTAAATTTAGCCAGGATTTATTTAATTAATAACTATTTTGTATTGTTATGTATTATCTAGTTAAGAATTATTTTGAAGTTGTAAAAGTAGTTTTTTTGCAATTTTCGATCAAAATGACATCTTTTTAGTTGCCATTTTTGATGTTGAAACGGCCTTCTTTTTTTTATTGTTCTAAAAAAAGCGTGAAAAAAAGACTTTTATCCAAAACTGTCAGATAATGTGTTTGTTATTGATTAGAATTTAAATTATAAAGTAGGCCATAACTCACTAGTGGACAAAAGTAGTGATTTAAAGTATACTTTATCTCACTAGTGAGTGAAAATGCACTGATACTCACTATTTATTAAAAGTTGTTTTAAAGGTACTTTTAGTTACTACAGAGATATTTATTTTTTTAAAACGTTTATTATTCGGAATTTAAAGAACGCAAAGAATTCACTAAACTAAAATAATACAACCAATATATAACCACCATTACAAACTAAGACTTATTTATATTTATATTAACATTAATTGTAAAACTTGACTTTTCAGTTTTCTGACAACCAGCCTTCTGTGATCAAAATTATCAATTTTCAAATAATGACGTTTTTCTAATTTAATTTATTATTTTAAAAATACGATTTAATAAAAGTTTTAGATAAAATTTTGTATTAAACACGTGAGTAATTACATATAAGTCACTCAAGAGAATTAGCCCACTCGCCCTTCGGGCTTGTGGGCTAAACTTTTCTTTCGTGACTTATATGTAATATTACTCACTAGTCTAATAAATAACTATTTTTCACTCTTTTTCTACTTTTTTTCACTCCTTTTACTTTTTTTCATTATTTTAAAAATTGCTAAAAACGTGGCAAAAAGTTATAAAACCGCAATGTTTTATTTATTAACAATATTAATTGTACAATTAGTAAGAATATTTAACTAAACAGAAACATATAAGCAACATTTCCATTAAATTTGAGTTAGCAAACACTTCTGTTCGATTTGAATTATGTGAAGGAAGCTGTTTGATGTTTCGTTCCTAGGGGCGATTTCAATTGTTTTATCAATGCTTGCTCTAATTAATAACAAATTAAGCTTGAATCAAGCAACCGATTGTCATCTGATTATTAACTAATATTTAATATTTTTTATTTTAATTAAAAATTGCAAAAAATAGTGTATACAACACGAGCAAAATTAGTTATTTTTTCACTTCTCGTATTGTCCAACTCGGCTGACGCCTCGTTGGACAAATTTACGACTCGTGAAAAAATAACTTACATTTTGCTACTTGTTGTATAAATAACTATTATCTACTTTCGTTGAAAATCGCACAACAATTTAAGCAACCAATAGAATGGCCGTATTTAAGCTTGTTGCTATAGTTACAATTGATCAACATCAATATTTTTTGGAAATATTTTGAAAATATTTAAAATATTTCCGATGTCACTATGAAAGGTGTTGTCAAAATTAATTTATTGGAAAAATTGGTAACATTAAATGAATCCAACAAATATATCAGAAAAACTAATTAAAATTAAAAACACAGTGATTGTAAGTAGTTTGTTGTTGGTTTCCAACGGAAGCAGAAGTAGAAGTCGAGTAAGATAGATGAAAAACTAAGATAGATGTAGAATGGAAATATCTAGTAGTAAAATGTCATTATAATTTATTAAATATTTTATAAAATATAACATCAATTAAGAGTTGTGCGATTTTCTTACCGAATACCATTCGTACAAAAATTAATTCCGAAAATTTTTTATTGCTTACACTCATGCATTAGTTAGCGTGAGGAAATCTGCCCTCGTCTGCGACTCGGGCAGATTTCCACGCCAACTAATGCATTCGTGAGCTTAAAAAATTTTTCTGGAAATAATTTGTGCACTTATGGTATTACATGTGAATATTTCCTACTTTTGGTCACCAAAATGAGTGAGTAAAGTACTAATTTTAATCACTCAGTGATTAAAAAATATATAATCACTCATGCATTTGACGTTTAACATAGTATCTACCAATCTATTCCCAATGACATTAATTATTTAAATTACAACTTAAAAGCATTCACTAGCATATTAAAGTGCAATTGCAAATATTTTAAATCTATTACAGTGACATATATTTTAATTAATTTTAATTTGGTATATAACTTATATGGTGCAAAACCTATAAAAAATTATATTATTTTAATTAAATAAAATCTATTTTTTGGCAGAAATGAGCTAATAACTTTTTTTTAATGTTAATTAGCATTGTGCTAAGAATTATTATCTACTTATTGTAATATATTATAATATATTACTGTATTTCCATTGCAATATCTAATTTGCTATATTACTGTATTTCCATTGCAATATTAATTAATTAAAGAATTTTGTTAATATGTATATGGTTTTATTTTCTACAAAAGTGGATAAAATCAGGTTAAGCACACATGAGCAAAATTATTCCAAGTACAACATGACTTGGGATCCAACAATTGTGCTTACCTACCTATCCTCACTAGGACCAACTGAATCGCTGAACCTAGAACAATTAACTCACAAAATGGTCTCACTATTAGCTCTAACAACCGCGCACAGAGTGCAGACAATTGCGTCTATTGATATTCGCAACATAAGACAAACGACCGAAGGAGTTGACATAAAAATCCCAGCTACTCTGAAAACAACAGGACCAAACAGACCCCAGCCATCACTGTATCTACCATTTTTCACCAACAATCCGAATATCTGTGCTGCGACAACGATTTTACACTATCTGCAAGAAACTGAATGTCTGAGGACACCTGAGGAATACCAACTGCTGCTAACATTTAAGAAACCTCACCATGCTGCTTCCACTCAATCCATTAGTAGGTGGATAAAGAAAACTCTTCAGAATAGTGGACTTGACATCAACATTTTCACGGCACACAGCACTAGGCATGCTGCTACATCTGCCGCTGATCGAAATAATGTCACTATAGACCTAATACGAAGTAAGGCTGGTTGGTCTCAGGACTCAAGAACGTTTGCGACATTTTACAAACAACCACTAGACAATAACTGCACATTCGCAACAGCTGCGCTAAATATACAACCTAGTGTGGCACCCTAGCGTTCTCTCATGGGTATGATATGTGAAACTAAATATCTGTAATGCTCTTATTATGGTTCGCCAATAAAGTTTTTTAATACTGTTTTGGCTCTATCCAATTTGTTGCATTCGCTTTGAACATCTACACATTTGATCTTGGAAAGAGGCGCGAATATAATTATAAAATTAAACGAACTTACCAAGTGAAGTTCTATTTTAATTATATGAAGCGCCTCTTTCCAAGATCACACACCCTCCCCTACCTAAGATGGATAGACCTACCCCTTAGATGCAACAAATGTTAGACTTCAAAGATAATGAGTACTGCATGCGCAAGAGAGATAGCTAATAAAATTTTAGTAACTTTTATACACGTGGCGACATCTAGCGACAAAAGAGGAGACTACACATTTGATCTTGGAAAGAGGCGCTTCATATAATTAAAATAGAACTTCACTTGGTAAGTTCGTTTAATTTTATAATTAAATACGACTGACAGATTTGCTAAAATATCTAATATTAGTATAAATTTAAAAAGTTTTAATAAAGAAACTGCAAGTGTTTATTTACTAAATCAAGAAAACCATATGATTAATTCTACAGAACGTTTGAAAGAATTAAAAAGTATATAACGATTAGGGAATTTAAATAAACAGGATTTTTATTCTTTAATAAAAATTTGCAATAAATTTAATGAAATTTTTCATCTTCCTAATGATGAGTTGACGTGCGCTAAAACAATCAAACATGATATCATAACAACAAATCAAACTCCAATTACAAGCAAATTTTTTTCCAAAAATTCATGAACATGAGGTAAATACTCAGATAAATTCAATGTTAAAACAAAATGTAATTTAGCATTCTAGTTTTCCTTATAATTTGCCCTTGTAGATAGTACCCAAGAAAATTGATGCTAATGAAGAAAAAAATGGAGAATTGTCATTGACTTTCGAAAGTTAAATGAAGTCACAGTGATTCGTATCCGCTTCCAAATATAAGTGATATTCTTGATCAATTAGGGTATGCTAAATATTTTTCGACGTTAGACCTAGCGTCTGGTTTCCACCAAACACCTGTAAATGAGTAAGATAAAGCTAAAACCGCGTTTAGTACAAATAATGGTCATTATGAATATAACAGAATGCCTTTTGGTTTAAAGAATACTCCAGCAACACACCAAAGGCTTATAACCAATGTACTCACAGGACTTCGAGGTACTCAATGTTTCGTATATTTGGATATCATTGTCATTTATGCCTCGTCTTTGAAGGAACATAGTCAAAAACTTACGAAAATATTCATACGTCTTAGAATAAACCATTTAAAACTTCAAGTAGATAAATGCAAATTTTTAATAAAGGAATGAAAGGCATTTATTACCTCATGATTGGTATTTTTGTTTGCCGTTTCGTTGGTGGACCTATTTTGATTGTTTTTGTTAGTACACTTCGAATTCCAGCTAGTTGCTTGGTCGGGCGACCGTGTAAGCCGGCACCCGACTTGATTAGAGCGAGGTAGTATCCTCGCTGCTACGTGACAGTGCGGACCGCTAGAATTCGTTGCTTATCATTTATATTGTTTATGTGTATGGGATTTAATAAATAGTTAATCATCATTAAAGTGTTTCTTTGAATTAATCGTTTACAGTTCAGGTGTGGGGTAACCGGCTGGACTTTACTTTATGGCCCGCGGAAAAATGACACTTATTATACATTTTTGGAAGCGGCTTAGCAAGCCGAATCGAATGGCGTTAGTCCCAAGTTTAGGAAACTTAAGAGTAAAAAGTTACACGTAATTAAAAATTATAAAAGAATAATTCAAAATACACTATGTGGCCCAGGAAAATTAGCACTTTTTATACATATTCGGACTCTGCTTAACGAGCCACATCGAATAGGGTTGGTTTCAACTTTAAGAAACTTCAAAATACAAAGTTTCACGTATTTAAAAAAAATATCAAAAATAACTAGGCTAGATATTAGTAGACTCTCTAAATATTATTCGCAGGGGTTATGTTAGGTTAGATTTACGATTTTATTTGTTATTCTTGCGCAGGGGTTAGGTTAGGTTAGGTTTGATTTACATTTTTGTTTGTTATTCTTGTGCAGGGGTTAGGTTAGGTTTGATTTACGATTTTGTTTTTTATTTTTGCGCAGGGGTTATGTTAGGTTAGATTTACAGTTTTGTTTGTTTTTCTCGCACAGGGGTTAGGTTAGGTTAGGTTTGATTTACGATTTTGTTTTTTATTTTTGCGCAGGGGTTATGTTAGGTTAGATTTACAGTTTTGTTTGTTTTTCTCGCACAGGGGTTAGGTTAGGTTAGGTTTGATTTACGATTTTGTTTTTTATTTTTGCGCAGGGGTTATGTTAGGTTAGATTTACAATTTTGTTTGTTTTTCTTGCACAGGGGTTAGGTTAGGTTAGGTTTGATTTACGATTTTGTTTTTTATTTTTGCGCAGGGGTTATGTTAGGTTAGATTTACAATTTTGTTTGTTTTTCTTGCACAGGGGTTAGGTTAGGTTAGGTTTGATTTACGATTTTGTTTTTTATTTTTGCGCAGGGGTTATGTTAGGTTAGATTTACAGTTTTGTTTGTTTTTCTCGCACAGGGGTTAGGTTAGGTTAGGTTTGATTTACGATTTTGTTTTTTATTTTTGCGCAGGGGTTATGTTAGGTTAGATTTACAATTTTGTTTGTTTTTCTTGCACAGGGGTTAAGTTAGGTTAGGTTTGATTTACGATTTTGTTTTTTATTTTTGCGCAGGGGTTATGTTAGGTTAGATTTACAATTTTGTTTGTTTTTCTTGCACAGGGGTTAGGTTAGGTTAGGTTTGATTTACAATTTTGTTTTTTATTTTTGCGCAGGGGCTATGTTAGGTTAGATTTACAATTTTGTTTGTCTTTCTTGCACAGGGGTTAGGTTAGGTTAGGTTTATTTACGATTTTGTTTTTTATTTTTGCGCAAGGGTTATGTTAGGTTAGATTTACGATTTTGTTTGTTTTTCTTGCGCAGGGTTTAGGTTAGGTTTTAAAAATTAACGCAAAAAAAAACGCCATCTAGCGCATAACTTTTTACCCGAGTTTTTACCTATAGGTTTCTTAAAAACAAGAATAGTGGCAATCGACTATACTTCTTAAATAGAGTTTAAATATGTAAAAAAAATATATATATTTTTTTATTAGATTTTTTGTCGGAATATAAGTTGGTTAAGTTAATGTAAAAACACAGATAAGATAACCTTATCTGTGGTAAAACGACGATTTTTGCATCACACTACAAACGAGCGTAAAATTGGTTGCACGAAGGGTCGTAGCCCCCGAATGCACCGAACTTTACGCAAGTTTGCAAAAAAAAATTGACGTAGCCTAAATTTGATTTTTGGTCATAACTTTTGAACCGTTCGTTTCCGTAAGTTAGGACTAGTATACCATTTGATTTGTTACAAAAAAACTGATTTTAAAAAAGTTGGTACGATTACATTTTGAGGTGGGGGGTAAAGTAAAGTTTTACCGACTTAAGTACGTGTAACTTTTTACTCGATGGTTTCCTAAAGTTAAGACTAACGCCATTAGATTCTAATCGTCAAGCAGAGTCCGAATATGTATAGAAAGTGTTATTTTTCCTCGGGCCATAAAGTAAATTTTTACCGGGTAACCTACAGTGCTAATTTGGTTATCGTGTCTGAAATAGGTGAAGTGTGTACCTAGTGAACATGTCAAGAGGGCATAAACGGAAAAGAAATTGGTCATCGTCTTCCTCATCGAGTGAAACTAGTTCTGAGGAAGAACCACATTATCGAAGCAAGGAAAAACGTTCTGAGCGTGGCGGTAATTATAAACGTGTTGAATCTCGAGCTGATTCGCAACAACAACGTATCGAACATGCAACAACATCAAGTGCCACACCAAATATATCAGCTGATCAACGGATCGCAGAGCTGGAAGATATAGTAAAAGAGCTTCAAAACCAAAGGCAAGCAGAGGGCAAACGTGATTACCATCGCTTATCGCTGAAAAGCGATTGCATACCTGAATTTAACCCAAATGACGACAATCTGACGGCAACACAATGGCTTGATAAAATTGACCAACTTAAATGCATAAATGAGTGGAAAGACGTAACCACCATTTACCATATGCAATCACGTCTGGCAGGTATGGCAAAGACATGGCACCATGGTTTGCAGTCGTATAAATATACATGGAACGAATGGAAGGATCTTGTCAGAAAGACATTTCCGGATCACCTTGACTTTGCTGCTGCCTGACGAAACATGATGAATCGAACAAAAGATCCGCACGAAAGCATGACATCTTATTATTTCGAAAAAATGATGCTACTGAGAACTTGCCAAATCAGTGGACGTCAAGCTGTATCATGCCTCATTGACGGTCTTACTGATATTTCTTTACGAAACAGTGCTAGGGCAGGAAGATACGAGGCGCCTGAATCTTTGTATGAGGAGTTTTTGTCCGCTTTACGAGATGATACAACCGCGACTAAAACAAGCAAATCTATGTCAACAAAACTGCGAGAAGAGAATACAACTACTGACTTAAGAAACAAAATCGTACGCCCCAAAGCACACGAGAAGGATGAGAAAAGCTCGCACAAGTGTTACAACTGTGGCAGACGTGGTCATCTTGCTTCAAAATGTTTCAAGCCAAGACTGGAGTGTAACACTTGCCATTTGTTGGGGCATACGACTGAGAATTGCAGGAGAAGAACGAAAGACGTTGGAGCTGGCACTAAAGGTAAGTCAACATTTGCTCATAATCTTGTCGTAGATAATCGTAATAGAACTGATCTTAGCAATGCAAATGTTTGTTATTTTATTGATTGTAAAATTATGAATGAATTATTTCGTGGTTATGTCGACTCGGGCAGTAGTGCCGTAACAATTAGGGAAACAGATGCTGCAATTTTAAATTTGGAGCATCGACCCGTAAAAGTACGACTGAGCGGTTTTGCAGGGGTGTTTACAAATGTGTACTGGCAAATTCTGGTAAATCTGGAAGTCGATCTAGCTAAAGCTACGGTAAATGCGTACATTGTTCCCGATCAAGTGCATCAAGTTGCAATAATAATAGGACAGCCATTCATTAACAACTCAAATGTGGTGGTAGTGGTAAGGGATCGTCAGATACGCTTATTCAATCGGGATAGAATAGAATTACCTGAACTGAACACATTACCCGAAAAGAAAGTTACTCTATGGGCGAAAGAGACCACGGTGATTTTACCGAACCACATTGGGCATATTTGCTTAAAAAGTGATGTTGACGTTGGAGAAGTTTTCGTAGATCTGCAACACCGTCCTTGGCCGGATAAATTTCATGTTATCCCTAGATGTGTTACGAATGTTAGACAGGGTGGTATAGTACCAGTTATTAATACCTCCAATGGTCTGGTAGAGTACAAAGCTGGCACAGTCGTTGCGAGAGGCGTGACCTGTTCACTACAAGACAATGAGGCACGAGAGATCGATTGTTTGCCCGTGCAAGAAGGGAAATTTGCTACCTTTACAATGGCAGAGTTGCAGGCACAATTGGGCGATAATCTTAGCAACGAAGATCGACATAGGCTGTTGTCTTTGATTAATAGTTATCGTAATTGTTTTGCAACCTCCCTTGGTGAGTTGGGTAAGAATAACACGACCGAGATGACAATAACGATGACAGACGACAACCCTATTACATATCGGCCGTATCGATTGGCATACTCGGAACGCGAGAAAGTCCGCGATGTTGTTCAGAACTTACTGGATAACAAAATTATCCAGGATTCTACTTCGCCTTATGCGAGTCCCATTGTTTTAGTTAAAAAGAAAAACGGAGAGGAACGGATGTGTGTAGACTATAGAGCAGTCAACAGCAAAACAGTAAAGGATAAATATCCTTTGCCTCTAATCGACGATTTGCTGGAACGAGTTGCAGGGTCAAGTTTATTTACAAGTCTAGATTTGGAATCTGGCTACCATCAAATTCCTATTGCTAGTGACTCAGTTCAAAAGACCGCATTCATAACGCCAGACGGGCACTACGAATACCTTCGAATGCCATTCGGTTTGGTTAATGCTCCAGCCGTTTTTCAGAGAACCATGAACTGTGTCCTAGGTTCACTACGATTCAGTACTGCCTTGGCGTATTTAGACGATGTACTGATACCTTCTGCAACAATCGATACAGGTTTAGAACGTTTGGAGGAGGTTCTAAAACTTTTTCAGTTAGCCGGGCTGACGTTGCGCCTAGATAAATGTCATTTTTTGAAGAATGAAATTAGTTACTTGGGACACGAAATATGCAACGAAGGTGTAAAGCCCGGGACCTTCAAAATAGACGCTGTAGCTAAGTTTCCAACACCAAGGAATGTTCATGAGACGCGTCAGTTCCTAGGGTTAGCCAGTTACTTTAGAAAATTTATTAACCATTTTGCAATAATCGCAAAACCGCTACACCATCTAACGAAAAAAGATTCAGTTTTCGTATGGGAATCAAAACAGCAAGCTGCTTTTGACGACCTAAAAAGACGGTTGACTACACGTCCAGTCCTTGCCATATTTGACCACAAAGCGCATACGGAAGTGCACACAGACGCGTGCAAGTTGGGGGTGGCCGGAATACTATTGCAGACGCAAAAGGATGGAGTTTTGAAACCGGTACAATATTTTAGCCGCAGTACGACCCAACATGAACAGAATTACCACTCGTACGAGCTTGAGACCCTTGCAGTTGTAAATTCGCTGAAACGATTCCGCGTCTACTTGGTGGGTAAACCGTTTAAGGTGGTTACTGATTGTAGTGCGGTGCGGAGCACCCTTACTAAGCGGGATTTAGTACCACGTATCGCCCGCTGGTGGTTAGCAACTCAGGAATATGATTTTACTGTTGATTATCGACCCGGTACCAAGATGAACCATGTAGACGGCTTAAGTAGGAATCCTGTAGACGATAGTACAGGATTTGACGACGTAGAAATTTTGGCCGTAAATATTGAGGAAGGCGATTGGGTGCTATCAGCTCAGCTCACCGACGAACGATGTAAGAGATTCCACGACATACTTTCACGACTACCCGCAACTACCGAGGAACGTGATGTACATAAATAGTATGTCTTGGATAATAATAGACTGTATCACTTAACACCAGGAGGTAAACGGTGGGTTGTCCCCAAGACTGCTAGACGCAGGTTGTTATTGTACTACCATGATGATTGTGGGCATTTCGTTGTTGAAAAGACTTTGGAGGCGTTACGACAAAGATATTGGTTTCCATCAATGCGTAATTATATAAAGAATTATATCGGCTCATGCCTTGGTTGCCTCTACAATAAGAGACCAACAGGTAAAAGGCCAGGCAGCCTACAGCCTATTGACAAAAGTAATACACCAATGGATATTTGGCATTTAGATCATCTGGGCCCTTTTGTAAAAAGCAGACAGCATAATAGTTACTTAATTGTGGCGATAGACGCATTCACAAAATTTACTTTTATGAAAGCCGTGTCAACCACCAAGACAATTCCAGTAATTAATTTTCTGGATAATCTTTTTGATACGTTTGGAATTCCCCGAAGGTTTATATGTGATCGTGGAACTGCGTTCACCAGTAAAAGTTTTACAGACTATTGTGAAAGATTGAATATAAAGCGAGTGCTATGTGCCACTGCTACCCCAAGAGCAAACGGGCAAGTAGAGCGAATGAATCGTGTAATTCTGTCCGCTCTAGCTGCCAGCACCGATGACGAAGATCGGTGGGACGATGCTGTAGTCCGCATACGGTGGGGCATAAACACAACGGTTAGTAGTAGTACTGGTAAGTCGCCGTGTGAGGTATTCTTTGGGTATAGGCCACGTGGAAGGAATGATTCATTTATTACTGCAGAGGTCACCAGTAATGACCCCGAGCGAAACGACTTGACGGAATTACGAGCTGGAGTAGCTACCCAGCTTGTTGAGACGCAGCAGACTCAAAAACGTATTTACGATGCAAAACGTGCAAGGGTACCCAATTATACGGTGGGACAGCATGTGCTTGTCCAGCGGTCGAAGTGTTCGAATGATGGCAAAAGCAAAAAGCTGGAGCCGAAGTATCAGGGTCCATACGTAATAACGAAAATTTTAGACCACGACCGTTACGTTATAAGTGATATGCTAGGCTCGAAACGCACGAGGGCTAGCTATACGGGAATCTGTCCTTCAGATAAGCTGAAAGCATTCCAAACGAGTGTGACCCCTGAAGCTTCGAGTGATAGTGATACTGACACATCACAAAAAGAAAAAGAAAATACTAATCTATGACCGTTAATCTAATCTTAGTGTATGTTTGTGTTGCAGGATTTGGAAAAAGAAATTGAAGACTTCACGAGGACGCGAAGCAGGTCAGGTTTGGCCGACTGAAAGGGATTTATTACCTCATGATTGGTATTTTTGTTTGCCGTTTCGTTGGTGGACCTATTTTGATTGTTTTTGTTAGTACGCTTCGAATTCCAGCTAGTTGCTTGGTCGGGCGACCGTGTAAGCCGGCACCCGACTTGATTAGAGCGAGGTAGTATCCTCGCTGCTGCGTGACAGTGCGGACCGCTAGAATTCGTTGCTTATCATTTATATTGTTTATGTGTATGGGATTTAATAAATAGTTAATCATCATTAAAGTGTTTCTTTGAATTAATCGTTTACGGGAAGTTTGTTATTTGGGACATATAATCTCAGAACATGGTGTAAGACCTAATCCTGAAAAAGTAAAAGCCGTGATTGATTTTTCAACTCCTCAAAATGAAAAAAATATCAAACAATTTTTGGGGTTAGTTGGCTACTACAGACGATTTATTGAAAATTTTTCATTAATTGCTAAACCAATAACAAAATTGCTAAAAAATGAAGCTATATTTTTTGAATGGGGAAATGAACAACAAGAAGCATTTGACAAATTTAAAACTATTTTAACATCAGAACCATTGTTACAATATCCTGATTTCACTAAACCATTTATCATTACTACTGACGCTTCAAACATTGCTTTAGGTGCGATTCTATCACAAGGTGAAATTAATAATGATAAACCTATTGCATATTTATCTAGAACACTCAACCGGGCAGAACAACATTATAGCACCACGGAAAAAGAGTTGTTAGCCGTTGTTTGGGCTGTCAAAAAGTTTAGGCCATACGTGTATGGTACAAATTTTATTATCGTTACTGATCATAAACCTCTCAAATGGTTGTTTAATGTGAAGGAACCTTCTTCTAGATTAATGAGATAGCGTTTAAAATTTGAGGAATATACTTATAAAATTGAACATAAATCTGGTAAAATAAATGCAAATTCCGATGATCTTTAACGAAATCCAGTAATGGTCTTATCAAATGAACTACCTCAAACATTTGAAAAATTTACCGAGTTTTATTACAAGAATGATAAATTAATTGAATTTCCAATAATACAAGAAAATGTTCTAAATAAGACTCCTCATATTCTCTTCTTCTCGAAAGATCTTGACGAAGAAAATGCTTATTATAACAACTTGAGTAGTTATCATGATCTTCATACTATTTCTACAGACACTCAACTTTATGATTCAGTAGTGTTACAAAATGAAAAAATTAGTTCATATATTTTAATATCTCATCTAAATCACTTCGAAGAACCATCATCAAAAGACATATTTTATTCTTTATTAAAATTCAAAGAATTTGTACTTAAATCAAACCATACCAAAAAAATGCCAATTTTCATAAAAAGTCCTTTATTCTATAATCCTGTTTTAAAAATTGACATTATAAATGCAATTTTGTATTATTTGTTTGATAATACAACTAGTGAATTTTCTATATTAGAAAAGAAGGAAAAATTAAAACCTCTCACTAAGCAAGAAATTAATGAGATCATTTTTGAGAATCATTCTACTGCTTTATCTGGACATACAGGATTTAGTAAAACTTATAAAAAAATAAAAGCAAATTATAAATGGTCAAACATGAAAAATGATATAAAGCAATTCATTAAACAATGCGAAGAATGTCAACAATATAAAATAGATAGACATCCAAATAAATCTCCAATGGTCATAACAAGTACCTCAAAGTCACCTTTTGAAAGATTGGCACTTGATTATAGTTTGTCCACTACCAATTACGGAATATGGAAACACATTTATTGTAACGTTTCAGGATAATTTAACAAAAAAATTTTATGCTTTTGGAAGAGCAAATCATGAATCAATGACTGTCGCAAGCAAACTATGATTTTATAATGCTTTTTGGAATACCAAAATCAATTTTAACGGATAACGGTACTGAATTTACAAGTAACCTAATTAAGGATTTAAATAAGCTCTTCAAAATAAGGCATATCACTACCACTCCTTATCATCCACAATCAAAAAGAGCATTAGAACGATCACATGCTACTTTAAAGGATTATCTAAAACATTTTATTAATTCTTCACAGAAAAATTGGGATGAACTTCTACCATCAGCAATGTTTTCTTATAATTTATCAATACATAGTACAACACAGTTTAGCCCATTTGAACTGATTTTTGGATATAAACCTTTATTACCATCTAGTATAACAAAAAATCCTGAATTTACGTATTTCTATGATGATTATCATAAAAATTTACAACTAAGATTAAATAAATCGTTCGAAATTACCAGAAAAAATATAGTTGATTCAAAACACAAATCAAAAACTTATTATGTTAGAAAACTGCATCATAAAGTGTATAATATGGACGATTTGGTTTTAATTCGTGATAATTTACCAAAACCTGGTTATTCAAAGAAATTAAGTCCAAATTTTAAGGGACCTTTTAAAATTACTAAAATAAATAGAAATAACACTGTACTTGTACAAATTAAAAATAAACATGTTACCTATCATAAAGATTTATTGAAACCATTTGTTACAGGATCGAATCTTAATGATAATTCAGAAGATTAAACAAATTTTTGTGATTCTAACAATTACATCTTTCTATATTGAAACCATACAATCATCTGAATTACCATATGAAGTAATAAATACTGATGCAAATGCTGGAATATTTTATCAGGATTTGGGAACAGCAAAAGTATACAATGATTACTTTACTTTACTATATTTTACAACTATCAGTTTTTATCGAGAAAAATTATCTCTCCTTTTAAATGTTTATGATAAAACTCATATTATTTGTCAAAACCAAACCAAGAACATTTTTTTCAGTGTTCTAAATCTATAATATTAATTAGTCTACAAATAACAAAATTAAGTAAAAAGTATGATACAATTGGTCATTTAACAGGTCATAGTTTTATAAAAAATGCTTTTGACAGACGTAAGAAATGAGGTTTGGTAAACGGAATATCAAAAGGTTTAAAATGGCTAATAGGCACACCAGACTCCAATGAAGCAGAATATTATTTAAACTCAATTGATGCTTTAGTGAATCAAAACAGAAATACGCAGCTTCTTATGCAAAAACAATTACATATAATGTCATCTGTTATTCAAAATTTTAATTATTTAGTACAATCTTTAAAACTGAACAAGGACAAATTGAATGATAATATCAAAAAATTTAATGATTTTTCAAAATCTGCAACTCAAAGAATAAATTCCTTAAAAACTTCTCAATTCTTTTATGATCATATGAATTTGTTATACCAACTTACTATTGAATTAAATGAAGAATATGACATCTTAATATTTTCTTTTTGTTTACAAAACAAACAATTTTAAATCCTGTAATCATTACACCTTTTCAACTCCGAAATGAACTGGAGAAAATTAAACTAAAATCAGAATCGTATCCTTAAATTATTTTAAATCAATATATAAGTACTTTTGTATTTGCAAGATATCAGTTGTTTACAACAATGAATTATTAATTTATTCCATAAAAGTACCATTTACAATTAAATCCAAGATAGAATTGTTTTTAAAAAGTATTTTATTAAACTAAAGGCAGACGTACATGTTCTTATAGTATGAATCTTAGTAATACACTGATCTCCTAATTGTAATATTGAACGTATGTTATCAAAAGTGATGATTCTGCAGACATGCAGAATTACAATGAATTTTATTTAATTTGCTGATTTTTTGTGAAACATTTATATTTCATGTAAAACAAGATGTTCGTGTCTTATCTCTTGATAACAAAAACCTATGTATAAAATATAACACCTTTTACATTATGATACCCAATACTTATATCTAATATAACTCCTCCCGGCCTAAGAGAAAAAATTACGGTTGGAAAACGTTAATTTTTTAATTGAATTTCTTCAAGTGGATTAATCATTACATTATTTTTGGTTTTCTCCATTCTTGCTCTTAGGCATGGACAGTATTTCCTAAATGAATACAAAACTAAAATAATTATATATAATAAAACAGCGTATAAACTAATATTGTTAAACTGAAATGGTACAGGTTTTATTGAATTAATTTGTTGTTGCGTATGCTTTAACCGTAGATGCACTTCTTTTAATCCGTGTAGGTCGATGTCATCCAGTTGAATTGGGGTGAATTCGAAATTGGTTTTAGGTTGAATAGTATTTTCAGAACCTTTAATATCTGGTAAATTTATTTGTTTTACCAGTGGGTTTGTTGTTTGATGAGTCTTTAAAGTAACACCCTCAATTTGTAATTCACAATACTTTGGGATTGACACAAGATATGTCCTGTTTATTTTAATTTTTTCTTCGTCGGCATCGCACTTACTACGCACTATTGTTGAATTCACTGTCACAATTATCCATTTATTAGGCAAAAGCTTTTGAATTTTAGTTTTTGTTAGATAACTATTAGTTATTTCACAATTTTTGTAATTGTCTCCAAAGTTTGTCAATTCCACTTCGCATGGATTATTGTTTTTTGACAATACACTAGTTTTTAGATCAAAACACAAAAAAATCATTTGATTAACTTCTTTACATCCATGATCCGTTAGACCATATTCTTGTTCACTTTGTAGTAGGTAAGGACTTTTTGGAATGATTACATGATACAAATTATTTTTCCACATGGGAAGGGAATAAAGCTTATAATAGTTGTATTGAATTGGTTCGATTAACGGAATTTCCAAGATAAAAGTTTGTTGATCTTTATATATATATAACTCTTAATACTTATGACCGAATAGTAGTTAGTTAATTCATCCTCTTCGAACTCATATGGCAATTTATTATTAGTTAATTTTGAATTTATTTCTAGTAATTCTGTTCTTAATTCATCTACTGTAATTATTGATGGATGAAGTGAATTTATTTTGGCAAAAGTAATAGCATTTTCTAAAGTATCTAAGGTTTCAACAACTATTTCTGTTGCTGACATTAATTGATTAAAAATTGTGTTTAAAAAAATAAAAATTTTAATTTCGAATATTGTGCTTGCATTTTTCATTATGCTTTCAATTTCATATATTCTGTTTTCCAATAGTATCTGATTATATTGTAACTTTACCATAGATTGGTTAAAAATATGTAAAGCATTGTCTGTTATACTGAGTTGCTGTTCTACTATGGTTTTAATTTGTTCTTGATTATTTTTCATTTGTGAAATAGCTTTATCATATTTTTCTGCGTCTGACTGATCTAAATTTCCACTAATGTGCATTTTAGCTATTCGCCGTTTTTTCTTTTCGCTTATTTTAATTTGGTGCAAAACCGATAGAAATTTGCATTAACATTTTGGTCCTTCGAGCCGGATATTCCGGTACTGGCAGTTCTATCGTTTTCGTACCATTTTTCTCTCTCTCTCTCTCTCTGTCGATTTTTAATTGAATTAAAATTGTTTCGCTTGACTTTATCAAAAGTCCATTTTGTTTCGGTTGTTTTACGCATTTATTCTGGTGCTGGTTTTTTTTTGCGTCGCTTTACAGCAGTTTTTTTGTCGCTCGCACTGTGTGTCGGTTTCTGACTTTGATCTATTTCGTCAATTTTGCCTAGAATTTATTTCTGTCTTTTTCGGTTTTTTAACTGTCTCTCTCGTTGAGTTAAAATTCGCTTTCGTTTTTAATTTTCGCTTTTCTCTGTCGCTTTTCAAAAATTCGTTTTCGTTTTATCCGCATTCGTTTTCATTTTGCTTTTCTCTGTCGCTTTTTGAAAACTCGCTTTCGTTTTATTCGCATTCATTTTAATTTTCGCTTTTCTCTGTCGCTTTTCGAAAACTCGTTTTCGTTTTATCCGCATTCGTTGTAATTTTTGCTTTTCTCTGTCGCTTTTCGAAAACTCGCTTTCGTTTTTTTTTTACGCATTTGTTTTGATTTTTTGCTTTTCTGTGTCGCTTTTCGAAAACTCGCTTTCGTTTTTTACGCTTTCGTTCTTAGACTTTCAATTTATCTTTTCGTGTCGACTTGTTGATTACTATGGCCGTCGCCGCTGCTAAATTGAAACAAGCGATTGCGCTTCGTGAAAATGTCATCTCGCGCTTATCGGAGCTAAGACGCGCTGCGGAACCAGCCCACAGCGAGGAAGAATCGTATGAATTTTTGTACCTTGAGTTCAAAACCAGATATGTACACATCGATGGTATGTTTGACGAGTTTACTCAACTCCAGGGGACCATTTTGACTGCGATGTCTACCATCAAGGGCGCCGATTTCGGCCCAAGTGACTACGCCAGACGGTACGTTGGCTAAGAGTCAGGTGAGGCTGCCGCGCTTAGAATTACCTAAGTTTAATGGGGATCTCCGTAAATGGAAACCTTTTGTCGATATGTATACCGCTACTATTCATGAAAACGCCGCGCTATCAAATGTCGAAAAATTCCACTTTCTAACATCATGTCTCGAAGATGCTCCATTGTCGTTGGTGGAATGCATTCCCAAATCGCACAATAATTATCCGATCGCGTTTGATACCCTGTTGAAAAGATTTGACAATAAACGATTATTAGCCTCGTCGCATTGGAAAGCCATAGATAGCGCATCAACTCTTTCGAATTGCCAGGCTTCCGCTCAGTCGCTTCGTACGCTTATAAATATTTTTTTGGAGAACTTAGCAGCTCTGAAAAATCTCGGTTATGCTTGCGATCAATGGGACTTTATCATGTTCCAAATGTTGATGAAACGGCTTGACACAGAAAGTATCACACGTTTCGAACTCACAATTGGTTCTAGTGTTAGTTCTTCGGAAATGCCGACGTTTGCTTCGCTCATCGCTTTCGTCTCACAACAATGCAGCGCACTTGAGAATGTGAATGATGCCGCTACACCTTCGATTCGCAAACCTTCCAATGTGGTTCTCAACGTTTCTTCTTCGGATTCTCGTTCCGGTTTGCCTAAACGCGGTTATTCGTTTTTCGTGAAAACTAGTAATTCTTGTTCGCTTTGTAACTCAGATAATTTAATCTACAAATGCAATGCATTCTCGCCAAAACTCCGCAAGATCGTTATAGTGTGGTCAAACAGCAGAAGTGGTGTTTGAATTTTTTAAGGTCAAAACATCAATCAAAAGACTGTAAGTCTACGTCTATATTCGCTATCGTTTTGCATCAGTGGATTAGATCAAATAAATTCCAAATCTTCGTCTGGCGTAACTTGTATTTAACGCTCTTGGTATGCGCCGCGTCGGGAATGTTGTCTAGAAGCCGTTGTTATTCCCAAGATTTGTGGGGATATGCCCAATATGTCGTTTTCTCCGCCGCCGTGGCCGCATCTGTCGCATATTAACCTAGCTGATCCTGAGTATCACGTTTCACGAACCATCGACATGCTGATGGGGGTTAAACTTTTTGCGCATATTATGACAGACGGCCGATTGAAAGGTAAAAGGGAGGAACCAATTGCCTGGAACACGACCTTCGGATGGATTCTCATGGGAAAAATTAATCTCCACTCCAACTCTGCTTCGCCATCTATAAATACTTTTTGTTCGCTAGTATCAGAACCTTCGCTTGATTTGGTTGTCAAGAAATTTTGGGAGATAGAACAAATCGCGCTGCCACTACCCGCTTGTCCAGACGAAGTTCGCGCTGAGAAAATTTTCGCAAACAATCACTTTCGTCAAGCGTCCGGACGTTATGTCGTGCCATTACCATTTAAGGCAGAACCTCCTGCCTTTTTGGATTCAAAGATTATTGCACAACGTCGATTAATTGCGCTGTAAAAACGGTTAAATAGGGAAACTTCGATTAAACAGCAATATCACGATTTCATGGAAGACTATCGTGACTCTGGCCATATGCACCTGCTTGTTGAATCGGATGACACTCCATTCTCATATTACATTCCGCATCACTGTGTGATAAAAACGGGCATTATTGAATCTAAATTGCGTGTGGTCTTTGATGCTTCGGCAAACACTTCCGAACAATTTTCTCTAAATGATTCGCTTTTGGTAGGTCCCAAACTTCAACCAGACATTGCAACATTGCTTTGTCGTTTTCGTTTTTTCCCTGTGGTTTTTACCGCTGATGTCCGTCAAATGTATGGGCAAATTTTGGTCTCAGAACAGCATCGAATGTATCAGAGGATTTTATGGAGATTTTCCTCAACAGAACCGATTCAAACATATCAGCTGAATACAGTTACGTAAGGCGTTTCATCCGCTCCGTTTCTAGCCCTTCGGACGATAATACAACTGGCGATGGATGGAAAAAAGCGTTTTCCTTCAGCGTCCTCAGTGCTATTATCAGACGTATATGTGGACGACATTGTAACCGGCTGCAATTCTATCGAAGAAGCTTTAACGCTGCGCCATCAGCTGACTCAACTCTTGCAAACTAGTGAATTTGAGCTTCGCAAGTGGGCTAGTAATTACCCTGATGTTTTGAATAATCTTGACAAAACTCATTGTCAAATCGACCCGCTTTTGTTTGATTCGGACGAACAACAAGTAGTTAAAATTTTAGGTTTGCAGTGGAATTCATCTGGATTCTTTCACATACAACGTGCAGCCTTTAGATCGCCCCTGTACCAAACGAACTCTTTTGTCAGACCTCGCTCGTATTTTTGATCCTATTGGATTTCTCGCCCCTCTCATGTTCTGTGTAAAGGTTCTAATACAGCGCTTGTGGACTTGGAATTTAAGTTGGGATGAACAACCTCCTTCTGAGATCGTTGATCAATGGTCAAATTATAAATCGCAATTACTCCTATTAGCCAATCTCAAAATATCGCGCCTTTGTTTTGCTTCGATTTTTACGTCTTGCGTTCTCCATGGTTTTTGCGACGCGTCTGAGTCGGGATACGCCGCGGTAGTTTACGTTAAATTTACTGATGCGGTTGGCCAAGTTAATGTTCATTTACTTTGTGCCAGATCTAAGGTTGCGCCGCTTAAGCGAATCTCCGTTCCTCGCCTTGAACTATGTGCAGCGCTGTTGCTCTCCAAATTGTTAGATTTCACCGTCAACACTTACAAAAATTTGATCACATTTGACCATTGCTTTGGTTGATCGGACTCGACAGTAGCGCTCGCTTGGATCAACTCTTCTCCTCATCGTTGGAAAACTTTTGTGGCAAACCGCGTCACGCAGATCCAACAAATCGCACCTTCGGTTATTTGACTCCATGTTCGTTCGGAAGACAATCCTGCAGATTGTGCATCTCGCGGTTTATTGCCTTCCGATTTAGTTTCGTTTTCGCTTTGGTGGGCGGGGCCCAAATTTCTGCAGAGTCTCGATTCCGAACTAGTCGCTTCACACAAACAAGGGGTCTTGCCTAAGATTTCTCTCGAGGGGAAGAAAACAACGATGTTGACAGTCGCAGTCGCAAAAGATGAGTCGATTCCGTGGGACGACTTATTGAATCGCTTTTCTTCGTTGCGAAAGAATCAGGGTATTGTTGCCTATTGCCGTCGGTTTATAACAAACTGCAAATCAAAGATTCGTAATTCCGTTCCGCTGTCAGAACAAGAACTTGACCATTCCCTCAGAATCCTCGTAAGGCACGTACAACAAGACGTCTTTCGTGATCAGATCGCTTCGTTACATGTTGGTCCTCGTAATAATCCGTTCCGGAAATTATCTGCGTTCTTGGACGCAGCCGATGTTCTCAGGGTGGGCGGACGGATTCGCAACTCTACGCTATCTTTTGACGCCAAACATCCGATACTACTTCCTGCTTCTCATCGTTTGACTGAGATGGTGATTGAGCATTTCCATCTTCATTACTTGCATCCCGGTTCCCAGACGCTTCACTGTCTCTTACGACAACAATTCTGGGTTTTGTCTGCTAAGCGCGTTATCTCTCGTATCGTCTCTAAATGCATTCGTTGCTGGCGTCTGAATCCTTCCGTAGTCCAACCCCCGATGGGCGACTTGCCGACTCTACGCTTGTACCAACTAAAACCGTTTTCGTGCCTCGGTGTTGACTATGGCGGTCTTTTCAACGTTACCCTTGGAAAGAGTAGAGGGCTAAAGAGCACAAAGGCTTATATCTGCTTATTCGTTTGTCTCGCAACTAAGGCCTTGCATATTGAGCTCGCGTCAGATTTGTCGTCCGATTGCTTTCTAGCCGCTTTTTGTCGTTTTGTTGCGCGCCGTGGCCATTGTTCGTATGTTTTTTCTGACTGCGGCACAAACTTTGTTGGAGCCAATAAGTTGATTGTGCAATTTATTCAGGATGCTGCTGTCAAGGAAGGTTTCGAATGGCATTTTAATCCTCCGTCTGCTCCTCATTTCAGAGGCTTGTGGGAAGCCGGAATTAAATCGGTCAAAGCCCATTTGTATCGCGTTGCAAACAAGTCTTGACATTTGAAGAACTGTCTACGGTACTTATCCAGATCGAATCGCTGTTGAATTCGAGACCTCTTTGTCCGTTGAGCAATGATCCGAACGTTCTTTCGGTTTTGACTCCCGGTCAGTTCTTGTCACTTGAGCCAATTTCTGTCGTGCCGGATCCAGATGTTACGCACCTTGTTCTAAATCGCTTAAGTCGGTGGCAGTTGCTTCAGCGTCTCCACAAAGATTTTTGGTCGCGTTGGCATTTAGAGTACCTGCATACGCTACAACAACGGAGCAAATGGACGGTCCCTTTGACTCCGATTGAACCTGGCACGTTAGTGTTGGTCAATAACAATTTAGTTCCACCGAGGGATTGGAATCTGGCTGGTGTTGTCGAAACTCATTCGGGTCCAGATGGTATTGTTCGGGTTGTAACAGTAAAAGCCGCTAATGGCGAACTGAAGCGCCCAGTGGTCAAGTTGTGCCCACTGCCTAATCCTTCGATTGTTTAAAACCGTTCCGCGTTTTAGGTGGGCGGTATGTTCTGTACGTTCGTTTTCGTTTTGTTTCAATTGTTTTATTGTAAAGAGACAGAGAGAGATACTTTTTTGCTTAACATTCCTAGTTTCGAGAAACGGCGAATTTTGAGTTTTTGCACTGTTTTTGGCGTTCGAGCGTTCATGATCGTGGCCAGCGGAGCCGCTCTCCCGCTTCGATCGTCAACGTTCCGCAGTTCGCTTTTGCTATTCGTTTTACGCGCCGTATTACTCGCAACTTTTTCGATTTTCATGCAATTCGCTGCATTTTACCACGAGGCTACCTTTTTCCTTTCCAAATTTCCTTCTTTCTTTCTTTCGCTTTTTCCTTCCTTTTCGCTTTGCTTTTCGCATCCTAGCTTTGCTTTTCGTCTTTCGTACCACCAGGAGGAAGATCACCATCAACTTTTCAACGACAACAGCCACCGAACCAAAGGTAAGTGCATTTTCGCTATTCGCCGTTTTCTCTTTTCGCTTATTTTAATTTGGTGCGAAACCGATTGAACTTCGCATTAACAGAATACTTGATTTATTTCTATTCCTGAGCATTTCACGTTGCTGGCAATTCTTGTTGTGATAATGATGATGTACCTGCAACAATAGGTTGTCTTAGATTTTTTAAATGAACGGTACGTCCTCCTTTCTGTTTATCCAATTTTTGAATAATTGCTTTGTTACCCGGTAATATTGTTTTTATAATAAAAGGTTCGTTAAATTTTTTGCCCGTTTTATTTCTAGCATACTTATAACTTATTTCATAAACAGTTTGACCTTCGATAAATGGATTATTAATTTGTACATTTCGTTTTTCTACAACTTTTCCTTTACTCTGAATTAAATTTTCGTTAATCTTGTCATATGATAACGATAATTTTTCTTTATGTTTATGTAGGTAGTCACTATACATCTGTTTATCGTAAAACAAATCATAGGAATCGCGTAACTTTGTATGCCCTAATGTTAATTCTAGTGGTGTAAAGTTTGTACTAGAATAACTTGAGTTGTTATAGGCCATGCATGCATATTTTACTAATTTATTAATAGAATCTTTACAACTTGACTTTAATAGTCTTACATGTTCAATTAATGCGGAGTGAAATATTTCTATTATGCCATTTGATTCAGGATGATGGGCTTTGGAAAAATGGATTTTTACTTTGTGTACTTCTAACAGTTCCTTTACTATATGATTATAAAGCCCTCAGGGACTGCGATGGCTTGCACTATCGCAGTACGGGCTCAGCAAACCCGAGGTACCCGAGCTTCCGTAAACCTTGTGGGCTGCAACGACCCGGACGGTAGGGGATCGGAACCCAAGCGTACGGTAGTAGCTACAAGGAACGGTGGCTTGGCTACCCGGCCAAGTCGCGAGGAGACAACCTCTATAATAAACCCCAATCCCAAGCAGTCGTGCGCGGCGACGGGATGCGTGACTGGTGGGTGACCAGTATTTAGCGGCGAACCTTGGGTACCGGGCGACCCCCATTGTACATAGCCTTACCAGCACATGCAGGCACTGTGCTGGCGGACCCTTTATTTCCTGAATACTCGTGGGAACAATATGGACCATTTAAAATCTTTTAAAACAAAATCGGACGACGTAAGGAACTACCAGGCTAGTCCTGGCAAGGAACTTACCTCGTCCCCGAAACGCGTCGGTAAAAACGACGCTATTCAGCCATCCGGCAGTGGGGACTTTGTAGCCGAGGGCCCTGTCAAGGGGAACTCCGCAGCAGAGGCACAACTGTCTGGTGACTCGGCAACACCTGCCAAGAAAGCAGGCCAGCTCTCAGGAGCACAAAAGAAGAGAAGGCGGAGGCTGCGTCTCGCAGCTCAAGCCAGCTCTTCGGTGACGCAGGAAGTAGTGGCCTCCACGTCTGCGGGCTCCAAGCGGGACCGCAGCGTGGGGGACACTCCTCCCAGCATCACCCAAACTGCTAAAAAGCCGAGGCCTTCCGCCAACGCCTTTAGTTACGCTCAGGCTGCTGGACTGAGATACGCTATCGCTCCTTCGGATTACCCCGAAGTAACGATAACGAGGGAACAAAGTTTGTTTGTTTCCTCGGCGGTCTCAAAGAAGGCAGACTGCATTGAGGGTAGCTTCTTCCCGCGGTTTGGTGGGTTTCGGTTGTCGGAGTTGGGGACGATCAACGTCTCCTGCGAAGACACCCGCACTGCTGAATGGCTGGAAGAGGTTTTCCCAACAATCAGCTTTTGGGAGGGCTCTAACCTTCGCTTGGAGAAGGGGGGAGCAATCCCTAAACTGGAAAAGTTTATCGCCGTGGGGGAAGAAACCTCTGAGACCACGGCTGATATACTTAAACGTATTGGGCGCAACCATCAGTGCCTCAATACTTTGTTGTGGAAGGTGCACGATAGGAAGGACGAGGATTCCAAGATCCGTTTAGTCCTTGGTATCGACCCGGCATCGGCAAAGCACTTGGAAGCCCTCAGCTTCTCGGTGTACTCTGGGGTAATGAAGCTCAAACTTCACAGACCCCAGCCCAAAACGAAGGCTCCTCCTCAAGGTCCTTCAAGTAGAGCCAAAGTCAACCCTTCTGTGGAAATGGTACCCATGGAAACCGAAGTGGTTGAAACAAGCTCTACTGTGGAGAAACCTCTTCAAGGCAACTCCACAAGCAATGAAGGCGGGACCACCTCTGCTAACACACCTGGTGTGGTAGCGGAAGGCGGAACTGCTGGAGCTAACCAGCCTGAGAACCCGACTTTAGGGGGACCAGAGCCACAAACCGGCAAACACTAGAATCCTAGCAATGGCTAAGGAAATAGTGTTTGCTCAGATTAACTTGCACCATAGCAAGGCGGCGTCCTTCCTTATAGGGCGTCAAATGGCTATGGGGCACACACACATATACCTCATACAAGAACCTTGGATAAACAAGGGAATCGTAAAAGGGCTTTCAGGGTGCGGAGGGAATACTCACTATTGCACCTCGCACACCCACCCTCGCGCCTGCATATTTATCTCCGATAAGTTACAGGTCAAACCCCTCTACAACTTTTGCAGCAGGGATCTGGTAGCTCTACTGCTACCGACTGGTAGGAACGGAACGGACCAAATAGTGATCTGTTCAGCCTACCTACCGTATGACTCGCCAGGGCCTCCTCCCTCCAGAGAATTTGAGGACCTGGTAAAATTTTGCGAGGCCAAAAGGTACGAACTCCTGATAGGCTGCGACGCCAACTCTCACCACACTGTGTGGGGAAGCTCGGACGTCAACCCAAGGGGGGAAAAACTTTTAGAATACCTCTACACGACAGATCTGGACCTGCTAAATCGCGGTAGCTCACCAACTTTCGTTACCGCGAGCAGGCAGGAAACCATTGATGTCACACTAGTTTCTAACAATCTTTCTCAGAAGATTGTCAATTGGCATGTATCAAACGAACCGTCACTGTCGGATCATAGATACATAGTCTTTAAACTGGCTGCTGAGACTAACAACACAGTTAAGTATCGCAACCCAAAAAAGACAGATTGGGACAATTATAGAGTCTCTCTGAGCACAAAGCTAAGTGACCTTCCACCCACACCGCGTAAAGTGTGTGACTCGGAAACCTTTGCAAACTTTCTTCAGGAGGCGGTGGTATCTTCTTATGAGGAGAACTGTCAACTGAAGACTCAAAAACTGGGGAAAAGGGTGACTTGGTGGAACCCCGAAATCCAAACAATGCGAGTGCAAACACGTAAACTACTGAGAACCGCCTTGCGCACAGGATCCCTGTCTGACTGGGACCTGTGTAAAAGCGCGCAACGCAGGTATAAAAACCTCATACGCAGGTCCAAACGGGAAAGCTGGAAGAACTTCTGCTCAGAAATAGAAGGCTTTCCAGAGGCTTTTAGGGTAAATAAGGTTATATCTAAAAACAGAAACGCAAAGCTGACGACTCTGAGGCTCCCCTCGGGTGAGCTCACAACTTCCCCTGAGGAGACTCTAAGGCATCTAACGGCGGTTCATTTTCCTGGCTCTGAGAATGCAAGGATGACAACTGCTCGGGCCCCACGTCTAAGGGCTCGACCGATGGACTGGGACCTTGCATCAAAAGTTGTCACCTACGACAGAATCAACTGGGCAATAAAATCCTTTGAAAGGTACAAAAGTGCCGGTATAGACAGGATCTTTCCGGCCTTATTACAAGAGGGGGCAAACTGCCTGCAGGCACCACTGTACCACCTCTTCCGCTCCTGTCTGGCTCTGGGCTACATACCGGTGGCCTGGAGAACGGCAAGAGTAATCTTCATTCCAAAAGCAGGCCGTACCAGCTACGACCAAGCAAAGGATTTCCGACCTATCAGCCTGACATCTTTCCTACTAAAAACATTGGAGAGACTGGTAGATAGGTTCATCAGAGATGGGGCACTTGTAAGACAACCCTTACACACCCAACAACATGCATATCAATCGGGACGCTCGGTAGACACAGCACTTCACTGTCTTGTCTCCCGGGTGGAGAAAGCGATTGAGCAAAAGGAAATGGCACTTGGCACTTTCTTGGACATTGCGGGTGCTTTCGACAACACTACTTTCGAAAGCATAAACAACGCAGCAATTCAGCACTCGGTCGAACCCACCATTGTCAGGTGGATTGACAGGATGTTAAGCGAACGTCTTGTCGTGTCGGCACTCGAGGGGGGGACCGTTGAGGTCAAAGTCAACAAAGGATGTCCGCAGGGTGGTGTTCTTTCACCTGTACTGTGGTGCCTGGTCGTTGACGAACTCATACGGGCCCTGAACCAATCGGGTGTATACGCACAAGGCTACGCAGACGACATTGTCATCTTGGCCATCGGCAAGTATCCGAAAATAGTGTCGGAGATTATGACGAGGTCATTGAAGATAGTCACTGAATGGTGTAAGGCAAGAGGACTGTCGGTAAACCCGACTAAAACAGTCACCGTGCCGTTCACAAACAAGAGGAAAATCTCGTTTGAAGAACCCAAACTCGCGGGACACACCCTTACACTCTCGGAGTCGGTCAAATATCTTGGAGTGATCTTAGATAAAAAACTGCTCTGGGCAAAACACGTCGAAAGACAAAGCAAAAGGGCCACCGCTTCCTTATGGATGTGCAGCAGAACCTTCGGTCCCTCATGGGGGCTCAAACCCAAAATCATATACTGGATTTTCACTACGGTTGTAAAACCAATGCTAACCTATGGTGCGCTGGTCTGGTGGCAAGCCGGCAAACGCCTCACCATACAAAGCCAACTTGCCAAAGTGCAAAGACAAGCACTGCTCTGTATAACCGGAGCTCTGCGTACCACTCCCACGGCATCACTGGAAGCGCTCATAGGACTCATGCCCCTCCATCTAAGTGTTGAGGCGGAGGCCAGAAGAGCCGCATACAGACTGTCATGCGGAGAATGTAAACTCTTGATAAGAGGACCGGGACACAGCAGGGTCTGGTCCGACGTGACTCAGACCCATAACTCTTCAACTATGAGGAGGGATAGATGTGGACCACTCTTCAATTTCGAGAGGAAATACGAAATTGGCATATCATGCTTAAACGATTGGACCTCCAATCCAGAGGGGCTTCTTAAACCTAGTGGACCGGTCTGGTTCACAGACGGCTCTAGGTCCGAAAACGGCACTGGAGCAAGCATTACATGCGAAAGACCTAAATATAGCCACACGCTTTCTTTAGGAAAAATGGTTACCACGTTTCAGGCGGAGATTGTTGCAATTTTGGCTTGTGCGCAAGAAAACCTAAACCGAGGGACTCACAATAAGAACCTCACCATCTGCACCAACAGTCAAGCTGCGCTAGGTGCCTTGGGCTCGTACCAAAGCAACTCGGTGCTCCTCCAGGACTGCATACAAGCCCTGGGGAGACTGTGTGAGCAAAACCGGGTTCGCATTCTGTGGATCCCTAAGCAGGTTGACATTCCAGGCATGTCCAATGCCAGCCTGCTAGCTGACAAAGGTTCCAAATCAGAGCTGATTGGACCCGAACCAGCATGTGGCATTACCCCAAACACGGTTAAAACCGAAATAGGGCGATGCTTTGATACAAAATTCAGCCAACACTGGAAAAACCTAGATGGTCTGCGGCAGAGCAAACTCTTCATAGACGGGCCCTCGAATAACAGATCACAGGCACTACTGGCACTGAACAAACAGCAGCTACGAAACGCAGTTGGACTCCTAACGGGACACTGCACCCTAAACAAACATCTGCACACCATGGGTCTTATAGGAGACGCCACCTGCAGATGCTGTGAAGAAGAGGAGGAAACTCCATTCCACCTAATCTCCGAATGTCCGGCGTTTGCCGAAATAAGAAGAGACATACTGGGTGACACAGTTCTGTCACCTTCTACTGTGAGGACCATGCCGCTGGGCAAACTACTATCCTTCTTGGATGTAGCTGGCCTAAGCACAATGGAGACTCGCTGAGGAGATGTCAAGCGCAATGGGCCTACATGGCCTGAGCGCTTGCATCTTTTCATTTCACAGGGTTCACTTGCTCCGGTTAGCTCACGCGCCGGCAACACCCGAAAAAAAAAAAAAAAAAAAAAAAAATATGATTATAAAACTCCAACCCTTGGTCTGCAGTGATATTTTCTGGGATGCCATAGTATGAAAAATATATTATTAATGCATTTGTTATGTCCAAAGCGTTTTTCGATTCTACTTCTATAACTTGCCCTAACTTTGTAAATGCTTCTACTATAGTCAAAAATTTAACGTTTTTTAGTGTAACAATATCTATGTGTATTTTTTCGAACGGTCTATGTGGTGTATCAGTTAACATCATTTCTAGTCGCGGGGAATTTCTTTTTTACAAGTTTGGCAATTGGCAATATAATTTCCTACATGTTCATGCATAAGGGGAAAGTAATATTTTCTTTGAAGTTGTTTAATGATTTCTGAGATACCTTGATGATTCGTTTTTCCTTCATTTTGGTGTCTAATTGCCATTCTATTAAATCAGGTTCTTGTAAAAATTCACGCCGCTCGGTGCAATATATTATTTCAGGCCCGTTTGCATTAAACAAATTTTGAACGATTTTATTAAATTGTTTGAATACATTTTCAGTTTCGAAATAGAAGTAAAATTTCTTTGCTTCGTTTGTAAATTCTTTCAGAAAGTTCGTTATCTCTATTTCGTTGTTGTCTTTGTTTATTTGGATATGGTATCGCTTAATTTTACCTATATGTTCTATTCTGGCCGGTTTTGCTTGTGTGTGAACTTCATAAATATAAAATTGATTTGGTTTAGATTCGATAATATCTGAACATATTTTAATACTTGTCAACTCGCTATTTTGGCTTACTGAATGAACCGTATCAGGTAGGTCTTCTAAATTGTCTATTCTTTCTAAAACACTTTCCATCTCTGTTTCGTCATAATTATTAATTAAATATTCATTTTTTAAAGCGTTAATTTCGATAGTTTGGTTCTGAATATTTTTATTAGTATTGTCCGAATTTATTTCTACTCTGCTTGAGTAGAAATGCGTCAGCATTAGTGTTTTGTTTTCCCTTTTTAAAAATGATTTCGTAATCGTATTCCTCTAATCTAATTTTCCATCGTTGAAGCTTTGAGTTAGGCTCTTTTAGTTTTGATAACCAAACTAATGGACGATGATCAGTATAAATAATGAATTTATTTCCGTACAGGTACGGTCTAAAATATTTAATTCCCTAAACGATAGCTAAGAACTCTTTTTCAAACGTACTGTATTTTTGCTCGGTATCATTTAGGGTGCGAGACGCATAGCATATTGGTTTATCTGATCCTACAGTTCCCTGAGATAAAACTGCACCAATTGCAACATTGGACGCATCTGTTGCAACTATGAATGGCTTATCAAAATTAGGGTACTGTAAAATAGACTGATTAGTTAAAAGATGTGTACACTTATTAATTGCATTTAGAAATTCTTGATTATGTTCGATTTTGTGGCCTTTTTTTGAAACATATAGTCAATGGTTTGGTTATTTTAGCTTAGTCTTTCACGAACTTTCTGTAATATCCAGTTAGGCCTAAAAATCCTTTTATTTCTTTTGTAGTTTTAGGGATCGGGTAATTTAATACTGCATTGATTTTGCTAGGATTTGGTTTTACACCTTCGGGAGTTATGATGTGACCAAGAAATTGTGCTTCTTTTTTCACAAAATTCAGATTTATCCATTTGTACTTTTAGGTTTGCCTGCCTAAGTCGCTCGAATGCAAGTTTTAGTTTTGTTATGTGTTCCTGCAAGGATGTTGAAAATACTACAATATCATCAAGATAAACGATACTAGCTTCGTTTTGTATTCCACGCAAGATATTATCAATGACTCTTTGAAACGTAGCTAGTGCATTTTTCAACCCGAATGGCATTCGCTTATATTCGTAATGACCTCTTGGGGTAGAGAACGCGGTTTTTTCGACATCTTTTGGATGTATTTCGATTTGATGGTACCCTGACGCTAAATCTAAGGTAGAAAAATAAGAACATTTTCCCAATTTATCCAGAATATCGGTAATATGAAGTTATGGGTATTTATCGTCTAAGCACTTTTCGTTAAGTTGTCTATAGTCAATTACCATTCGAAATTTTTGTACACCCGATGCATCTACTTTCTTTGGCACCACAATAACAGGACAACTCCAAGGACTGCTTGATGGCCTTATTATATCATTATCTAATAGTTCCTGAACTTGGTTTTCTACTTCTTTTTGCTGTGTGTACGGTAACCTATAAGCTTTTTTGAAAACTGGTATATTATCTTTGGTTCTAATTTCGTGTTTTACTACGTTTGTGAATGATAGCGGTAATTTCGTACAGTGGAAAATATCTCTGAATTCATAGCAAATTGATTTAATGTGATCTCTTTCCTTTTTGTTTAAATGATCTAGTCTAAGGTTTTCTAAATTTTCTTTTAATAATAATTCAATTTCATTTTTATTTATTTCCAAATTATCCGTTTCCATGTTAATATCTATTGATTCTATTACATTCAAAGGTTCGACATAAATTTTTTTTGGTGTTTCATTGCTATTGGTTATGCTTAAGATTGTTTCATGATTTTTGACATTGACAAAATATTGAGGAATTTCTATTCCTTCAGCTAATTTTACATATTCAATTATTTCATGATTCAGATTTGTATTTACTGGAACTTTTACGATGTGTTGTTGTCTAGCTTGTAATGTAATTTCTTTTGCTTTAAGATTTTCAAAATAAATGGGAATTAATCCATTTTTTGTATATAATACATTTTTTTTAGATCAATATTAGCTTTTAAGTGTTTTAGTAAATCCATTCCTATTAAAAGCCATCATATTCAGAGTTAAAATCAAAGATGCAAAATTCAAAGTATTCGTTTGTTTTAAAAATTTTTGGTAGTGGTATATTTGCTATATATTTATGAAAAGGTAGTTTGATGAGCTGTTTTAATTTTAAATGGGGACTTTATGACAAACTCGTTATAATATTTTTGTGCTGTTGTAGGACTTATCAGTTTTTTAGAAGAACCTGTATCAATTAAAAATTTTAAATTTACTTGTGGTATGTTAATATAGGGTAGAGCAGATGTATTTATATTGGATACTTGAATTATGTTAAATTTGTCGAACTGCCCGCTTCCTGAAAATCCTGATTTTTATATTCTGGGGTATAAATATTCTCAACAGTACCGTAATAATTTTCTTGAATATTATTCTCACCACTATCATAATAGTTTTCTTAAACTTGACTCATTTGAAGGTTATCTTGCTCAACTTGATGTTGAAACAATTCTTCAGACACAAAATTTGGTCTTCGATACTGTTGCGATTGAACTTGCGATTTTCTGGTATTTCCAGATGATGTGTCCATTGGTTCGGGACGATATGATCTTTGATTATAACTAGTATTAGTGTAATTTTGATTAACCGGTCTAACATTTGTTTGATTGGGATAAAAGTTTGGTCTAAATGACGATTGAAAAGGTCTTGGGTTGTTAAAGCGAAAATTACCTGAATTATTACCGTCAAATCGAGGTCTGTCGACTTTATACTCGTTTTGGCGATTTTGAGGCCTATTAAAATTAATTTGTGGTTTATTATAAAATTGTTTAGTAGCGAATTGTTTATTATTTTGAAATGCACGTGGTTTTTGTATATTACTATTTGTTCCACCGGCATTGTTTTGTGGCGTACGAGAAGTTTTCGTCTTGTATGACGAAGCCAATAGCTTCTTCTAAATAGCAGGGCTTCTTAATTTTATGGCTAAATTATTTTGCAATCCTCTTAGGAAAGCATCTAATGCTTGTTTAACATAAATTCCCGTTTTAATTAATCTTACATTTTGATCCTGTTCTGATATTTGTAATTTATTCAATAGTAAACTTAACAGATCTTGACACCTATTTCCAAACGCGACTGCACCTTCGTTTCTGTTTTACCTGCATTAAGTCTCCTACAAGAGAATTTTCATCGCGTTGGCCAGAGAAAAATTAAATTAATAATGTTTTGATTGATTGCCAAGTATTTAAAGTTCCTCGACTGCCTACTAAGTTTAGTGCCCTACCAAATAATTTTCCTATAATAGATCGAAGCAGCAACTCATTTTGCGGATTGTTAGCGTTTACTCTGTCACTGAAGGTGTTAATCAGATACTCACTGGAACGCAAAAATATAGCTAAAGTAACTGGATTCCCTTCAAAATCCGGGATTGTATCAATATGAAACTTTTGTAATTGTGGGATTGCCATTTCTTCTCTTCGAAGTGGACTCCTATCTCTAAACCTTTCCGGCATATATTTTTAAACAGCAATGCTTAAAAATTCCTAGGTAGTTATACTCGCGTTTATAAATTTATTTTAAATTTAATTCTGTCGTTTATATTCCAATACAATTATTAAAAGCAAGGAAGCATTAAAAGGAAAGTGAACTTACAGAATGTATTGGTGTGTCATCTTCTTCTGTGTTGAATGTTGATATTTATTTTAATATTACGCGACGTTTTTATATTTATTATTAATTCACTATTTTACTATTTCTTAGTAGAATGATGGTCCCAAGTGTTGGCGATGTGGTCCTCTGCTTGGTGTTGACAACCCTCGGCGATGTGGTCCTTGGTTGCGTTTTAGATTTTCTAGTTCAGTCAATCGTTGAAACGAACAATAACTATTCACGATTTTTGTTGAATTAATTAATGCTGAACTATCCTACCGACTGCGCCATTTACAATTAAATCCAGGATAGAATTGTTTTGAAAAAGTATTTTATTAAACTAAAGGCAGACGTACATGTTCTTATAGTATGAATCTTAGTAATAGACTGACCTCCTAATTCTAATATTGAACGTATGTTGTCAAAAGTGATGATTCTGCAGACATGCAGAATTACAATGAATTTTATTTAATCTGCTGATTCTTTGTGAAACATTTATATTTCATGTAAAACAAGATGTTCGTGTCTTATCTCTTGATAACAAAAACCTATGTATAAAATATAACACCTTTTACATTATGATACCCAATACTTATATCTAATATAACTTAGCTGTTACTCAGGAACAAACTTTTACCCTTTACAAATTAATTCCCTTACCTGCTCCTTTAAACGATTCAAAAATATTTTCGTATATTGATCCACCATTTTAATATTTAATGATGAGTTTGACTAAAACCAAGTATAGTAGAATTAAGGATCTTTCCAAATGTACGAGAATTGCTCACAACGAATATATTTGCGATAACCCTACTGTATATCTCACAAGTCAAAAACCAACTTGTGAAACGATGCTTAGAACACAATATCTGACAAAAATTCCTAAAGAGTGTCCAACAAAGACAATAATAGCTGAAGCTGAAATTTGGCATTCACTCCAGGAAAATCAATAACTTTTCATACTTTCAACTCCAATATCTGCCACCATTACATGTGATGTTAAAAACACTGACTTTATATATGTCGAATTAAGAAAAGTGGGTATACTGGAACTCAAGCCAAAGTGTCGTTGCTTTACGATGATATCAACACTAATTGCAACCTCTAATTTAAAATGAACATTCAATAATTACATACCTAATGTTAATATTACTACTGATGATGGTTGTATTCATAAACAAGAATTCTTGAAAACCTTACAAATGGAACCATTAGAATTAAGCAATCTGAACCTCAATGAGTTAAGGCATGCACAGCATAAAATTGAACAATTTGATAAGGAACTAGAAGCTGAAATCAAAAAACCATTTCTCACGGAACATCAATCTATTTTCAATTTCTTTTTGGGAACATTAACATCTATGATAACTTTATTGATGATATGTCTTTGTTGCTGCCGTTATTGCTGCAACTGCACATGGATTCCATTTATTGGAAAATACTTACCTAAAAGAAGTAATAATTTTTTAAAGTATCACAAGAATAATAAAAATCTAATAAGCAATAGCAATGTTTATTTATCAAACGAATTGAGGATGACTCGAATGTAACAAATTATAATCTCCTAATAAGCATAACAGAGCTAAGGCATGGAAACAATCCTGAAGAGACTTTGTGGCATCATTGATGTTTCCCTGTACTTCCATCACATCGTTCTTCATATTGAGTATGTAACAAATTATAATCTCCTAATAAGCATAACAGAGCTAAGGCATGGCGGTCCATAACACGTTCTACTGTAGCTGCATGTATTTTGAAAACGGTAGTATTTTATTGAGGAGGCATGTAAACGCCACCAAAAATGTAAGACTGGTTTGAATATTTTACTTGAACAAAGAGCTGTTCGACACTTTTATCGGATTACTATTTCAGATGAGCTAAGTTGTGACTTAACAGCAATTAAGACTCCGCCCCCACGAATATAGTCGCCAGTTTCAACAGACTGATCTTTCCTGTATACAACGTAATTTATGCAGAACAACTCCGAGTTAAGTATATTTTCGTGTAGCCAACTTTCTGTGTAAATCACGACATCATAATTGATAACAAAAGAATTTAGATATAGTTGATTTGTTTTTGTCCTCAATCCGCGCACATTTTGGTAGTATATGTTTAAGTTTGTATTATTTATTTATTTTTCTCATTTACGATACTTGGAACAATATTTATGTATTTAATAATTTTTGTTGGACCGTTACCTTGCGCATTTAAATTATTTAATTCTCCTATTAATTTACGAAAGTGATCTTGTTGCATCCTAGTCCGATCAGGAGAAAATTTTAAACAAGCATGATTATTTTTAATTTTTGACTTATTCTTTAAAATATTTAAAGCATCTTGGTTATTGTTAAACACCACTTTTATCGGCCGTTTTTTATTGTTGTTAAACTTCCCGATACGTACGTTTTCACATTGATGTTCGAATACTCCGGATTAACTTGTGAAATTGCTTCCAAAATGACACTTTTTCAGCAACGATTCTGCACAACTGGATCGTTTACTTCCCCGACATTGTAAACAAATAAATTATTAGCTCGCACCATACGATCATTTACCTCTGCAATCAGCTATTCGCTACTAGTAGTCGCAGCGTTGTCCAAGGTGTAATTATGACCTTGAAATTGGTTTTGCGTGTAATCGACTTTTAATGAATTCACTTGAATAATTAAATCCTCGACTTGTGAATGCAAGTCTTTAACCAATGCAGTGAGATTACAATTTTCGCAGAAAAAGCTAATTTTCCTATCAGTAGATTTAAGGCAAGCGTCTACGCTTCTGAACAATCCCACACAAACAACATGATAGGTTAATTTACACAAATCGCACAAAATTTTATCTTTGTCAGGCACGGGGCCTTTTTTACACTTTCCACAAGATGATTCCATAAAAATGCCTTCAATTTTCGTTAAGGCTAATAATATTTAACTAAATCTTAACTAAAAATTCGATAATTTGCAAACTAGAAGCAACAGATGTGAGAACGTCTTGTTTAGTAAACACAAATGTATTTCTTATGAAGTACAAATGTATTTCATCACTTTGACATACAGAATACAAACAGGAAAGGATACAAACGGTATACAAAAAAGCACATTGATTTTATCAGATTTTATCATTTCAAATCATTTATTGGATTGTCTTGTCGAATACAACTCGTGGAAGCAATTTTTTGGTAATTTTCATCAGTCTGATTAACTTGTAGCTGTTGCCTCTAGTTGCAATTGTCGTTGTAATAGCTACTCGTTATCTATCTGACAGACAAAAAATGCCGGCAAGATAGCAGCCACTGGTCTTATATATGATAATTTCATGCTTAATATTTTTGAGATTTTAGCGTACGCCAACTTTTTTTGCTAGTTCTTCTAAAGTGAGCATACAGCTTTAAAAGTAAAAAATTATAATTAAAATAACAAAATTTAATTGATATTGACTAAAAATTTAAATGTGAACTAAAAGTGATATGTGTCGTCTAAACATTACATATCTTAACAAAATGTGAAACATGTTAATAGAATAGAATTTGCTAGATGACATAAAATAATAAATGTCAACTATAAATACCATTTGTCATTATTCGACAGAATTACTGCGGAAATGCATTTGAATGTATTTTTATACTTTTGCGTTAAGGGTTTCCCGAAAATTACCGATTCAAATTATTTTTACGCCCAGAACAGGCCACCACGTTCTAGCATTTGCCTTACTTTTTTCCGTACCTGCTAATGCATTGAAACAAGATGGATGCTATCACGCCTGCTACTATATATTCTTTGTTAAATTTGGCAAAAACTACGTAACTTTTAGATTTTTTTTTTTTAGAAATATATGAAGATTATTTATTGTAAAATTGCGAGAGTCTATGAAATAAACAAACAAATGCATACAAATGCTTCAAACAATCAATTATGAATTATTTGTTAATTATTTGTCAATTTGTCAATTATTAATTATTTATTAATTAATTAATTGCTTTTTTATGGATTAAATGAATTAATAACAATCTGTTTCTATATGTGCGCAATAAAACATCTTATTGACTTAATATTTACATTTACATTCTTCAAAATTCTATCCTTATCAAATAGTATCCAGTGGGCCAATGTAATATTTGATAAGACCTCGCGTCTTTTTTTGTAAAGTGCACTTGGGTTACTATGCCGCACCAACGGAGATTTGGCGCCGTCCAGAACCGGGCTGAAATTTTGCTACACTATTTATTAATTTTACATTTTGTAATGAAGTTAGGCTTCATTTGGAGCCTTCAGCGACGGAGTGGGGAGTTAAAAAGTGTGACTGGCGAACCGGGGTCTGAGCGCGTTCGTTCCTAAGTGAGAGTCGATTGAGTTGTGAGAGTCGATTGAGTTCGAGTGACTGTTTTTGCTTTTGGGTTTTTCGCTGCGAGTTATATAAAATTAAGGTATTTACGGGTTTTATAAGCGGGTAGTATTTAAGGGAATAGTCCGGGTTTTGTCTGTCCGGGATTTCGGAGTTTTCTCCTCAAAACGTGTGTCACGCTGGTTTTGAGGTTAGAATTCCTAAAGGGGTTGTCAGGGGGCCCCAGAAGGGTATTTTAGGGAGCTGTCGCCCACGCGGAGTTTGCGTTGGGTCTCACCGACGTGTGGTTTCGGCTATATCGGGTAATTTGTAAGGTGGTGTAGAGTATTAATATAATTTGTTTTCCAGTTGATGAATAAACCGGCCCAGACGGGATTTATAACTTTCTTGTGCGTTTTATTTAGTTCTCCCGGCACTGCGGTTCCTAATTGAATTCCTGCTATCCTCCACTAGCTACTCGGCCCGGTATCGGGGATATCGGATCGTAGAATCGCACAGCGGCTACTTAGTCGGTGTGCGAATAACAGAGTTAACTGTATAAAATCTGGCGCCCGAGCATTCTAACATCTAAGGGGAGCGCTAGAGCCCCTTCACGGAAAAGGACGTCACAAATTGGCGCCCGAGCAGGGACCCTTATCGAAATTAGGAAGTGCATGAGCAGGGTTGGGGTTTGTTTATTAGTGGGTGTTTTGTCTGGGTGTGTTGTGTATTGTGGGGTACGTGCGGCCGTGTAGCGTACCATTGGCAGGCGACTACGGCTGTAGTGACGTGGTGGGGCCCCAAATAGCTACAGGGCCGGACTCGCCCATTTGGTGGGCCAACAAAATTTTGACAGGGCCGGACTCGCCCATTTGGTGGGCCAACAAAATTTAGGCAGGACCGGACCCGTCCATTTGGGGGTGCCATAAGCATTTATTTGTGGCGATACAGCTGGACAATTTTGTTGTTGTCGTGCGGTAACTGTTTTTTTTTAGGTGTCGGTGAACATGGGGAAGCGACGCAACTCCACGCCCACCCTACAGGTACCAACCACTATGGCCACCACTATGGGCGACACCATCCAGTGGTTGTATGGGCTGCACAAGCCGGCGTTGGTGGCGGAAGCGCTGAAATTCCAGTTAAACACGCAGGGAACAGTGGAGGAGTTGAGACGCCGGATCAGCGTGTATTTGTTGGATGGGATCGTTAGCCCTGCCGTACCACCATCATCGGTGCCGCCAGCGTGGCCAGGTTCTATTGCCAAGACACCTGCCGAGGACGTGGAAGCGCAGCCAGCAACGAAGGAGAACCCCACTATTGTGTCAGGGGGCACCCGGCCTGTTAATTCAGGGGGGTATCGGCCACTGACGTCACAGGTGGTTCGCCAGTGGAATGTCCGTTTTGACGGGAAGTCCGATCCAGCCGCGTTTTTGGAACGGTTGGGTGACATTTGCCGGCTGGACGGGTACGCTGACCCTACTCAGCTAATTCCAGTAATGACGGAACTGTTGGATGGGACAGCGTTATTGTGGTACCGCAATAACGTGGATGAGTGGCAAACGTGGCCCGAGTTCCAGGAAGCTTTCCGGCAACAATTCCTGGGTAGCCATTACGAGATTCGACTCGAAATGGAAATCACCAGCCGAGTCCAACGGTATGGAGAAGCGGGGGCTGATTACATCATCGCCGTACAGACGTTGATGCGACGACATGGAGCCATGAGTAAGGAGCGGCAACTCTACTGGCTACATCGGAATTTACGCCCGGAATACCAGGCGTACATCCGGCCTCAGGACTTCCACACCATAGCAGAGCTGTCGGCGATGGTACGCCAATTCGAGGGTTTGCCGCGGCCCAGCACCAGCTCTTACGGACCCACAGTCCGTACTGGCTCCCCCGCCCCGCGCAGTGCGTCTCCTTCGCGTTTGGAAGGAAATACCGGGAACGGTGCACGAAGGGTCGCGTTCCAAACTCCGATGACGTGCTGGCAGTGTGGAGAATCTGGGCATATGCGGTCGGAGTGCCGCAGCCCCCGTAAACTGGTTTGTGGCCGATGTGGCCGGGAAGGGGTATTGGCTCGCGACTGCGGATGTCGGTCGGAAAACCAATAGGGAACGATTCGACAGGGCGAATCGAACCGTTCCCGGCGTCTTGCCCATCCTCGGCCGCCATGCACACGGATCCCCGGTTGTTTGTGCACACGCACATTGAAGGTCAAGAATTCTTGGCCCTACTCGACACCGGTTCTGTGTTCTCGTATATCAGCGCAACGGTGGTACAGCGCTGCCCCAGCTTGGTGATGCGGCCCGTGGGTCATTCGGTGCGGTTGGCCAACGGCAACGTCATCGTCGCGCAAGGGGTTTACGACGCGAAGATGGTGGTTGGTGCTAGGGAGTGTCAACAATCGTTTCGGTTGTTACCGGAATTGGCTAACGACATCATTTTCGGGATGGACTTCATTGTGATGCATCCGCAACTGCTTTGTCGGAAGTTGGGGGTCGACTTACGCATATCGCCCCTCCAATCTGAGACTCCCGCCGTCATGGATATGGCTCCTCAAGCGAGCGCGCTAACCGGTGCGGAACAGGGGTGTTTGGAGCGTTTCCTCCGGGAGGAATTGCCTCGTTTCGAGCGAGTGGCCGGTACGACCCAGATGGTGACTCACGCGATACGACTGGTCAATACTGCTCCGATCAAGCAGAGGTATCGCCCGCAAAACCCACGTATGCAGGCCGTGATCGACGAGGAAGTCGACGAAATGCTGCGGCAGGGTGTCATTGAACCGTCCAAAAGTCCATGGAGTTCGCCGGTGGTTATCGTCAAGAAAAAGGATGGTAAGCCCCGGTTTTGCATTGATTTCAGGAAAGTCAATGAAGTGACCCAGAAGGATGCGTACCCCTTACCATATATCCAGGCTATTTTGGACAAGCTCAGGGGAGCTAGGTACATTTCCAGTCTGGACCTTAAGCAGGGTTACTGGCAGATCCCATTAGCCCCTGCCAGCAAGCCCATCACTGCTTTTACCGTACCGGGACGCGGCCTGTTCCAGTTTCGCGTTATGCCGTTTGGTTTGCATTCGGCGCCCGCTACATTTCAGCGGCTGTTGGATCAAATCTTGGGTCCGGAGATGGAACATCGTGCGCTGGCGTACCTCGACGACATCATTGTCTTGGGTAAAACCCTGGACGAGCATTTGGGCAACTTGGCGGAGGTGTTTCGCCGATTGAGAGCGGCAAACCTGCGCCTGAACCCCGAGAAGTGCAAGTTTGGTCAGCGGTCGGTGAAGTATTTGGGTCACGTGGTTACAGAAGCGGGAATCCACACCGATCCTGACAAGGTCACCGCTATTCAGGAGATTCCGGCTCCACACAATGTGAAGAGTTTGCGGCGATTTTTGGGCGTCGTATCCTGGTATCGTCGGTTCATTCCAGAGTTCTCCACCATAGTGGCGCCATTGAACCTACTACTTAAGAAGAGTCAACGGTGGCAGTGGGCCGACTCACAAAATACCGCGTTCATCCGGTTGAAGCAGTGTTTGACTCAAGCCCCCGTATTAATTTGTCCCAATTTTTCAGTGCCTTTCGTTCTCCAGACCGATGCTTCTGATCATGGCCTGGGAGTGGCCTTGACACAGACGATAGAAGGAGCGGACCATGTGGTTGCGTATGCTAGCCGGACGTTGTCCACCCCGGAGCGCAATTACTCTGTCACCGAGAAGGAGTGTTTGGCTATTGTATGGGGAATCGAGAAGATGCGGCCCTATTTGGAGGGATACCGGTTTACAGTACTAACCGATCACCAGTCATTGCGGTGGTTACACTCGATTAAGAGTCCCGCGGGGCGACTGGCTCGTTGGAGCATTTTTCTCCAACAATTTGACTTTGAGATTCAGTATCGCAAGGGCGTACTGAATCGATTAGCCGACGCACTGTCTCGGGACCCATTGCCAATCCACGATTCAGAGGGTGACTGTGCCGAAGTGGGTCCGGCGTCGGAGACAACTTGTTCGTGGTACCTGGGGAAGTTGTCGGAAGTGAAGACGAGACCGGAAGATTTCCCGGACTTCTGTGTGCGAGAGGGGAGATTGTACCGTCATTTTTGGGAGGCGAAAGACTTGCGAGAAGTCGAGTTGGCGGACCCATGGAAGCTATGTGTCCCAAGTGATATGCGACGTCCACTCCTCAACGAGAACCACGATGCACCCACCGCCGGGCATCTTGGGGTGGCCAAGACTATTGCGCGAATTGCCGACAAGTACTATTGGCCGGGGATGTTTCGGGACATTACTAAATATGTCCGACACTGTTTGGTGTGTCAGCGCTACAAACCTAGTCAGCAGCAGACACCAGGGAAAATGCAGCCGTCGGTTTGTTCGGGGCCATGGGATACTGTTAGTACGGATCTGATTGGTCCGCTGCCTAAGTCGACCAAAGGTAATCGGTTTATCGTGATCTTCCAAGATAGGTTTACAAAATGGGTACAGTTTCGTGCCCTTAGAACTGCCACCGCCCGGAACGTTACCCAGGCGTTGTTCGAAGAGGTTATCTGTCGGTTCGGCTGTCCGAGAACCGTTTTGAGCGATAATGGGGCTCAGTTTACCAGTCGGTTATTTAAGGAGATGGTCAAGACGTCTGGTAGCCAACACCGCTACACGCCACCATACACACCGCAGGCAAATCCCGTGGAACGAGCCAATCGGACGCTGAAAACGATGATCGCGCAGTTTTGCGAAGGCGACCATCGACGGTGGGACGTGTACCTACCGGACTTCATGCTGGCGTTGAACAGTTCCAAGCACGAATCTACGGGCTTTACTCCCGCGATGTTGAATTTTGGCCGTGAGTTGCAACTACCCAGCGCGATAGAACGCGGGGATGTCGATCTCGGGAGCGACGTGCCGGAAGATGGGCCCGCACACCTAGACCGGCTGGGGAAACTACGGGAGACGTACGAGCTAGTGCGATTAAAATTGGGTCGGGCCTTTGATTCCCAGAGTCGATATTATAATCTTCGGCGACGCGAATGGAGATGTCACGTTGGGGATAGGGTCATGAAGGTGGAGCATCATTTGTCGTCGGCGGTCGATGGCTTTGCCGCTAAGCTAGCGCCAAAGTATTCGGGTCCTTACACCATTACACGGGTGCGCTCTCCGGTAGTGTACGACTTGCGCGATGCAGCGGGTAGACGATATACACGGGTGCATGTAAAGGACCTCAAACCGGCGTATGAGGGTGATGTATTGGGGGAATAATGTGTCTGTGACTGTGTGTAGGAATGTGTTTGTTTTGTAGGGAGCGTGAAAGTGGGCACGCTGGGGACCGGTATAATTGGGGAACGCTGAACTAATTCGTGTGTTTTAGATGACGAGTTCGGACGAGGACACTTTGGTCCTCTATTGGACGGCCTCCGAGGGGGAAACTGAGGGCGAACCCGAGGAGGTGGAGGAGACTGCACCGGTGGCGGTGGCCGCCTCAGTGGCAGTGGTCGCCCCGCCACCGCCGGTACCGTCAACGGCGGGCAAAGTCGACCCAGAGGCCTGCTGGAGATGTGGCGTGTACGGCCACCATCGCCGGGATTGCCCCAACCCACGATCGGAGGGGCGGCCGAGTTGTTCCGCGTGCGGCCGGCCGGGCATGAGCCTGCTCTGCCACTGTGCCAGGGGACGGAGGCTGAGGACCCGCGCCGCGGCTCGCGAGCACGCTCATTCCGAGCTGTTCCGCGAGTCGTTCGAGGTCGTGGAGGGGGACCTGCGCCAGGCGTGCTGGCAGTGCGGCGGTTTTGACCACCTCCGCCGGGACTGCCCGAACCCGTTCCGGGCGTTCTGCTCCCGGTGTGGGCGCGTCGGGACCCTGTCCCGTGACTGTCGGTGTCCGCCGCTTCGCTGGAACTGGTACGTAGGCGTCGACGTTTTTTATTCGGTGACCCCGCAAACTTCGGGGGAGTTTTAGTTTAAAGAAGGGGGGGTGTAATGAAGTTAGGCTTCATTTGGAGCCTTCAGCGACGGAGTGGGGAGTTAAAAAGTGTGACTGGCGAACCGGGGTCTGAGCGCGTTCGTTCCTAAGTGAGAGTCGATTGAGTTGTGAGAGTCGATTGAGTTCGAGTGACTGTTTTTGCTTTTGGGTTTTTCGCTGCGAGTTATATAAAATTAAGGTATTTACGGGTTTTATAAGCGGGTAGTATTTAAGGGAATAGTCCGGGTTTTGTCTGTCCGGGATTTCGGAGTTTTCTCCTCAAAACGTGTGTCACGCTGGTTTTGAGGTTAGAATTCCTAAAGGGGTTGTCAGGGGGCCCCAGAAGGGTATTTTAGGGAGCTGTCGCCCACGCGGAGTTTGCGTTGGGTCTCACCGACGTGTGGTTTCGGCTATATCGGGTAATTTGTAAGGTGGTGTAGAGTATTAATATAATTTGTTTTCCAGTTGATGAATAAACCGGCCCAGACGGGATTTATAACTTTCTTGTGCGTTTTATTTAGTTCTCCCGGCACTGCGGTTCCTAATTGAATTCCTGCTATCCTCCACTAGCTACTCGGCCCGGTATCGGGGATATCGGATCGTAGAATCGCACAGCGGCTACTTAGTCGGTGTGCGAATAACAGAGTTAACTGTATAAAATCTGGCGCCCGAGCATTCTAACATCTAAGGGGAGCGCTAGAGCCCCTTCACGGAAAAGGACGTCACAATTTAAATATATTAATAATGTTAATTTTATTATATATTATATAATATTTAATAGTAAAATATAAAATAACAATAACAATACAATACATAAATAATTCTTCAGAATTTTTTTTTTTTTTTTTTTTTTTAAATAAAATATTATGTCGAAGGTAAGGTTCCAACAATTGAGGAAACATTTCCCCTTTGAATTGCAACACTAATGTGTTGCAGGAGATGTGAACTCCACCAAACGTCACCAGAAGTTTCATTCAGTCTGCGACCAAGTTGGGTTAAAAATCTCTGACCTTGAGAACCAATAAGACCTAGAGTTTCAATTGCTATTGGTACAAACATATAAAGATTTTCCAATTCTCTGTATTTTCTTTTCTTCAAAGCTTCTGCAGATTCTGCTGCTCCTCCTGCCTCTTTAGCGGTTTCGGAAAGATGGCTCGCAGCAAGAGTATCAGGACATGTGAAATCCCAAGCACAACACTTTCCACATTCCCAAGGAAAAACACAACAAAACCGAACCGTCTGGTCACAACAAAACAAAACCGTCTGGTCTTTTTCCGTCGTTGCGAGCTAAGCCTATTGGTTCGCGAACACAAGGTACATGACTTGATATTAAGGCTCGTGAAATAATTTCGTTTATTTCTTGATGTCTTGAGAATCGACCTTTACTAAAATTACAGCTTAAGCCATGCGGTGAAGTTGGTTCAACCAATTTTCCACAACCTGAACAATGGTGACTAGCGTATAGTGGAGAGCCCAGACGAAGAGCACAGGCAACTCTAAACTGGTTATCATCCATGAAAAGACCCAGAGCAGGAATGGGGGTAGCTTGTAGCCATGCTCCAGACTCAACACGAGATGTAGCCAGTAAGCGAGCTTTTTGTTCGATTTCCTTTGCACCTTCAAAAAGTTTGTTTTGAACATCAACTATTCCAGGAGTATCCCAATCACGTTGTAAACCAGAACATGGCGGTTCAATCTGCGGAAAACGTGACTTCTACAATTCTTTAGCAACATCAAAATATTCAATAAAAAATTCCCTGTTATTTAGAAATTGACTCAAAACTACAGAAGACAATTCGAAGGATGATGACGCAGATGCCAAGAAAGCAGGTAAGCTAACATCAGATAATTTTCGAATTCCAAGGCCACCAAATTTAACGGGTAATGAAGCCTGATTCCAAGATTCGTCAATTAGTTGTACATTTAAAATTTGCTCAAGAGCTGATCGAATCTTTTCATCAAAGTCATAAATCTGAGAATTTTCAAAAACAGGAGCTGTGCGTAACAAATACGTCAGACGAGGAATAGCAAAACAATTTTTCAAAAGGTGATATCCATAGTGACATGGTAAAATGGAAATTCTTTCAATCAAAGTATTAAATTCCCTTAACTTTTCTTCTAAACAATTATTTAATGCCACAGATCCGATCGGAGAACCTAATAATCGAAGGTTTTTCATTTCAATAATGGGAATTTCTTTTAAACAATCAGCCAAAGAATGTTTACCAAATGCCACAATTTCACATTTCTTTGAATTCATTTCAAGGCCAATTTTCTTTCCTTCGGATTTAATTAAATTATAGCATTCTTCAATTTCTTGGCAACTTCCAGCTACTACACCATCATCCATATACCAAATATTCAATTTTGCTTTAATACTGTTTATTAGAGGAAGTAAACTTAAACAAAATAATAACGGACCAATAGGGTCACCTTGTTGTACACCCATTGATGAATTTATTGTGTATTCGCCGAAAGTTAATTTAGATGGTTTGACATAACAAGATTTAACATAATTGAAAATTTCTGGAAAATGTTCGTTTACTGATCGTAATATTGATTTCCGACAAATACTATTAAAAGCATTTTTGAAATCAATTTTTAAAATTAAATTGTTAGTATCCTTGGCTAAACGGCAAAACGTACGCAGTGAATGAACCGCACAATCTGCACCTCCTTTAACACCAACTCCAAGTTGATGGGGACAGAAAAGATCTTTCGATTTTTCATTCAGAGCACGAGATACTACTTTACTGCAAAGACGTCTTAAGGTGAGACCAATTGCGATTGGACGTAAACCTCCTTCTGTTTTTTATTATATAATATTAATTTATTAGTATTAATTAATAATCGAAATATTCATTGTTGATCTAATGTTTGCTTAAAAAATAATAAATGTTTGCAATTACAAGTATTGATTCTATTGTGCTGCAAATTTAAAGAAGAAAATGCAGAATTCTTCCTTTGAATTCTTGAAAAAAAATTTTGTTATAACGCAAAAAACAATAAGGTTAGATACATACTTTGAAGTGCAATTTGCGGTTTTAAAGTGAAAAGTGTATTATATTGTGAAATTTTTGTGCATTTAAAATGAGTAAACTTAATAGTGTTAAAAACAATAGCAAACGAATATATTATTCACAGAAAAAAAAATAGAAAACTGGCTGCATTAAGATATATTCGTAATAAAAAACATAAGCAGGAGTAATCGTAAGTTATATTATATTTTGTAATGATTCTGTCATTAATTTTTTTGTTTAACTAGTAGAACTGAAACTTTAACTACCGAGAGTTTAACTAGACCTGCTGAAACTTTACATTTTGAAGAAAAAATTGAAGGGCGACGTATTCTATCATTGTAATATGTTTTTAAGAAAATTTTATCGTTCAAACAATTGCCAACTGATAATCCATGCTCAAATGAATCTGTCCAACTCAGCAATAAAAGGAAAACTGGATTTTATTCGGAATATGATATGGAATGCAAAGAATGCCATAATGTCTTAACCAATGATGATCCAGAAGGTCCAGACAATACATTTAATGATGTTAATCTGTATATAACCACCGCATTTATATCAACAGGCGGTGGCTATGCGCAAATGAATGAAGTGTTTGCAAATTTGAATGTTCCTTGCATGTCTGATAAATTGTATAAAAAATGTGAAATGTATCTGCACAACAAGTATGAAGAATCGCTATGCCAATCAATTATTGAAGCTGGAAAAGAAGAGCTAGAGAAGGCAGAAGAATTTGATAAAAACGGCATTCCTTTAATTGCTGTAATCGCTGATGGAGCATGGAGTAAAAGATCATATAGAACTAAATATGATTCTAATTCTGGGGTAGTAAGTATAATTTTATATTTTTTTAAGGCCGGTTTTACAATTACGGTTTTACGATATAGGTTTCCATAATCGGACAAAAACCGGAAAAATATTGTTTATGGGCGTGAAAAATAAATATTGCAGTGT
>CAUVYR010000287.1:20986-53237 GCA_963556235.1 Cryptophagus acutangulus | reverse complement strand
CTATCTCATATTACTATAAAATATTATTATTACTATCTCATATTTATAAAATCATATTACTATATCATATTACTATTAAGTTTACTTTGTTACTGTTTTATAGTTCGAAATCATTATATTGTCTTGCTAAATACCACTCGTGGGCTAAATATAATTCGATATAATTCGGCTCGTGACATCTCCAGCCTTGATTTTAACTCGTCAATTATCGTCGAATATATTTGCCCACTAAGTAAGTAAGTAAGTAAGTAAGTAAGATTTATTTCCAAAGATTCATATTACAGAATGTGGATAATGTCAAAAATAAATACAAACAGTACAAAATAAACAACAAAATTATTAGCATTAAGTTTGGTAGACGTGTTTAGTCAAACTTTTCATTTAAATACTCGTTAACGTTATAGAACACTCCCTCAATCAGAAGGCTTTTGACTGCCGATTTAAATTTCTTCATACATCTAATATCGCGAATTTCTTGTGGTAAGTGATTAAACAATTTAATACCAAAATAGTACGGTGATCTTTCAGTAATCTGCAATTTGCATGCAACAGGCCTAAATAAATTTCTATTCCTTGTGTTGTAGTTGTGGTAATCCTTATTGAGAATAATGTCGCTTTTATTATTAAAAATATAGACGCAAACTTTCAATATGTACAAACATGAAACAGTTAATATTCTAGTAGGTTTAAAAAGATTTTTGCAAGAAGTTCTTCTAGTAGCTTTACATATAATTCTAATAATTCTTTTTTGAACTAAAAAAACGTTTTGAGAAAGTGTAGATACACCCCAAAATACAATTCCATATTCTATACGCGATTGAATATATGCATAGTATACATTAACCAATTGGTTTTGTTCAAGAACAGCACTTAAATTTCTCATCATATAAGCCAAGGAAGAAAGTTTCGAAGACAAAGTACTACAGTGATTTTTCCAATTCAAGTTTTCATCAAACTCAAGTCCCAAAAACCTGGTACTATCAACACGATTTACCAAGCTATTTCCTATAGTTATATTCAAATCATGATTATTTTGGTTTTGATAACAATGGAATCTGATATAATGTGTTTTATTTTTATTCAAAAAAAGACAATTAGAATTAAACCAATGTGAGAGATTCGAAAGTTCTTTATTTAAAGCCATTTTTAACACATTTTCGTTCATACTTGAATAAATGTAAGATGTGTCATCAGCAAACTGGATCAATGAAGAACGCGAGGTTGTTACAGCATGCTTCATGTCGTTAACATAAATACTAAACAAGACAGGGCCCAGGATTGAGCCCTGGGGCACACCTGTACTGTTTATTCTTATCTCTGAATTGATAGAGTTAATTTGGTCCTTATAGACATGATTAAGAGCAACATATTGTCGTCTTTCAGAAATGAAGCTGCAGATCCAATTATAAGCAACTCCTCGAATTCCAATATTTTTCAATTTACTCAATAAAACAGAATGGTCAACAGTATCAAATGCCTTGCTGAGGTCACAAAAAACAGTAGCAGGGCATTCGCCATTTTCCATACATTGTAATATTTTTTTATAAACAGAATGTATTGCTGAATCAGTTGAAGAATTCTTTTTGAAACCGTGTTGATTCTGAGATAGTATACCTTTTGAATTAAGATAATTCATGAGTCGTATTAAAAATGAATGTTCAAATATTTTCGAAATTGAGGAAGAAATACTTAAAGGTCTATAATTATTCAAAATAGACTTATTCCCTTTTTTATGAAGAGGTACAACTTTGGCTATCTTCAAATTAGTGGGAAAATATCCATTTTGAAATGACAAATTAATGACAAAAGCCAGCGGTTCAGAAATTATATCAACACACTGTTTCAAGAAAAAATTTGATAAAGAATCAGGCCCTGAACTATGTTTATTTTTAAGCTTGTGCAGTATGATCATCTTTATTTCCTCTTGAGTGACCGGTTCTAAATACATGGAACATGGTAATCGTGGACTCTTATTAACAAACTTGGTTTTTGGAATTTGATTAGAAATGCTTATTGGTTCTTCAATAAAAAAATTATTGAACAATTCAGCTATCATATAAGAATCATCAATAATTTCATCATTGACCTCTACTGATAGATTTTTAACTGCTTTTGTATTTTTCGTGAGTTTATTAGTAACATTCCATAACCCACTATTATTATTTATACACAAATTTACTTCATTTTGATAAAATTGTTTTTTAGTTAATTGAAGCAATTTAAAATGTTTATTTTTTGCAATTTTGTAATTGTCATTAAGAATGGGATACTTATTTTCAAGTAAAAATAAATCTTTAAGATTTTTGCTAGAATTAATTACGTTAGTATCAAGATCAACCCAAAAATTTTTATGAGAATTTGTACTACGCTTTCTTTCAGGAAAGTGTTTATTATAATAATGTAATAAAGTGTCAATGAAACACGAAAACGATTCATTTGAATTTACGCTATGGTATACTGATAGCCAGTTTTCGTACTGAATGTCTGCAAAAAAGTTATTCATATTGGTGGCACTTAGGCATCTAACAACCGAAAAAGTGTTCACTCGACCACTGCTGCTGGTAGAGAAATTAATAGTTCTATGATCTGAGATAGAATTCTCACTTATCAAACAGATAACATCAGTGTCGTTAGTAAATATTTGATCCAATATGTTATTACCTCTTGTAGGTTGACAATTGATCAACATCAATATTTTTTGGAAATATTTTGGAAATATTTAAAGATTACGGCCTTCAAGATATTGTTAATATAGAAGAGAAGAAACATGAATTTCTAACAAATATTGCAAAAACAACGGATGAAATTGTTAAACTAGCGGAAGCAACAATTGGTCAAAATAGCAATAGTGAGTAGATTTGTGAACGGTCAATGCGTCTAACAGCATCTAATTTCGGTCGAATTTGCAAGCTACGAAAAACTACAAATAGAGATAAAGTTGCACGTGAAATTGTTTTTCAACTTTTGGAGGAAATATAGCTACTAACTATGGAATAGAAAAAGAACCTATAGCCATAGAAAGTTTCGCACTAACTTATAACAAAACAGTTTCAAATTGTGGATTTTTTGTTGATGCATATGATTGTTATTTTGGAGCAAGTCCTGATGCCCAAATCGAAAATGAAGATGCTATAGTTGAAGTAAAATGTCCTTATACAGCAAAGAATTTGACTCCTGAAATAGCCATAAGTTTGAAAAAAATCAAGTTTGCAATAATTACCAATGGTAATTTAGCTATCAAACGAAATCACAACTATTATTTCCAAGTACAAGGCCAATTGTGTGCTCAATCGCTTCGTTAAGAAATATCCAACCTACGAAACATGTATGTGTTAAAAATCATGAAGGAACTTCTACATCAATGGTGTGCGACATTGTGGTTGAAGGATTTGCAAAGAGTCTTAGCACGCATGGGCTCAAATATGCGAATTTAGTTGCAGACGGCGAGAGTAGCGTCTTCAAAAAAATTGAGGCATCTAACCCATATAAAGACACCAAAGTGGTAAAAATTGAATGCACCAACCACTGGCTTCGCAATTACAGCTCACGATCACAAAAGATGAGTTGTACACGGATAAGTTCAAGTGGTCAGGTTGTAAGTGTCCAGCTTCGTAGTCTTTTAAAAGCAAATCTTAAAAGATTGAGATGTGGGGTTGAAAAAGCAATACAATATAAAAGCATGGAATCCATACCTGAAAGTGAGAAAATTAGTCTCACCAAATTTGACATTGCAAATAGCGTTCATCATGTTTTTGGAAACCATGTTAAATGTTCGTCGTATTTTTGCGATAAAAAAACGGAACAAAATTGGATTCCAGATATGAAAGATTGCGGATTATATCAAGTTTGTTCTATATGTTCTTTACGGTGTTTTGCTTTGACTTGCTCTACATTATTTTTTATTTTTGAAAATATTCTTTTCCTACAATCGCATATAAAAGTAAGCCTTTGTGCTTCCATTTGACAACGAAAAGTTGGCGTTTTCCGAGGAGTTGTCACTTTCCCGCTCTAGATCTTTTTGCTGATTTTCCCGCTCGCTAAATCAAAACAATGCAGTAATACAATAGTTTTTGTTTTTAGAAATGAGCGTTTCTTGGTTACCGATGATATAATCACATTTTTATTTGTTGTCAAAATATTAATTTTACATTTTTGCAACAAAAATTTAATTTAAAATCGATTGTAGGAAAAATCTTGTGTGTATTTCGAGCGCAAAGTGTTTTTGTCGCTCTCGCCAGATTGTCGTGCTCCGCTATCGCGTCGCACGACAACTTTCTGGCTCGCGCGACAAAGTATCACTTTGCGCTCTTAATACACAAATAGCTATTTCAGTTTTTGATCAATAGAGCTATAGAAGTTTTTTTTATTTTTGTATTTACATCGGTCTACCGCGATTGAAACAAAATATAAAAATGTCACATTTTGCTCTAAACATTCAAACATTAATTTTTTTGCTTAAAAGTTCAAGAAAACGCAAAACACCCTGTACATGTTTTATTAGTTTAAAATTTATTATAGTTTATAGGACCTTTGTTTGGCTCTTAATCGTCTTGTATATCACGCACCTAGCCTCTTAAAAAAAGTAAACAACAACTATGCTGAAAGTTACAATGCCGTTGTAGCAAAATTTGTTGGTGGTAACGTGTGTGTTATACAAAAAGAAACTCATAAACAACGAGATTTAATGCTGCGGCTCTTTCATACAACAGCAAAGGACGATTTTTAGCACATTCGAATACATTTCAGAATAATCAAAGTCTAGGAAAATATACTGAAATTTCTATTGACAATAAACAAAAAAGGTTGGCCCACAAACGTAAAAGACGCGCACCTAAAACTTTAAATATCCAGAAAAAATCTGTTGAAGGACCAGATCAAGATTACGGCCTTCAAGATATTGTTAATATAGAAGAGAAGAAACATGAATTTCTAACAAATATTGCAAAAACAACGGATGAAATTGTTAAACTAGCGGAAGCAACAATTGGTCAAAATAGCAATAGTGAGTAGATTTGTGAACGGTCAATGCGTCTAACAGCATCTAATTTCGGTCGAATTTGCAAGCTACGAAAAACTACAAATAGAGATAAAGTTGCACGTGAAATTGTTTTTCAACTTTTGGAGGAAATATAGCTACTAACTATGGAATAGAAAAGGAACCTATAGCCATAGAAAGTTTCGCACTAACTTATAACAAAACAGTTTCAAATTGTGGATTTTTTGTTGATGCATATGATTGTTATTTTGGAGCAAGTCCTGATGCCCAAATCGAAAATGAAGATGCTATAGTAGAAGTAAAATGTCCTTATATAGCAAAGAATTTGACTCCTGAAATAGCCATAAGTTTGAAAAAAATCAAGTTTGCAATAATTACCAATGGTAATTTAGCTATCAAACGAAATCACAACTATTATTTCCAAGTACAAGGCCAGTTGCACATTACTAAAAAGGCATTGTGTTACTTTATTTTGTGGACCCCACATGGAATGTTAGTCGAAGAAGTGAATTTAATAAAATATTATTGGCTTATATTATTATATTATTAATAAAAAAAATTATTTTAATATAATTTATCAATTATATTGAATTAAATGTCCTGATAATTAATATGTATGCTAAAAAAATTTTTTGCAGATACTTCGTGATAATTCTTTTTTTACGAGTAAAATGAGGCCTTACTTCAAAAAGTTTTATTTTGAGAATCTATTGCCGGCCGTACTACACAAGAAATACGATTGACTTAATTCGGGCCTATCTACGTAACTCCAAAAGGTCTAGAATTTAAAAAAATACGCAAGTAATAATAATACTTGTTTAAATTTTTATTCTATTTAAGCCGATTTATCCTGTTGATTTTTGAAAAGAAAAACGGAATCAAAGTTGGTCCCCCGTCCGAACTAGTCGACCTACGCCATAAACAGAATTCGGAAATTCGAAATTTGGACTGGAAATAATTACTAGGTTAGGGTAGGTTTTTTTATTTTGTTAGGTTTGGCTAAAATAAATAGCTGAACAAATAGCTGAATAAATAGCTCAAAAAGTCCAAAGTGTACAGCAAACAAGGTAAAATGTAATATTTGGTTATGACACAGATAAGGTTATATACAGATGTGCCATGGTCAATTACTAAATTCAAGTACTAATTTTACAATTGTTTTCATGCATATACATAAATCATTTTATCAGAGTGCAGGGCTTTCAAGGCTTCTAGCACCAACACAAATATAACATTTTTGGAGTGCAGGGCCTTCAAGGCTTCGAGCACCAACACAAAAATAAAATTTTTGGAGTGCAGAGCCTTCTAGCTTTCTAGCACCAACACAAAAATAAAATTTTCAGAGTGCAGGGCCATCTAGCTTTCTAGCACCAACACAAAAATCAATTTATCAAAGATTAATAAAATGAAATTAAAAAAAATATATTGGTGTTAATAAAAAGGGACTCATATGGCTACAGGCAAACCTCGTCTCACTTACACCTCAGCTGACACTCAAAAATAAGAGGTAACGCATCTAATTGCATACCTCATAGGTGATGTGGAAAATGCAATAAAAAAGCACAGTTTCATTTTTTTTTAAATTTATTAATTAAAATAAATAACAATGTTATCCACATTCATTATCATTAATGAATACAGATGTCTACATTCATTAATGATAAAGAACGTGGACAACATTGTTTCCACATATTTGGCCAAAATATTGGCCACCCCGTCCCCGCCACTGTTTTAAAATACTTACGGGTTTGTGGTTGGTGGTGGTGGAGCACCACCAACACCACTCGCATCTGCGGTATTTACTAAAGTTCTGAAAAGTAAGCATAATATTAAAATTAAATTTTAAAAAATGCGTAAATTCGCTGAAATCGGGTTATTTAAAAATGCTTTTTAAATTTTAACTAAGAACCAAATTTGAAGCAAGATTTAAAATTACCAATATAAATCAATGTTTGAAGTAAATCCTACCACTATTAGTGTAAGGGGTGTGTTACGGGTTAAAAACATGAATTGAGGATTCTAGTCTATTTTTGAATAAACTAGTTAAAATTATATTTCAATTTATTAATAGAAAAGAAATTTGAAATAAATCTGACAAATCAAACTGTAATGAGTGGATTAAGGCTTACAATTGTGATATGTGGGTTATAGTCTAATTTCAATTTAATTAAGAAAATAATTATAAGTTAAATAAGTTAAAATTACTACTGGAATCCAAATTTGAAAAAATCCGAGCATTTTGACTTCAAAGGGTATATTAAGGGTTGAAGTTATAAAATAAGGATCACATATTATTTTTAATTAGATTATTCGTAAATTTGTTTTAAATGTATAGTAGAAATCTAATATGAAGAATATCAGATCCATATGTCTCAAACGGTAAACCTGGGGGGTGAGGGTGTGTAGTTAGGGTCGTAAATTATTTTTAATCACTCATTATGTAAATATATATAAAATTACTGATGGAAAATGGAGGGTTATGCTGACATATAATCGCAAATTATGTTTAAATGTTAAATCGGGTCAGTAGATTACGAAATATGTATAGTGATTTAAAGAAACGAACAGACCGAAATTAATGAATATGATTTTCGTAATCTACGCATTCTATAATGTAGAAAAAAGTGAAATTTGGAAAAACAAAATGTTCAAGAATACAATACTTCCTCTACGAGAGAAGTAAAAATACTTACGGTTTTTTGGTTGGTGGAGCAACACCAAGCCCACTCCTACCGCGTGATTTTTTTCGCTTTCCCATTCTGTAAAAAATAATATTTCAATAAAAAACCTATCAATGTTTTTTTTTTTTGATGTTATGTTATAAATAAAAAATTTTAATAAATGGTTGTCCGTCCCGACTATGGTTGTCGTGACAAGCCTTGTATACTTACATAAAAATAATTATTCACACAACTTTATAACCGAACCGCAATGCAACAAATAACACACCGTCGCACACAACAGACGATTTGTGGCTACTGGTTAGGCGCTAGTTACTCCTAGGTGGCTACTGGTTACTCCTAGATGTAGGCAATTTAAAATACATGCGGGTTGAGGGGAACTGAATAGGTAGCAAAACAAATAAATATGAAGGAAAGCTTATCTGTATACTTATCTGTGGTTATGGTAAGATAATAATTAAATGAGTGGATAGGGGTGGCTATAAGGGGAGGTGGAGGCCACACTCGGGATGTTTATCCTGATTATGATTGCAAGAATTGTACTTTTGTTTTTCAGATATGCTTTTCAGATATCTTTTAGTTTTTCAGATATCTTCTTCAAATAATACTAAATTATGGAAGATAAAAGTAAAAAAATAAATAAATAGTTTATTAATAATAAATAATAATAATTGTTTAATTGTAATAATAAATTTAAAAATCCACATAAATAAAAATGAATTAAAAATGTTGTTGAGAATTATTTTAAAAGCGGACCCTGTATTTTAATACTAGATGGATCAATACAGTCACAGTTAGTCACCTATAATATGTACATGGCAAATCGACGTTCTTATTGTTATTTGCTTGGGCGCACACAATATTTTATCCTTCTTGTATACATTGCGTTAAAAAGAAAAAGTCATGACAGGTTGAAAACTTTATGGTAAAACTTCATAATATACGTAGGAAAAGAATATATTGAATCGGTGACCATCGGGATACCCTTAAGGGTGGGGTTTTACTATAGTATATTTAGTCGTGAAAAATAGGTTAAATCGTCAGGGAACTACTGCTAAATTTTAAAGTATCATTAGTTTTAGGCGCAGTACAATCTAATGGTGGTTTTGGAAAGCTAAGAACATTATTAACCGATTTAACCACATGACATTTCTTTAATTGGTTTTTATTAATTAGATAAAAAGCCTTAGCCAACTAGTGTTACTATCATTATCACCGATTGCAAAAGGTGACCTCAGTGACGTAATGAAACGCCCTATGTTCTATTCAGAACTTTTAGCAAATCACGTCTTCAATAGTCATGACGTCACATTGACTTCTTTGCCCACGCATGTTCTGCACGGGGTACTTTTAAGTGCAAAAATAGGCCAATATGCAAATTGAAGTACTCATACACTACACATTCAGAAAACCTAAACAGACAAAAAAAATTAAAAAATACTGTTAAGGATCCCAACCCTTATTATTACAAGTATATACGAATGTACCAATAGGGTATTTTCATAATTTTTAAAATAACACAAAAAAATTATTGGCCAAATAACACAAAAAATAATAAAAAAAAAAATTTTGTTTTTAAATTGACTATAATTTTAAAATGAAATTTAAAATTTAATATTTCCCGCCAAAACGAATAGCGATAAGTAAGCATGGTTGCATACTCAGAGCTACGTCATAATACGTATCAACAAAGCAAGGCTTGTCATTATAAACGCAGGTAATTTGAATTTTGTAATTGCGTTTCGCTTTTTTCGCTATATGCAAAATGTATGGAATACAGAATAAGTGGTGTTTTGTACCAGATTGTAGAAATACATCTGTTAGTGCACCTAATAAAAAATTTATTAGTGTACCAACGGATTATTCTCGCAGAAAGAAATGGTTTAAAGCAGCTAGACGAGATATGTCAAAATCAAAAACAGTATTTTTCAGTTGTGACGACCATTTTAATGTAAGTATACGTATTACTATTTCATCGAAAATTTAGATTTAAATTTTTTTATTGTAGTTGAAACAAGATATGGAAAACTACATGCGGTATACGATGATGGGAGGAAATATTATTTTGAAACCAGGAGTAGTTCCTCATATATTCGACTGTCGGCCAGGTAAAAAAAGAGCAAGTGACACCCCCAATAGATCGTTACCTATGAAACGAGAAAGAAAACGGTTAGTCGATGAAGCCCTTAAAGAATATGACTCAAAATTTCAAAATCCCATATCTACAAAATCCGATGTTGGTGAACCAAGCACCAGCGCTGCATGCAATCAAGCAGCATTTGATGTTCTGGGTAGTATGGCTTCAAGCGAACCGAAGGTTCATTTCGTTATCCGTGAAGATCAAGCTGAGGATGTACCGTTGCCAAATATTGCATCCTCTGATCAAGAAATGTTGCCTCGAAATAGAGATGTAGGAGTACAAACCGTCATTTCGTAGCAAGTACATTATGTGCAACAGAACAAAAAAAATGCAACATATCGCTACTTCACCCATTAAATCCTCACAAAAAGATGCTTGTACTTCGCCATTCAAGAAACACCCTAGTCTTGAAAAGACAATGTTCTCCCAAATGAGTAGCAATAGTGACACAAATGATTTAGATTCTACCGAAGTAGAATCTAGTTCGCTTTGTGGAAGTACAACTGATAGCGATTTCAATGATGAAGACTTTTCACAAGACAAAGAATCGGAGCAGTTGCGAACGTTGAATGTAACACGTATGATTGTTGAAAACCGACCAAAGACTTATACAGGTATTCCAAATCAATGGATTGTACACATTATCAATCTGCTTAATAGAAAAACGGCAGTAAGTAAAGATAATATAATATTAACATTAATGAAAATCAAACTAAATGATTCATTTGTTCGGTTAGCGGACTTATTTGGAATGTCCACTTCTAATGCATCTAAAATTTTTAAAAAAACTTTAGTTCAAATTGAACCTCATTTACAACAACTAATTTTTTGGCCTAGTAGTGATAAAATTAAATATTATTTACCCATTTCATTTAGAGCACGTTATAGCAATGTTCAGTCGATTATAGATTGTCTAGAAATTCAAATTCAAAAACCAACTGAACCTGTAAAACAAGCACTTACCTGGTCTGATTACAAAAAGTGTAATAATTTAAAATATTTAATTTCGTCCACCCCTGATGGTATTATTAATTTCATATCCAAGGGGTATGGAGGACGAATTAGTGATTCATTGTTGGTGCAAGAATGTGGATATCTAGAAATATTACCTCCTGGATGCAGTGTGATGCCTGACAGAGGATCTAAAGAAATAGCAAAACAGTTACCCGACAAAAATTGTCAGTTAGTTAGGCCACCTAGTGTTTCAAGTTCAGTGAAACCAACAAAAGCAGAAGTAATGGAAAGCAAACGTATTGCTAGCTTACGTATTCATATAGAAAGGGTAATTCGAAGATTAAGAGAATTTGATTATTTAAAACCCCATTCTGTGATAGATCATAATTTAATAAAAGATACAGATATTGTGATAAAAAATGCATGTGCATTAATAAATTTACAAAGTTGTATTATAAAATAAAAATAGTTGTTATAAAGAATATATTTGCGAGAAAATTTGACAATTTTTTTTATTATACAACATTTTTTTTGCGAGGGGCAAATCCTGCATGGAAGGGTTTAAAATTTACTATTTAAACACACTGTATAATTTTGGAAATACAAATTTGACCCAGTTTTTCGTAGCTTTATCAATCAATGTTGATAAATATATTTTATCATATTCAACCTATAAAATTGAAACATTTTCAGTGGTTTCATAGTCTGGTTGGGCTACACAAAATATTCCTCGTTTCTTTTTGGCACACAACATTTGCAAATGCATTTGTGCTTTAAATTTTGAAGTAATTTGGCCGTTTTGTATATAGTTGTTCATTGTTTTTTCACTTATCGGGCATTTCACTTCAACGCCAAACTCTGTTGTTAGTGCATCTGGTGAAGCTCCAAAAACTGCGTATTTAGGTAGCATAAACAAACCACAATCTACAACTATAATGTTGAGCTGTTTCTCCACGGTTTTTAAATTTTTTTTTTCTAAAAGTCTTCCTCTTTTCATATATTTTGTGTCCGTTACTTTATAAGCACCTATTATAGATTCCACCAAGGTGCCTTTGGCCGTATTACAATGTGCAAACTCATGAAGTTTCGAAGCAGTAACACGTCCAAACCTAAACTCATGCCAAAGTGGCGAATCTGCCTGTGTTCGAGTTAATTTTTCCACTTCTTCGCACAACTGTGGATTCATTTGTTCGCTTGAAAACAGCAAGAAGTCATCAGATTTAACTCCCCCCTTTGCATGAAAGTGGGACAGTAGTTTGTAAATGGACAATTTATTAAACTTGTCAAAGTCTTCATCAGAAGCGTACCTCAAAATTTGACCATCTAAATTTTCTGTGACCCCTATACTAACAATATCCTCCATAAATGTTGAACCACTGATATTCGAAGCTGCACGAAGACACTTTGCAGCACCGAAATCAGCTGCCGCAATAAATTTGAGGGAAGTGCCTACTGCAGATAATTTTGGCTTTACCCAATACGATGTTACTTCAGTAGGCGAAGGATCCTCACTTCTGCGATGTACCCACATCAAAAATGCAAGTGCATGTTTGCAACCACCTATAAGAATATAAAAACTCGAGATAAAATTAATAAATATCGACTCATTCATAAATTTAAATATTATTTTATACACAACAAAAAAAATATAAAAAAAATCACCTGACGATGCCGCACAGTCATTGCAAATCACACTAACAATTTTCTCTTCCATCTCATCCAGAATTAAACACACAGAATAATTTTTTGACCGGACCTTGTGCTCAGGACATATCTTGCACTGTAAAGTGCACAAAGAACCTTCCCTTTTTACCTCCACATACCCAATGGCACTATCACCATAGGACTCTCGAGTAGCTCTGTGAATAATATTAATAACAATTATTTCAGATATAAAAAAATTGATACTTTCATTCATATTTTTTCGTAACTGAAATGCACGGAACACTAGCAAAATGCATTTTTGTTTTTGAACTCATTCGTAGTTTAACTAATCATTCATAAAGTGGTATGTTTAACAACTATATGCAAATTGTTCATTGTATATAGCAAAATATATTCGGAAATATTGTTTTAAATACTGTTTATTTGAATGCAGGTACTTACGCTGTTGCTTTCACGTTTCTGAATTCGGCTGCATTAAAACGGTCGTCGTTTTTTATATAATTCGTCACCATAAAAATATTTATAGATGGTAAATTGTTAGATGACGCTTTCACAAAACCTTCCGACGGCATTTTTAGTTTAAAACACTCAAAATTTGATAATCACTTGTCACTAAATAAAAACGTAATCGAAATGACACTGTATGAACGTAAACAATCCGCCATGTATACGAATTCCAACGTCACGAGTGAGACCGACCAATCAGATGGCGTTTTGATTCGCGTTTAAAATTATCCGTTATAATAAATTTTCAAAGTCAAAATAAATTATTAATAGCCAAAACTATTATTATTTTATAGTTTAATGACATCACACTTACGCCTATTTACATGATTATTTCATTCCTATCACAATACTGTACTTGAAATCACAGCTTTCTATATATTAGTCCGACAACAACCCGTTGCCATTTCTACGGGGCCTATTACAGCGATAACACCTCCCGTTGCTATAGTTACTTTATATAGATGATAATAATTGTAATGTACATTTTACTTTTAACCTATTTAGATATCCATGAAACAAAATATGTAAACAATATATTAGCTATTGAACAAATCTGTCATCTCAAAAATGTCGAACAGACGATTTGGAGAGATTAAATAACGTTAAATAATAACGTTAAATAGTATAGTCAATATTAATAACGTTAAATAGTATAGTCACGAAATAATCTTTAAAATACAACTCGGGAAAAGATTATTGTTATCGGTAATTTTGCATTTTAATGCACTCAAACTACGTTTCCTAAAGCAATTTTACTTGTCAAATTGGCAGACAAAAAACCTCGCGTACCGCTCGGTTTTTTGATCCTTCAATTTGACTCGTAAAATTGCTAGGCAACGTAGTTTTCGTATAAAATTCAAAATTACCGATAATAATCTTTTCCCTTGTTATATTACATATGATAACAGAAAAATTAGGCAAATAAAAATTAAGTGAAAATACCCTATTATCAATGTCAGCATACTATTGCTATTAACTTGTTACGTATAATATTGTTATATTGCTATCCTGTAATCGTGTTACAATTCCGGTGTCAATAAACATGATTGCAAATGAATCTCTGTTTTGTCTAAGTAATGATTTTAATGCAATCATGCAATCACATTAAAAATGTATGATGATATATTATTGGTTCCAAACTTTGGGAACATCATGTAATTAGTTTAGATTATGACTTTTAATTAGATTGTTAAGTCACTACTGTTTTTACTTTGGTCTGACTTAGATCGGTTTGCTATATTATATATTTAATAAACTAAGTGCAATTAATATTGTCGGCTTTTATTCAACGAACCAAAGCAACCCAACAATTTGGTGTCAGGTGTGGGGTTTGGTTAATTTGCAAATATAAATTAACTTAGAACTAACCCTAGATATGAATTTGAGTCCTCAAAATTTTGATAATTGGGACCTTCCAAGGATTTCACCAAACCAAGGTCCCTCTCACCAGGCCTACCATGATTTAACTAAAACCAAGAATCACCTTATCCACCGAATTCGACCAAGGTTTACCAAAGTTAAATCAAGGCCCTATACAGCGAACATGATCTTACAAGGTCAACACAGACCAAGAACATGTTCGCGCCGTCTGACAAGCAGACAAAACCTAGTCACCTTCATATCGAATCCAGGGGCGCATATTTTCTACCCCACTGATCCCACGATATGGAATCCGGCTTCGAAGTGAACCCGAAATATCTCGCACTTTAAACCGATCATTTTTCAAAATGGCAGTAACCTTAAACGAACTCCTCCATTTGGGGAGTAATTTTTGACTAGTACCAGTTGCGGTATGACAGTTGATGTTGATCAAAACCAAGTCATCTACTTCATATTTCTGTGGTGGACACTGTTTATTATTGAATGTGGACTGTATTATTTAGAATTTCAATTAATTGATCGTACTTGTTTGAGTATATATATTTTATTGATGTAAAATACAGATTATATCGCTATTATTTAGTAATGCGTTCTTCTCAAACTCAACCAACCAACATAATGGACTCTTCCACCTTCTTCCTCGGGCCATCCTCTTCTTTCAACCACAAACTTTAATCTTCCAGCGGAAGAGGACAAATCTTCTGGAAGCTCCTCTTCACAACACCGTTTCCGGTTCGAATAGAAGCCACTCGAGAGACACCATCATGCCCTGGATGCAATTGCACAATGCGACCTAGCCGCCAATCTGTGGGTAGAGTTCGATCGTCTTTAATCAAAACTAGCATGTCTTTGACTAATTCTCCCCGATTTGACTTCCATTTAAGCCTTTGCTGCATTTCTGAGATGTAATCTTGCTTCCATCGACTCCAGAAATGCTGACAGAGTCTCTGCACCAACTGATATCGTGTCAGTCGATTGATCTTTATGTCTTCCATATTTTCGTCCGGTGCGGCGATAAGCGGTTTTTTGGGGTTAAAGGACTCAGGTCATTAGGGTCGGATGAAAGTGGGCACAATGAACGAGAATTCAAAATAGCTTCGATCTGACATAAAACAGTAGCAAATTCTTCAAAAGATAATTTAGCATTGGTTAAAACTCGCTTTAAGTGATGCTTAACACATTTTACCCCCGCTTCCCACAGACCACCCATGTGCGGTGAGTATGGACGGTTTCATTAATGGAAATCTGAATACTTCCACAGTGCTGGTCCCAAGTATCGTTACCATCAAAAGCTCCCAGAGCCCCAAATGATTCTAGCACTATTCGGTTATAAGCTCTACTTGACCGTTACCTCTGGGAAGAGCAACAGCATTCAAATGGTGTGTGGTACCTATTTCCTCAACGAATTTTGCAAATAATTTAAATACAATTCCCTTGCCCTGATCAGAAATAATCCGATGAGGGACCCCAAATTTTTTTAGCATTTCCTTAAAACATTTAATGACATTTCTATTGGTCGTATCTTTTACAGGATAGATTAACAAAAATTTAGTGAATGCATCAATGATTAACAATAATTGTGTGTTGCCCGACTTGGATTTGACAAATGGTCCCAGATGGTCAACATAGACGGTATAAGGTTGGGGAGTTTTATTAATAGGATGGAGTAGACTGGGTTTCTATCCAGAAACACATTTGAAATAGATACAATTTAAACAATTTTTTACATATTTTTTTTTTTATAAATTTACGCATGCTATTAAACCACTATTTGCTGTTCTATACGTTCGTTTTCGTTTTGTTTTAATTCATTTATTGTAAAAAGACAGAGAGACATAGATTTTTTTGCTTTAACATTCTTAGTTTCGAGAAGCGGCGAATTTTGTGTTTTTGCACTGTTTTTGGCGTTCGAGCGTTCACGATCGTGGCCAGCGGAGCCGCTCTCCCGCTTCGACCGTTAACGTTCCGGCAGTTCGCTTTTGCTATTCGAATACGCGCCGTATTATTCGCAACTCTTTTCGCTTTTTATGCATTTCGCTGTATTTTTCCTGCATTTGCTCATTCGCTTTTCCTTCGTTTTTCGCTTCGCTTTTCCTTCCCTTTCGCTCTTTCCTTCCTGCTTCGCTTTCGTTTCCAAGCTGCTTCGTGTGCTTCGCTTTTCGTCTTTCGTACCATCCAGGACGAGGGTCATCATCGAATCCATCGACAATAGCCACCGAGCCAAGGTAAGTGCATTTTCACTCGCTATTCGCCGTTTTCTCTTTTGCTTATTTTAATTTGGTGCGAAACCGATTGAACTTCGCATTAACATTTTGGTCCTTCGAGCCGGATTTTCCGGTACTGGCAGTTCTATCGTTTTCGTACCATTTTCTCTCTCTCTCTGTCGATTATTAATTGAATTAATTGTTTCGCTTGACTTTATCAAAAGTCCATTTTGTTTCGGTTGTTTTACGCATTTATTCTGGTGCGGGTTTTTTGCGTCGCTTTACAGCAGTTTTTTGTCGCTCGCACTGTGTGTCGATTTCTGACCTTGATCTATTTCGTCGATTTTTGCCTAGATTTTATTTCTATCTCTTTCGATTTTTTAACTGTCTCTCTCGTTGAGTTAAAATTCGCTTTCGTTTTTATTTTTCGCAATTTCTCTGTCTCTTTTTTGAAAATTCGCTTTCGTTTTATTCGTTTTCAATTTAATTTTCGCTTTTTCTCTGTCGCATTTCGAAAACTCGCTTTCGTTTTTTACACATTCGTTTTTGATTTTTTGCTTTTCTGTGTCGCTTTTCGAAAACTCGCTTTCGTTTTTTTTTACGCTTTCGTTCCTAAACTTTCAATTTATTTTTTCGTGTCGACTTGTTGATTACTATGGCCGCCGCCGCTGCTAAATTGAAACAAGCGATTGCGCTTCGTGAAGATGTCATCTCGCGTTTATCGGAGCTAAGACGCACAGCGGAACAAGCCCATAGCGAGGAGGAATCGTATGAATTTTTGTACCTTGAGTTCAAAACCAGATATGTTCACATCGACGGTATGTTTGACGAGTTTACTCAACTCCAGGGTACCATTTTGACTGCGATGGCTACCATCGAGGGCGCCGATTTGAAGAAACAAATGAAAGTTCGGGAATTGTTTTATGATTCGTACTATCGAATTAAGGCCGTGTATAGTGATTTATTTGACGGGATTTCGGCCCAAGTGACTACGCCAGACGGTACGTTGGCTAAGAGTCAGGTGAGGCTGCCGCGCTTAGAGTTACCTAAGTTTAATGGGGATCTCCGTAAATGGAAACCTTTTGTCGATATCTATACCGCTACTATTCATGAAAACGCCGCGCTGTCAAATGTCGAAAAATTCAATTTCCTAACTTCATGTCTCGAAGATGCTCCATTGTCGTTGTTGGAATGCATTCCCAAATCGCACGATAATTATCCGATCGCGTTTGATACCTTGTTGAAAAGATTTGACAATAAACGTTTATTAGCTTCGTCACATTGGAAAGCCATAGATAGCGCACCAACTCTTTCGAATTGCCAGCCTTCCGCTCAGTCGCTTCGTGCGCTTATAAATATTTTTTTGGAGAACTTAGCAGCTCTGAAAAATCTCGGTTTTGCTTGCGATCAATGGGACTTTATCATGTTCCAAATGTTGATGAAACGGCTTGACACAGAAAGTATGACACGTTTCGAACTCACAATTGGTTCTACTGTTAGTTCTTCGGAAATGCCGACGTTTGCGTCGCTCATGGCCTTCGTCTCACAACAATGCAGCGCACTTGAGAATGTGAATGATGCCGCTACACCTTCGATTCGCAAACCTTCTAATGTGGTTCGCAACGTTTCTTCTTCGGTTTCTCGTTCCGTTTTGCCTAAACGCGGTTCTTCGTTTTTCGTGAAAACTAACAATTCTTGTTCGCTTTGTAACTCCGATCATTTAGTCTACAAGTGCAATGCATTCCTTACCAAAACTCCGCAAGATCGCTATAGTGTGGCCAAACAGCAGAAGTGGTGTTTGAATTGTTTAGGGTCAAAACATCAATCAAAAGACTGTAAGTCTACGTCTGGATGTCGGATATGTTCGCAACGACATCACACGTTGTTGCATTTCCAGACCGATCGACCTGATATTTCGCTTCCTTCTACTAGTTCGGCGCCGTCTTCGGACCATCCTTCGAATTCTCATCAGGTTACTTCGTTTACTACGATGATTCCTGCCAAGTCTACGGTCTTGTTGTTGACCGCTGTTGTTGAAATACGGAATTCCAAGGGTGTCTTTGAGCCTGTGCGTATACTGTTGGATAATGCTAGTCAGGCAAATTTCATTTCCGAAAGTTGCGTTTCTCGTTTAGGTCTATCAAAATATTCGCTATCGTTTTGCATCAGTGGATTAGATCAAATGAGTTCCAAATCTTCGTCTGGCATAACTTGTACTTATCGCTCTCGGTATGCGCCGCGCCGGGAATGTTGTCTAGAGGCCGTTGTTATTCCCAAGATTTGTGGGGATATGCCGAATATGTCGTTTTCTCCGCCACCGTGGCCGCATCTGTCAAATATTAACCTAGCTGATCCTGAGTATCACGTTTCACGAACCATCGACATGTTGATGGGGGTTGAACTTTTCGCGCATATTATGACAGACGGCCGATTGAAAGGTAAAACAGAGGAACCAATTGCCTGGAACACGACCCTCGGATGGATTGTCATGGGAAAAATTAATCTCCACTCCAACTCTGCTTCGCCATCTATAAATACCTTTTGTTCGTTAGTATCGGAACCTTCGCTTGATTTGGTTGTCAAGAAATTTTGGGAGATAGAAGAGATCGCGCTGCCACCACCCGCTTGTCCAGACGAAGTTCGCGCTGAGACAATTTTCGCCAACAATTACTTTCGTCAAGCGTCCGGACGTTATGTCGTGCCATTACCATTTAAGGCAGAACCTCCTGCCTTTTTAGATTCAAAAATTATTGCCCAGCGTCGGTTAATTGCGCTGGAAAAACGGTTAAATAGGGAACCTTCGATTAAACAGCAATATCACGATTTCATGGAAGACTATCGTGACTCTGGACATATGCACTTGCTTGTCGAATCGAATGACACTCTTTTTTCGTATTACATTCCGCATCACTGTGTGATAAAAACGGGCATTATTGAATCTAAATTGCGTGTGGTCTTTGATGCTTCGGCAAAAACTTCGGAACAATTCTCGCTAAATGATTCGCTTTTGGTAGGTCCCAAACTTCAACCAGACATTGCAACGTTGCTTTGTCGTTTTCGTTTTTTCCCTGTCGTTTTTACCGCTGATGTCCGCCAAATGTATCGGCAAATTTTGGTCTCAGAACAGCATCGAATGTATCAGAGGATTTTATGGAGATTTTCCTCAACAGAACCGATTCAAACATATCAGCTGAATACAGTTACGTACGGCGTCTCATCCGCTCCGTTTCTAGCCCTTCGAACAATAATACAACTGGCGATGGATGGAAAAGATCGTTTTCCTTTAGCGTCCTCAGTGCTATTATCAGACGTATACGTGGACGACATTGTAACCGGCTGCAATTATATCGAAGAAGCTTTAACGCTGCGCCATCAGTTGACTCAACTTTTGCAAACTGGTGGATTTGAGCTTCGCAAATGGGCTAGTAATCACCCTGATGTTTTGAATAATCTTGACAAAACTCATTGTCAAATCGACCCGCTTTCGTTTGATTCCGACGAACAACAAATAGTTAAAATTTTAGGTTTGCAGTGGAATTCAAATCTAGATTGTTTCACATACAAAGTGCAGCCTTTAGATCGCCCCTGTACCAAACGAACTCTTTTGTCAGAACTCGCTCGTATTTTCGATCCTATTGGATTTCTCGCCCCTCTTACGTTCTGTGCAAAGGTTCTAATACAGCGCTTGTGGGCTTTGAATTTAAGTTGGGATGAACAACCTCCTTCTGAGATCGTTGATCAATGGTCAAATTACAAATCGCAATTACCTCTATTAACCAATCTCAAAATACCGCGCCTTTGTTTTGCTTCAATTTTTACGTCTTGCGTTCTGCATGGTTTTTGCGACGCGTCTGAGTCGGGATACGCCGCGGTAGTTTACGTTAAATTTACTGATGCGGTTGGCCAAGTTAATGTTCATTTACTTTGTGCCAGATCTAAGGTTGCGCCGCTTAAGCGAATCTCCGTTCCTCGCCTTGAACTATGTGCAGCGCTGTTGCTCGCCAACTTATTGGATTTTACCGTCAAAACTTATGAAAGTTTGATCACCTTTGACCATTGTTTTGGTTGGTCGGACTCGACGGTAACGCTCGCTTGGATCAACTCTTCTCCTCATCGTTGGAAAACTTTTGTGACAAATCGTGTCACGCAGATCCAACAACTCGCACCTTCGGTTATTTGGCTCCATGTTCGTTCGGAAGACAACCCTGCAGATTGTGCATCTCGCGGTTTGTCGCCTTCCGATTTGGAAAAGATCGTTTTCCTTTAGCGTCCTCAGTGCTATTATCAGACGTATACGTGGACGACATTGTAACCGGCTGCAATTATATCGAAGAAGCTTTAACGCTGCGCCATCAGTTGACTCAACTTTTGCAAACTGGTGGATTTGAGCTTCGCAAATGGGCTAGTAATCACCCTGATGTTTTGAATAATCTTGACAAAACTCATTGTCAAATCGACCCGCTTTCGTTTGATTCCGACGAACAACAAATAGTTAAAATTTTAGGTTTGCAGTGGAATTCAAATCTAGATTGTTTCACATACAAAGTGCAGCCTTTAGATCGCCCCTGTACCAAACGAACTCTTTTGTCAGAACTCGCTCGTATTTTCGATCCTATTGGATTTCTCGCCCCTCTTACGTTCTGTGCAAAGGTTCTAATACAGCGCTTGTGGGCTTTGAATTTAAGTTGGGATGAACAACCTCCTTCTGAGATCGTTGATCAATGGTCAAATTACAAATCGCAATTACCTCTATTAACCAATCTCAAAATACCGCGCCTTTGTTTTGCTTCAATTTTTACGTCTTGCGTTCTGCATGGTTTTTGCGACGCGTCTGAGTCGGGATACGCCGCGGTAGTTTACGTTAAATTTACTGATGCGGTTGGCCAAGTTAATGTTCATTTACTTTGTGCCAGATCTAAGGTTGCGCCGCTTAAGCGAATCTCCGTTCCTCGCCTTGAACTATGTGCAGCGCTGTTGCTCGCCAACTTATTGGATTTTACCGTCAAAACTTATGAAAGTTTGATCACCTTTGACCATTGTTTTGGTTGGTCGGACTCGACGGTAACGCTCGCTTGGATCAACTCTTCTCCTCATCGTTGGAAAACTTTTGTGACAAATCGTGTCACGCAGATCCAACAACTCGCACCTTCGGTTATTTGGCTCCATGTTCGTTCGGAAGACAACCCTGCAGATTGTGCATCTCGCGGTTTGTCGCCTTCCGATTTGGAAAAGATCGTTTTCCTTTAGCGTCCTCAGTGCTATTATCAGACGTATACGTGGACGACATTGTAACCGGCTGCAATTATATCGAAGAAGCTTTAACGCTGCGCCATCAGTTGACTCAACTTTTGCAAACTGGTGGATTTGAGCTTCGCAAATGGGCTAGTAATCACCCTGATGTTTTGAATAATCTTGACAAAACTCATTGTCAAATCGACCCGCTTTCGTTTGATTCCGACGAACAACAAATAGTTAAAATTTTAGGTTTGCAGTGGAATTCAAATCTAGATTGTTTCACATACAAAGTGCAGCCTTTAGATCGCCCCTGTACCAAACGAACTCTTTTGTCAGAACTCGCTCGTATTTTCGATCCTATTGGATTTCTCGCCCCTCTTACGTTCTGTGCAAAGGTTCTAATACAGCGCTTGTGGGCTTTGAATTTAAGTTGGGATGAACAACCTCCTTCTGAGATCGTTGATCAATGGTCAAATTACAAATCGCAATTACCTCTATTAACCAATCTCAAAATACCGCGCCTTTGTTTTGCTTCAATTTTTACGTCTTGCGTTCTGCATGGTTTTTGCGACGCGTCTGAGTCGGGATACGCCGCGGTAGTTTACGTTAAATTTACTGATGCGGTTGGCCAAGTTAATGTTCATTTACTTTGTGCCAGATCTAAGGTTGCGCCGCTTAAGCGAATCTCCGTTCCTCGCCTTGAACTATGTGCAGCGCTGTTGCTCGCCAACTTATTGGATTTTACCGTCAAAACTTATGAAAGTTTGATCACCTTTGACCATTGTTTTGGTTGGTCGGACTCGACGGTAACGCTCGCTTGGATCAACTCTTCTCCTCATCGTTGGAAAACTTTTGTGACAAATCGTGTCACGCAGATCCAACAACTCGCACCTTCGGTTATTTGGCTCCATGTTCGTTCGGAAGACAACCCTGCAGATTGTGCATCTCGCGGTTTGTCGCCTTCCGATTTAGTCCCGTTTTCGCTTTGGTGGGCGGGGCCCAAATTTCTGCAGAGTCTCGATTCCGAACTAATCGCTTCATACAAACAAGGGGTCTTGCCTTAGGATTCTCTCGAGGAGAAGAAAACGACGATGTTGACAGTCGCTGTCGCGAAAGATGAGTCGATTCCGTGGGACGACTTATTGAATCGTTTTTCTTCGTTGCGAAAGATTCAGGGTATTGTTGCCTATTGCCGTCGGTTTATAACAAACTGCAAGTCAAAGATTCGTAATTCTGCTCCGCTGTCAGACCAAGAACTCGACCATTCCCTCAGAATCCTCGTAAGGCATGTACAACAAGATGTCTTTCGTGATCAAATCGCTTCGTTACATGTTGGTCCTAGAAATAATCCGTTCCGGAAATTATCTGCATTTTTGGACGCAGCCGATGTCCTCAGGGTGGGCGGACGGATTCGCAACTCTTCGCTATCTTTTGATGCTAAACATCCGATGCTACTTCCTGCCTCTCATCATTTGACTGAGATGGTGATTGAGCATTTTCACCTTCGTTACTTGCATCCCGGTTCACAGACGCTTCACTGTCTTTTACGACAACAATTTTGGATTTTGTCTGCTAAACGCGTTATCTCTCGTATCGTCTCTAAATGCATTCGTTGCTGGCGTCTGAATCCTTCCGTAGTCCAACCCCCGATGGGCGACTTGCCGACTCTACGCTTGTCCCAACTAAAACCGTTTTCGTGCGTCGGTGTTGACTATGGCGGTCCTTTCAACGTTACCCTTGGAAGGAGTAGAGGGATAAAGAGCACAAAGGCTTATATCTGCTTATTCGTTTGTTTCGCAACTAAGGCCTTGCATATTGAACTCGCGTCAGATTTGTCGTCCGATTGCTTTCTAGCCGCTTTTCGTCGTTTTATTGCGCGCCGTGGCCGTTGTTCGTATGTTTTTTCTGACTGCGGCACAAACTTTGTTGGAGCCAATAAGTTGATTGTGCAATTTATTCAGGATGCTGCTGTCAAGGAAGGCTTCGAATGGCATTTTAATCCTCCGTCTGCTCCTCATTTTCGGGCTTGTGGGAAGCCGGAATTAAATCAGTCAAGACCCATTTGTATCGCGTTATCGGCGACCAAGTTTTGACATTTGAAGAACTGTCTACGGTACTTGTCCAGATCGAATCGCTGTTGAATTCGAGACCTCTTTGTCCGCTGAGCAATGATCCGAACGATCTTTCGGCTTTGACTCCCGGTCACTTTTTGTCACTTGAGCCAATTTCGGCCGTGCCGGATCCAGATCTTACGCACCTCGCTCTAAATCGGTTAAGTCGGTGGCAGTTGCTTCAGCGTCTCCACCAAGATTTTTGGTCGCGTTGGCATTTAGAGTATCTGCATACGCTACAACAACGGAGTAAATGGACGATCCCTTCGACTCCGATTGAACCTGGCACGTTAGTATTGGTCAAGAACAATTTAGTTCCACCGAGGGATTGGAATCTGGCTCGTGTTGTTGCAATTCATCCGGGTCCAGATGGTATTGTTCGGGTTGTAACGATAAAAACCGCTAATGGCGATCTGAAGCGCCCAGTGGTCAAGTTGTGCCCACTGCCTAATCCTTCGATTGTTTAAAAACCGTTCCGCGTTTTTGGTGGGCGGTATGTTCTGTACGTTCGTTTTCGTTCTGTTTTAATTCATTTATTGTAAAAAGACAGAGAGACATAGATTTTTTTGCTTTAACATTCTTAGTTTCGAGAAGCGGCGAATTTTGTGTTTTTGCACTGTTTTTGGCGTTCGAGCGTTCACGATCGTGGCCAGCGGAGCCGCTCTCCCGCTTCGACCGTTAACGTTCCGGCAGTTCGCTTTTGCTATTCGAATACGCGCCGTATTATTCGCAACTCTTTTCGCTTTTTATGCATTTCGCTGTATTTTTCCTGCATTTGCTCATTCGCTTTTCCTTCGTTTTTCGCTTCGCTTTTCCTTCCCTTTCGCTCTTTCCTTCCTGCTTCGCTTTCGTTTCCTAGCTGCTTCGTGTGCTTCGCTTTTCGTCTTTCGTACCATCCAGGACAAGGGTCATCATCGAATCCATCGACAATAGCCACCGAGCCAAGGTAAGTGCATTTTCACTCGCTATTCGCCATTTTCTCTTTTGCTTATTTTAATTTGGTGCGAAACCGATTGAACTTCGCATTAACAATTTGCTGTTAATCAATTCGTACGTCTTATCAAAAGCGAAATGACCCGAGTCATCGTGAGCCATTTGCAATATTTGAAATTTTGCTATTTTGGGTACAACCCACCGTGGACCATAATTCCGGTGGACTTTTCCACCTTTTAATGAATAATCTTGAAATAACGACTTATTTGCAGTTCGATCACCAGATTCCAAAAGAAGCTTGATCTTTTGCATATCTTGATCGGAATGCTGCGCGGCCAAGGGCCAATCCTCTTCGCAAATGACATTAACCTTAAACTCTTGACAAGAAGGGTTTCTACTAAGAGCGTCAGCGTGACGCATTTGGCAATTTCCTTTGTGCTTTATTTCATATTGATATTCATTTAGTTCTAAAACCCAACGACCTACTCTCATATTAAGTTCTTTCTTCTGGAAAAAAAGAACTGATTGCAAAAAACTCTGATTGCAATTTTTTTTTACAAAAATCAAATTACAATTTACGTAAATGTCACTGTCATCGTATTTTTCACTGATTGTGTATGAATTGGTACCAATATGAATTACCAACACATGACTGATATAATGCAAGTGTACTTTGAGTCTCGTAAAAATTGTGGTGCAGCTGTACGGTTGTATTTATATATTCATATTGATACAAATTCATACACAATTAGTGAAAAATACGATGACAGTGACATTTACGTAAATTGTAATTTGATTTTTGTACTTTTTTTTTGCAATCAGAATAATATTGCAAAGCAATGTTGATCTGAGAAAAACTTAAGAAAAAAGTTCTTTGAATAAAAATAGTATATTAAGTATCAAGAACGGTAAGGGTGGTTTACTGGTCGGAGACAAAAGTTTGGGGATTGAGCGAAGCGAAATCCCCAATTTGTCTGAGACCAGTAAACCCTTAACGTTCGTGATGCTTATAGCGTTTTTTGCACGGTCAAAATTTAGAAAACACAATATAGTATATTAAGTATCAAGAACGGTAAGGGTGGTTTACTAGTCGGAGACAAAAGTTTGGGGATTGAGCGAAGCGAAATCCCCAATTTGTCTGAAACCAGTAAACCCTTAACGTTCGTGATGCTTATAGCGTTTTTTGCACGGTCAAAATTTAGAAAACACAATAAATACTATTATATTAGTTTTAAAATTACGTCTATTTAATTATTATGTAGTAGGCTCTTATAGAAACAAAATCTTGATCATTATGTTGTTACACTTTTTGTGTCAGTCGTAAATAATAATATATCAAGTATTAAGAACTGTAAAGGTCTTCCACTGGTCGAAAACAAAAATTTGTCTAAGACCAGTAAACCCTTAACGTTCTTGATGCTTATGGCATTTTTTTGCGCGATCAAAACTAATAAAACGCAATAAAATATTATTGGATTAATATCTAAAATGACGTCTATTTAATAATTGAAGTAAACGCTCTTTTGAAAGCAGTCGTTTCTATGATTGTTTTTCTACAAAGATATGTTGAATTTATTATCATGTAAACGGTAAGGAATTACTTACCGTTCTAGGACGGCAAGAACAGCTGTTAGGCATAGCAACCGTAAAATCAACATACCGTCAAGCAAAATGTCACGGTAAATAGACAAAAAAAGATTGATCGTGCAAAAAATACTATTATATTAGTTTTAAAATTACGTCTATTTAATTATTATGTAGTAGGCTCTTATAGAAACCAAATCTTGATCATTATGTTGTTACACTTTTTGTGTCAGTCGTAAATAATAATATATTAAGTATTAAGAACTGTAAAGGTCTTCCACTGGTCGAAAACAAAAATTTGTCTAAGACCAGTAAACCCTTAACGTTCTTGATGCTTATGGCATTTTTTTGCGCGATCAAAACTAATAAAACGCAACAAAATATTATTGGATTAATATCTAAAATGACGTCTATTTAATAATTGAAGTAAACGCTCTTTTGAAAGCAGTCGTTTCTATGATTGTTTTTCTACAAAGATATGTTGATTTTAGTATCATGTAAACGGTAAGGAATTACTTACCGTTCTAGGACGGCAAGAACAGCTGTTAGGCATAGCAACCGTAAAATCAACATACCGTCAAGCAAAATGTCACGGTAAATAGACAAAAAAAGATTGATCGTGCAAAAAAGTTATAAAGCGTTTCTAGCAGATCTGCGCGACTTCTTAAAAATGTTTTGAGGTTTTCTAGTGTGGGTTTTCTAGTGTAAAAACTAGCAGATTTGTCAGTTTTATTCTTACTTTTACAAAGTTTCATATGCCGTATCATACCTTAACCGAAGCTGAAAAAAGTTTTGCAATAGCAAAATTAGATGAAGGGTGGTCGTTGCAACGAGTAGCTGACGAAATTCAGTGCGGAAAAAGCACAATTTTCGATTAAAAAAAAAAATTATTTTATTTGTTGTCTTCGAATGTGATTCAATTTTGTTATTTTTATAACTAATTAAATTAAATAACCTAATAATTTTCATTAATGATAAACTTTAAAATAAAATTGTTAAGTTTTTATTTATTTTATGTTTTTATAATTTGAAAATAAATTGTACGCTACTGAATTTCTGAATGTTTTTTAAAGTTCGATTCACTATAGGAAATTTTTTCAAAAACCTACCCACTTGATTAAAAATCGTCCGGAATTTTCTGGCCGCGACTGTACTCGAGTTAGCTTATTTTGTGAATTTTTGCTTTGTTTTAATCAAAATTAGCTGGAAATAAGATTCCACGGTACTACTCTCGTTGCGTTAAAATTTCTGATTTAAATTTTCAGATTTTTTAACAGGTAGCACTTTTGGTGGTCATCATTTGTCTTATTAGTTGACATTTGATACTTTTTATTACATCTGTCCAATTTAGTTGTTTTTATTAACATTTTCGTCTTTTGTTTAAATCTGTAATTTTTTTGACATTTGGCATTTTTGTTAACATCATTGTAAAATCATTGTAAGGTATATGTAAACGAACGAGGAAGTACTAATGCTAAAATTTTCAGAGCCTTGCAACAAATTGTATTAAAAAAATATCAATGGTTGCATACATTCTTTACTAAGTTTATGTAGGGCTGTCTAACTTCCAACCTAATCAACCTCAAGCCATCCCGAAGATTGTGCTTTGCGTGGCCTTCTTCTTAAAAACTTGAACGATTTTATTTTGGGAGGCGGAACCAACTGAATTGCAGAACCCTGCTTTTGGTGTCAGTCCTTTGACAGTAGACAATTTCCTTAATCATGAAAGGTTGAAAAAAGAAAAACATTTGGTTTTACTAGTGGAAACTGAATTCCATTTGGTAAATGAGTTAACAATCCGATTTTTGTCGCTGTGCAAAATTCAGGGCATCTTGGCCTAATGTTTATGGTTTATTTCCACTTGTAAATTGAAATACCCCAATAATTATCTTCTTTCTTCTGCCAACTTGCATCAAGCCTTAGTCGTTCATGTTAAACGCACTCAGGCGCGCGGATTCTCCAAAGAAATCAGTGCTACAGGTTCGAATCATTTGTTGAAGTCGTTTATACGATTGCCTCCATTTATTGATGACTATGGTATCCTCAGGGTGGGCGGTCGGCTTCAAAAGGCGCCGAAATCGTTTGACAGTAAACACTCTATCTTATTGCCGAACTCGAGTCGCTTAACGGAATTAATTATAAAAGATTTTCATCAAAGATTGAAATTTTTATCCAGGTTCGCATACGTTTCTTTTCTGATGAAAGTGTGCAAAGAAAGGAATCGGGACTGACAAGGTTTGGATGTATTTTATTAACAGCCAACTATATATTATTTATAACACTAAGGTCAGTTAATTCTAAGTGATAATCCAAATCAATATCTCAACCAACACCCCCACTTGATGAGGTAACACATATATTTATTTTTGCAATTTGCGATTAAAATGACATCTTTTTAGTTGCCATTTTTGATATTGAAACAGCCTTTTCTCTTTTTTTTATTGTTCTAAAAAAGCGTGAAAAAAAGACTTTTTTTACTCTTTTTCTACTTTTTTTCATTCTCTTTACTTTTTTTCATTTTTTAAATTGCTAAAAGCGTGGCAAAAAGTTATAAAACCGCAATGTTTTATTTATTAACAATATTAATTGTACAATTAGTAAGATTATTTAACTGAACAAGAACATATAAGCAACATTTCCATTAAATTTGAGTTAGCAAACACATCTATTCGATTTGAATTATGTGAAGGAAGCCGTTTGATTTTTCGTTCCTAGGGGTGATTTCAATTGTTTTATCAATGCTTGCTCAAATTAATAACAAATTAAGCTTGAATCAAGCAACCGATTGCCATCTGATTATTAACTAATCTTTAATATTTTTTTATTTTAATTAAAAATTGTAAAAAATAGTGTATACAACACGAGCAAAATTAGTTATTTTTTCACTTGTCGTATTGTCCAACTCGGCTGACGCCTCGTTGGACAAATTTACGACTCGTGAAAAAATAACTTACATTTTGCTACTTGTTGTATAAATAACTATTTTATAACTGAATTCCCATTTGTTCTCTGCACCAGTCATGCTTTTCTCTGTCCACTGCTTTGGTTAAGGAATCAGCTACCATATTTTCTGAAGAAATCTTTAATATTTGAATTTGTTTATTTTGAACCGATTCACGAACAAAATGATGCTGAACATCAATATGTTTTGTTCTTGCATCATGTGTAGAATTTTTGGACAGATCAATAGCACTTTTATTGTCACAATAAATAATTATTGTATCATTTTCAGTTATTTGTAATTCTTTTGCTAACAGATCATATGACTTTCCCAAATACTTTGCATATTAAAAGTCATAAGGAAAATTATATAGTCTAAACACACTTTTAGCCGCTGCGTGAGAGGTTGAAGGACCAGTCCCTTTCCCTCTCTTGTGAGACATGGCGTTGATCTGAGACCGTTGCGAGTTCAAAGGATTTTGATTTTTTGCAACTTGAACGTTTGCAGTTGAAGTTGAAGGCAAATTTGTATTATTTGATTGCGCGTGATTTTGTCTGTTTTGATTATTGTATGCCCTTTTTCTGCATTCTTGAATAAGATGTCCTGGTTTTTTACAATATCTGCATATTTTTTCTGAATAGTTTAGCGAAGATTTACCAAAATTAATAGGTCTTGGATTACTGCGATTTGAATTAGGATTAAATTTCTTGAAGCAATTTCGATTATCATGACCAGATTTGTTGCATATTGTGCAAAATCTAGGATTTTGATAAGTTGAACTTTGCGATCTTGATGTGGAATTATTATTTGATATTGCAATGGATTTTTCTTCTTCCATAGCAGCATTAACTGCATCATTCAAATTATCAATATCTTTTGCTCTTAAAAATCTTGAAATTTCTGTTAAAGAATGAAATTTAAATCGCTGTAACGCAATATCTTGAATTACTTCAATACGTCCTTCTTCAAAGTCATTTTGATTTATTACGTTTAATATTCTCGAATACACTTTATCAATTCTATTATAAAATGCAATAACAGTTTCGTTTTTAAATGGTTTAATTGTGTTTAACTCCTCCATTAATTGTAAATATTGCTTTTTAACAGAATAATTTAGTATTTAAATGTCTTTTAAAAAGTTTCAATCCAGAATTTCTCTGCCTTGTAACCGTGATTTAGTATCACCTGTGATTCTTCATATTATATAAGCTAATAATGCATCTTTTTGAAGAAAAGATGCAAAATTATTTGCATTGTCACAATTTCCAATAAATTTGTACAGATCACTTCTGTTCCCGTCAAAACTTTTACATATCAATGAGCAAAGGAGAGAAAGTTTAAAATTTGGTCTACCGTCATCAGGAACTTCACGTTCTTGTGTGCCTTCTTGAGACATTTTGATTTATGCGTTTATAAACATTTTGTTTTAAGGGGGCGAAACCGCTACATATAATCTGACATTTGCAGTGAATTTAGATAAGTAACTAGGTAGATTCGCTAGCGACCAGAGCGGCTATATATGTAGCGGTTTCGCCCCCTTAACATATCAATCAAGATTTTTCGTTAAACTAGTAAAAATAGGAATAGGGATTACAAAAATTAGGGTATTGACACAGCACAAATAATAGACTAAAAAATTAAAAATTGTTGAAAAGTTCAGACAAATTTTTTTTTTATTCTCTACTATTCAAAACAAAATCTGACTTACGTTTTTTCCTGTAGATTGACCAGGTGAATAAATCCTTGGATGATGGACTATCAGAGCTGCACTGTCAATTTGTTTTCGCGTTTCCCGTAGATTCGCACGTCCAAAAACTTGAAAGTTTCCAAATTCACTTTTAAAGATTATCGATGTTTATAACTAAACACTTTCTCTTCCGAATTTGTGACGAACGATACACAATATCGATTATCCTACCGACTGCGTCAAAAATTGATGTTGTGTTCCTGGGGTTTAATCACGTTAAACAAATACAGTTTTCAAAACTAAAGTCAGTGGTTTTATTAAGAACAGAAATTAAGAATAGGTATTTACTGGTACATTGTTAATTCTAAACTAACTTTCTAAGACTGACGTCTTTCTTTAAAAAAACGACACTATCTTGTTATGATTAAAGTTATAATAGCTGAATCTTCAGTAATTTCTGAGAATAAAATAGACAAACAAAAGTTGATACTTTTAGAAAGGATTCTTCTCAAGAAGATATTATGCGATAACGCATGAAGTCCAAACTAAACCAAATATAATAGATTTAAAATACTAGATGACAATAATAGATTTAAAATACTAGATTACATAACTAATATATAACTAATAATAACTATAATAACTATCTTATTTCTAACATTGCATGAATAAAAACAATATTTTTAATTATACAGGGTGATGTCATAATGATGGGTATATAACACGATATTCAAAATTGAAATATAATTTTTTGCACGATCGTGTAATTTGACATGCTTACTGATTTTATGATAATCATAGTAGGTTACTTTTACAAAATACCGTGCGGTAAGTTTGTAAAAGTGCGGTAAGTTTGCTTACCGCACGGGATGCGGTAAGTAAACGCAATTCAATTTTTTGTTTTTTTTTTTAATCGATTCAATTAATTGCGTTCTTTAGATTTTTCAGGAATAATTGCCGAACATCCTATGTTCCACGCACTTTCAACATCCGAATCATCACTGTCTCCTATTTCTGATCAGTTAATTAAGAAACTAATTGGAAATTATTAATTCACTTATTAAATGACAGTAGTAACCAAACCATATGCTACTTGATAAAAATTAATTTATTACATTTGTAATTTATTAATCAAATAGTAATTTTCTTATGTCCTCGATCGTGCAAAAAACCTAATAAGCATTGCGGTCAGTAAGTGCCCTACCGGTATCGGGCGTATTGGAGATCTCGACT
>CAUVYR010000287.1:0-20786 GCA_963556235.1 Cryptophagus acutangulus | reverse complement strand
ATATTATGAAAAGTATTTGCCACATTTCGATAATTTAAAAAAAAACTGAAATTGTGTTGTGTTGTGCATGTATGTAATTTTTTTTAAAATTTTCACATTCTTAATTTTCCAGCAATGTATGAATATATCTAAAAAAGCACGGATTTTTTGTACCTTTTTCGATATTATTAACTTTAAATGTAAGTTTTATAAAAATTATTACATCTAATGACTTTAGATTTTAAATACAAATAAAGTATATATTTCTGTACAATATACAAAAAAAATTGAATCAATTTGATCAGTAGTTTTTTTTTAAATAAATAAATTATGACCCTATGTTTTCTCAGCTATTCATAGAGCTATCAACTTGAACTTTTCGAATAGTTTTGCAGATAAACTTATAGAACAATAATCAATAAAAAGAAATTCTAAAAATTCTAAATTATGGCCACAATACTAAATTACATTTACTAAAAAAGGAAAACTGCAATTGTTATTTGCGGGGAAGCGGAGCGATGAAACGGCATATGATTAAATGGCCCTGTCCAAGGCGCAGCTTTTATCAAGACGAAGCGGCATAGTTGAAGCATGTTTTGCAAACACAAATAATATAAACAAGCCGCAAGCGCGCTATTGTGTACGGCGCTATAGGTTGCTATCTTTCTCACATCGCACCGTAAAATTAAATGTACAATCACTCGATTAATTAAACGAATTTTTTATTTATTTTTTTAGAAACGTTTGGATAATATAGTGTACTTCGATTACACACAAGAAATTTTGAAATTGGAAATCTAATAAGAAATATAACAATAATGCATTTAATAGTACTTCATTAAAAATATTCACATAGTAGAAAAAAAAAATTTGAACAAATATAAATATAAAGATTTTGTTTTCATATGTTTTAAGTTTTGTGAATACAATCCTTTTTTTAACAAAAATACAGTGAATTGAAAAACTGCAATTTTTTACGGCTGTTAAATTAGGTACTTTTTTGCACATTTTAATTTTTAAAAAACAAACTATAAGAGTAAGATGTTTGATTTTTGTATACGACATTTATGAATAGTTCATGCAAATCATATAAAAATTTCATAAAATTTTGGATCCTACATTTAGAAATATAACTGTTTAAAAAAGAGGGTCAAAACTTATTACTCCGATAGTAATACTAATAATGTTAATTTTATTATATATTATATAATATTAATTTATTAGTATTAATTAATAATCGAAATATTTATTGTTGATCTAATGTTTGCTTAAAAAATAATAAAGGTTTGCAATTATAAGTATTGATTATCTATTGTGCTGCAAATTTAAAGAAGAAATGGATTATGCGTTTATCGATTTTTTCTCGACATTCGACAAGAACAAAATGCAGAATTCTTCTTTTGTATTCTTTAAAAGAATTTTTGATAAAACAACAACCTTAATTTGTTATAACGCAAAAAAGAATAAGGTTAGATACATAATTTGAAGTGCAATTTGCGGTTTTAAAGTGAAGAGTGTATTACATTGTGAAATTTTTGTGCATTTAAAATGGCCACACTCGGGATGTTTATCCTGATTATGATTGCACGAATTGTACTTTGGTTTTTCAGATATCTTCTTCAAATAATACTAAATTATGAAAGATAAAAATTAAAAAAAAAATAAATAGTTTATTAATAATAAATAATAATAATTGTTTAATTGTAACAATAAATTTAAAATCAATACAGTCACAGTTAGTCACCTATAATATGCACATGGCAAATCGACGTTCTTATGGTTGTTTGCTTGGGCGCACACAATATTTTATCCTTCTTGTATACATTGCGTTAAAAAGAAAAAGTTATGACAGGTTGAAAACTTTATGGTAAAACTTCATAATATACGTAGGAAAAGAATATATTGAATCGGTGACCGTCGGGATACCCTTAAGGTGTTTTTCGTTTTGTATTAGTACAGAGTAGATAAGAGACTTTAAGTCACCCCCCAAAAAAAATCCAGAGGATTTAAATCAGGAGACCTTGGGGGCTAACCCTGATTTGCTGTCTACTCCTCGACCGATCCATTGGCTGTTAAACGTTATGTTTAAGAACTCACGAGCTGGTTAACTAAAATGATCCGGAGCGCCGGCATGCATAAACCACATTCTCGCTCTTAGCTGCAATGGGATGTCTTCAAGAAGAAAAGGTAGCAAAACAGTTTCCAAAAAGTTTCGGTATACACCACCATTAAGAGTTCTTGGCAGAAAGTATGGGCCAATTAAAATATGGTTGTTATGAAAATTCATTATAGCGTTTCTCGAAAAATTAGCTTCATCAGTAAAGAGTAACTTACTATTAAATTGTGGATTCTCTTCAAGTTTTTGTAACATCCACTCGCAAAACCTCAAACGTGGAGGAAAATGTTGAGGCAACAATGCTTGAACGCGCTGAATGTGGTACGGATACAACTGCTGATCTTTAAGAATGGTCCATACTAATTTTTGGCCAACACCAAAATTAGCAGCTATTTTTCTTGTGCTTGTGTATGGATCTTCTTCAATCGCCTGTAGAACTGCTTTTTTAATTCGGGCGTTCTGGTAGTTGATGGCTTTACTTCAGAGGGTGCTTTTTTAAAGGATCTTGTTTCGCATAACCGTTGAAACATGTTCCTAAATATCTTGGCGTTAGGAGACTCGTGAGTAGAAAATCTGTCCACGTAAATACGCTTAGCTTCATAGCAATTTCCATCAGCAAGACCGTATACATAAAGAGCTCACTAGAAAGAGCGTAACTCATCAGATTAGCACTTTAGGAAAAAGTTTTAATTTTTTGCTCGTCCTGCGGACTTGCGTTTTTATCATGGCAGCTTGATTTGTCAAATTTCAAGGCAACCTCGTTTTCGTATAAACTAAAAAAATATCCGATAAAAAACAAGTTTTTTTGCAATTTGCGATTAAAATGACATCTTTTTAGTTGCCATTTTTGATATTGAAACAGCCTTCTTTTTTTTATTGTTCTAAAAAAAGCGTGAAAAAAAGACTTTTTTTCACTCTTTTTTTACTTTTTTTCATTCTTTTTACTTTTTTCATTATTTTAAAAATTGCTAAAAGCGTGGCAAAAAGTTATAAAACCGCAATGTTTTATTTATTAACAATATTAATTGTACAATTAGTAAGATTATTTAACTGAACAAGAACATATAAGCAACATTTCCATTAAATTTGAGTTAGCAAACACTTCTATTCGATTTGAATATGTGAAGGAAGCTGTTTGATTTTTCGTTCCTAGGGGCGATTTCAATTGTTTCATCAATGCTTGCTCTAATTAATAACAAATTAAGCTTGAATCAAGCAACCGATTGTCATCTGATTATTAACTAATCTTTAATATTTTTTTATTTTAATTAAAAATTGCAAAAAATAGTGTATACAACACGAGCAAAATTAGTTATTTTTTCACTTGTCGTATTGTCCAACTCGGCTGACGCCTCGTTGAACAAATTTACGACTCGTGAAAAAATAACTTACATTTTGCTACTTGTTGTATAAATAACTATTGTGCAATTGCATACGATAATTTTGTGTGATAAATATCGGCATCATTTGTAATAATTGTAATAATCTTTAATAACACATATAAATGTGCGATAAGTAGTTGACCATTTTAGACCATGAGGATTTTAAAAAAAGACGTCATTGTATAAAAAAGCAGTAACCAGAACGTATATACGGATACTGGAACAAAATGCTGACATAGCGAAAAAGACCATATGGATACTAGAACAGCGCATTGTATAATCAATTATGTGTTTAGCTGCGCATTTTTATTATTTTTATTGTATCAAGAATATGCACGAAGCTTTGAAAACAAAATGCTGACATATCAACATAGATGTACTAAAATAGATAGGCAATTTAATGTATTTGACAGTAAGGAGTTACGCATACCCATGCCACCGAGCGCTGATCACTAAACGTCAAACCGGCGGGAAATTCAAATTTTGTAGTTTCCAATAGTTTTTTATATTTAAATTAAACGCAATTTTTTTTATTCACAATCGTTATTGTAATGTTGTGATTACCAACGATTTAGAGGTCGGGAAGTTGAACATTACATACCTAGGTTCGTAATACTGTCAAATAATAAATATGATTGTTTGACACTTGCAACAGTAGAATTTACACAAGTATTTAATGTATTTCGCTATTTCCACACTTTTAATTACATTTAAAGATTAATCTAGTCCAACAGCACAACAAATTAATGAACTATCGTAAAAAACAACACGCAACACTGTATTTTTGTTTTGAACTGGAGTTTTGACAACTGCAATTTCACTCCAGATTTGTTGATCGAAAAGTGCATTTCCACCACGGTCGAAAATGTGTTTTTATTCATACATTTTTAATTATTTTTTTGATAATAAATTGTTCGATTGTGAATAAAATAGTATACATACCTCGGTGGGAATTTCATTACAGCCTCGCGCTTATATCTGACCTCGAGGCTTCGCCTCTCGGTCAGATATTGCTATAGGCTATAGGCTCGAGGCTTCGCCTCTCGGTCAGATATTAGCCCTCGGCTGTAATGAATATCATTCCCAACTCGGTTGTAATATACTATTTCATGCAAATAAATTTATTAAACAATATTATATCTTGAACCCCCTTGCAGAAAGCCATTGTGGATCAACCAACTAAAGGTTCCAGAGGAGTGTCCAGGGTCAACACAGGTATAGCTGTCGAGCACAACCCCTTACGAAATGCAAATATGTTTTTATCCCTATACTTAGAATATTCTTTAAATGACAAGTTATTTAGATTCATGCTATCTCAAATTCACTCATATTGTTCTACCTTGGACGACACCCCTTAAGGAGTTTTTGCCTAGTTATTGCTTCGTCTCTTCAACAAGACACCAGGTCTTTAAAGATCCGCGATCAATTAACAGGGAATACTCCCCTAATTAGAATGACGGCAAGTTAGGTATGCTTACTGGCGTAATAATCGCTTAAAAGAAAATTTATCGAGTTCACAAAGTAGCAACAGCTAAAAATAGGTCTTTTAGGCATTGTGGCTTCTCGAGGGCGATGATTTGCTGGTGGTCTCCTGATTTGTGGTGTTGTAGTAATGTCTTGTTGATTGAGAGGGATAGACTGTTGTTAACCAACCCGAGCACGCATAGCCGCTACTAGACCACTTTTACAATTTTATCGTATCGTATTATTTCTATGTATGTCTATGTATGTGCGCTTGCGACGGTTGGTCAACACTTACGATTTTCAACGCTAAATGTGGCGCTTCAAAACGGCTTGCCCAAAGAGGTAATTCTTTTTCATGCTATTACTGTTAAAACTTCAATTATAACTTATAATCATATGGACAAAACTCATCTAATAAAATTAATGTAATAGTAATTTATGAATAAATGCTTCCGAAGGTTTTAACTATATACGTGTTTTTCTTTGCCTCTCCTACACACCACCAAACTTAGCACGAAAATGAGGAACTTACTACCACGACGGGTTAGACGATCACACTTTTCACATAAAAAAAAATGGCCGGGGATAAAGGGGTTTCAGTGGTGCCGTGACCAGGATGCTAAGTAATAAATTGGTGTGTAGGATGGGTAAAAGATTGACGAATAGCTAGGGATTAAAGATGCCTAAAAAAAGAAAAAAAAAAACAAAAAAAAAACTTGGACAAATAAATTTTAATCTTAGGTAATAATCTGAAAAATATTAATGTATTTTGATTGAAACACAGGGCACAACCACCAAAATGGATACCAGCGAGGATCACCCCGAAAACATCACGTTTGTTCAATTCCTGAATGAATTCAGGCAAGAACAAATCGCTAATACAAACCGAATCATCAATCAACTAAGAGACTTGGAGGTCCGAACCGAAGCCAACTTCCAGCAGATTGCAGACGTTAAGAGGAACCTGTCCATGATACACCGGGAGATGCACTAACAAAACGAGTCGGTTGCCACACCACAACCGCCTCCAAGTGTGGCCTCTAGTACTAACCAGACCTTAACACGGTCTATCGACTATACCCAACCAACCACTTTGCCCAAATTCAGTGACGACCAACGAAAACATCCTGTCAAGTTTTTGGAGGAAATGGAGGCTCATTTCCGCAGGACGGAGACCCCCGTAGAGCATCAGTTAGACGTTGCCTGTTCTGGCCTAGAAGGCAGTGCAATTGACTGGGTCAGCATGTATCAGGTCAATTGGTCTTGCTACGAGGACTTCCGCAGGGACTTCCTCCAATATTACTGGTCCGAGACGACCCAAAATAATATTCGCCACCAAATCGCTACGACCGTCTGGAACGGACACGGTTCTATGGTAAACCACTTCGCCAAATTCATAGGCTTATCTCGTATGTTAACGATTTCACTAAACGAAGAAAACTTGAAGCTTTGATTTTTTGCTTTTCTGTGTCACATTTCGAAAAACTCGCTTTTGTTTTTTACGCTTTCGTTCTTAAACTTTCAATTTATTTTTTCGTGTCGACTTGTTGATTACTATGACCGTCGCTGCTAAATTGAAACAAGCGATAGCGCTTTGTGAAGATGTCATCTCGCGTTTATCGGAGCTAAGACGCAATGCGAAACAAGCCCACAGCGAGGAAGAATCGTATGAATTTTTGTACCTTGAGTTCAAAACCAGATATGTTCACATCGCTGGTATGTTTGACGAGTTTACTCCACTCCAGGGGACCATTTTGACTGCGATGTCTACCATCGAGAGCGCCGATTTGAAGGAACAAATGAAAGTTCGGGAATTGTTTTATGCTTCGTACTATCGAATTAAGGCCGTGTATAGTGATTTATTTGACGGGATTTCGGGCCAAGTGACTACTCCAGACGGTACGTTAGCTAAGAGTCAGGTGAGGCTGCCGCGCTTAGAGTTACCTAAGTTTAATGGGAATCTCCGTAAATGGAAACCTTTTGTCGATATGTATACCGCTACTATTCATGAAAACGCCGCGCTGTCCAATGTCGAAAAAGTCAACTTCCTAACTTCATGTCTCGAAGATGCTCCATTGTCGTTGTTGGAATGCATTCCCAAATCGCACGATAATTATCCGATCGCGTTTGATACCCTGTTGAAAAGATTTGACAATAAACGATTATTAGCCTCGTCGCATTGGAAAGCCATAGATAGCGCATCAACTCTTTCGAATTGCCAGGCTTCCGCTCAGTCGCTTCGTACGCTTATAAATATTTTTTTGGAGAACTTAGCAGCTCTGAAAAATCTCGGTTTTGCTTGCGATCAATGGGACTTTATCATGTTCCAAATGTTGATGAAACGGCTTGACACAGAAAGTATCACACGTTTCGAACTCACAATTGGTTCTAGTGTTAGTTCTTCGGAATTGCCGACGTTTGCTTCGCTCATCGCTTTCGTCTCACAACAATGCAGCGCACTTGAGAATGTGAATGATGCCGCTACACCTTCGATTCGCAAACCTTCAAATGTGGTTCGCAACGTTTCTTCTTCGGTTTCTCGTTCCGGTTTGCCTAAACGCGGTTCTTCGTTTTTCGTGAAAACTAGCAATTCTTGTTCGCTTTGTAACTCAGATCATTTAATCTACAAATGCAATGCATTCCTCGCCAAAACTCCGCAAGATTGTTATAGTGTGGACAAACAGCAGAAGTGGTGTTTGAATTGTTTAGGGTCAAAACATCACATGAGGACCACCTTGCAGCTCTAGAAGCTCTAAAAGACGCAAGAAAGCAAGTCAAAGGGGAGATCTATCTAGCGAAGAGGGACGCTATGAGACAGTTGACCGAGGAGGTGGAGGGCAATGTATGGGGAACCGCCTACCAGCTCTTAGCTAAAAGAGTTGGCAGAGCAACGGCCCCTATACTGTCCAATGCCCAGAAGGAACGTATCGCCATGCAGCTTTTTCCAGTCCATCAAATAAACGTGTGGAACAAACCAGCCCCAACGAACGCGCCACCGATAACGGAACAAGAAGTGGCTGTTGCCATCAGCCTTCTCAAAAAGAGGAAAGCGCCGGGCCCTGACGGCATACCAATCGAGGCTTTAAAAGAGATGGCCAAGGACCACCTGGACGTGCTTGTGGATCTGTACGAGGATTTGTTTAGCAAGGGGACCTTTCCCGAGGCGTGGAAGAAGGCCAAGTTGGTCTTGATTCCCAAGCCGGAAAGGGACCCGGAGGAACCCGGAGGGACGCGACCAATCTGCTTGCTGGACGTGCTCGGCAAAACGTTCGAAAGGATAATTGTCGGCCGTCTAGTGAGGGAGTTGGAGGACAATGGCCACGATCTACATGAGCATCAATACGGCTTCAGAACAGGGCGCTCGACTATAGACGCAATCGAGGAGGTGCTGAGAATTGCAAAGTCTGCCAACGAGGGCAACTGGAGGCATAGGGAAGTTTGTATAATGGTGGCACTTGACATAAAAAATGCATTCAACGAAGTCAGCTGGGCTACAATCGTCGAGGAGCTGCTGCGGAGGCAGGTCGACAGCTCCCTAGTTCATATAATTATGAGCTACCTGGAGGATCGATGCCTGATACCGTGTGCGGGCAAAACGGCAGTGGTTACAGCAGGGGTGCCGCAGGGCTCCGTTCTGGGGCCCTTGCTGTGGAACCTGGCCTACGACGGAGTCTTGGAGCTAACCCTTCCAGAGGGGTGCAGGGCAGTGGCGTTCGCTGACGACCTGATAGTGGTATGCATCGCAAAGAATTTGGAGGCCACTAGAATCAGATGGAATGAATGCCTGGAAACAATAAAGACCTGGATGAGAGACAAGGGGCTGCAAATCGCCCCGGAAAAAACCAAAGCCGCCTTGGTGACAGGGCGAAAGAAAGTAGAGGGGCCCAAATGGATCCGTGTCCTCGGCAGCAGGATCGTGTTGGAACCGCATCTCAAATACCTTGGCATATGGCTTGATAAAAACGTCTCGTGGGTGAAACACGTGAAGGAAGCATGTGTCAAGGCTGAGAGGGCGGCTCAAGGGCTGCGTAGACTAATGCCGCGTATGAGAGGTGCTGGAGACTGGTCGAGGCGACTACTAGCCTCGACCCATGCGTCCGTTGTATTGTACGGCGCATCGGTGTGGGCTGATTCGACTAAGCTTGGTGTGGTTAGGGATTCGCTCAACAGGGCGCAGAGGCCAGTCTTGCTGGGTGTATGCCGATGCAACAGAACGGTGTCGACAGAGGCCCTACAGGTGCTGGCCAGAATCCTGCCCCTGGACTTACAGGCTGTGCGAAGGAAGGAGAACTGGGGCTCCACGGAGCGTGGGCGCGCCGAAGAAGACAGGAACACGCTAGACAGATGGCAGAGAAGGTGGGACGCGTCCGAGAAGGGGGAATGGAGCAGGAGGCTCATCCCGGAAATTGAACCGTGGATCAGCAGGTCCCACGGGGACCTCTCGTACTGTCTCTCCCAATTCCTGACGGGGCATGGCCATTTCAACGCCTACCTCCAGAGAATTGGGAAGACAGCATCCAATCGGTGTCACACGTGCAACGTAGTGGAGACAGCGGAGCATACCCTGTTCGAGTGCGAGGAGTGGGAAGTCGAGAGAGCTGAGGCGGAAGTGGCAGTAGGAGAACCACTTCACGCACGAAACCTCATAGATATTATGCTCAGAGGAGAAGGAGAATGGAAAGCGGTGGAGAAGCTATGCACTGGGATCCTTATATTAAAGGACCCAGTAGTAGCTGCCAGAATCGCGACTGACTGAGAAAAAACTGTGATATTAAAACTAGCTGTGATATTTTTTGATTCTATATTTTATTTACTATATGTGTATATGTGTCATCTACTTACCATATTTATTTTGTAATGTCCGTAACGATATGTCCCTATTGTTGTGTGATGTCCCGGTGATGTTTACATGAAGACCTGAAAGAAGAAAAAACTAAACTACCACATATGTCGACGATATGCCGGAAGGCGGTACCGACGTAGGTGGCGGTGGATTTTGAAGCAATGGAGTTTTAGTGGGTATGGCCTCAGTAGATAACTGAGGTTGAGTCCCACACTCCCCCGCGGGAGCGGGGGGTGCGTAATGCATTTCTCCATTTAAAAAAAAAAAAAGGGTCAAAACATCAATCAAAAAACTGTAAGTCTACGTCTATATTCGCTATCGTTTTGCATCAGTGGATTAGATCAAATGAATTCCAAATCTTCGTCTGGCGTAACTTGTATTTAACGCTCTCGGTATGCGCCGCGTCGGGAATGTTGTCTAGAGGCCGTTGTTATTCCCAAGATTTGTGGGGATATGCCCAATATGTCGTTTTCTCCGTCGCCGTGGCCGCATCTGTCAAATATTATCCTAGCTGATTATTGGGTATCACGTTTCACGAACCGTCGACATGTTGATGGGGGTTGAACTTTTTGCGCATATTATGACAGACGGCCGATTGAAAGGTAAAAGAGAGGAACCAATTGCCTGGAACACGACCTTCGGATGGATTCTTATAGGAAAAAGCAATCTCCACTCCAACTCTGCTTCGCCATCTATACAAACTTTTTGTTCGTTAGTATCGGAACCTTCGCTTGATTCGGTTATTAAGAAATTTTGGGAGATAGAAGAGATCGCGCTGCCACCACCCGCTTGTCCAGACGAAGCTCGCGCTGAGACAATTTTCGCAAACAATCACTTTTGTCAAGCGTCCGGACGTTATGTCGTGCCATTACCATTTAAAGCAGAACCTCCTGCCTTTTTAGATTCAAAGATTATTGCCCAACGTCGATTAATTGCGCTGGAAAAACGGTTAAATAGGAAACCTTCGATTAAACAGCAATATCACGATTTCATGAAAGACTATCATGATTCTGGCCATATGCACCTGCTTGTCGAATCGGATGACATTCCTTTCTCGTATTACATTCCGCATCACTGTGTGATAAAAACGGGTATTATTGAATCTAAATTGCGTGTGGTCTTTGACGCTTCGGCAAAAACTTCGGAACAATTCTCCCTAAATGATTCGCTTTTGGTAGGTCCCAAACTTTAACCAAACATTGCAACGTTGCTTTGTCGTTTTCGTTTTTTCCCTGTCGTTTTTACCGCTGATGTCCGTCAAATGTATCGGCAAATTTTGGTCTCAGAACAGCATCGAATGTATCAGAGGATTTTATGGAGATTTTCCTCAACAGAACCGATTCAAACATATCAGCTGAATACAGTTACGTATGGCGTTTCATCCGCTCCGTTTCTAGCCCTTCGGACTGGCGATGGATGGAAAAGATCGTTTTCCTTTAACGTCCTCAGTGCTATTATCAGACGTATACGTGGACGACATTGTAACCGGCTGCAATTCTATCGAAGAAGGTTTAACGCTGCGCCAACAGCTGACTCAACTCTTGCAAACTGGTGGATTTGAGCTTCGCAAGTGGGCTAGTAATCACCCTGATGTTTTGAATAATCTTGACAAAACTCATTGTCAAATCGACCCGCTTTCATTTGATTCCGACGAACAACAAGTAGTTAAAATTTTAGGTTTGCAGTGGAATTCAAATCTGGATTGTTTCACATACAAAGTGCAGCCTTTAGATCGCCCCTGTACCAAACGAACTGTTTTGCCAGAACTCGCTCGTATTTTCGATCCTATTGGATTTCTCGCTCCTCTCACGTTCTGTGCAAAGGTTCTAATACAGCGCTTGTGGGCTTTGAATTTAAGTTGGGATAAACAACCTCCTTCTGAGATTGTTGATCAATGGTCAAATTATAAATCGCAATTACCTCTATTAACCAATCTCAAAATACCGCGCCTTTGTTTTGCTTCGATTTTTACGTCTTGCGTTCTCCATGGTTTTTGCGACGCGTCTGAGTCGGGATACGCCGCGGTAGTTTACGTTAAATTTACTGATGCGGTTGGCCAAGTTAATGTTCATTTACTTTTTGCCAGATCTAAGGTTGCGCCGCATAAGCAAATCTCCGTTCCTTGCCTTGAACTATGTGCAGCGCTGTTGCTCGCCAAATTATTGGATTTCACCGTCAAAACTTACGAAAATTTGATCACCTTTGACCATTGCTTTGGTTGGTCGGACTCGACAGTAGCGCTCGCTTGGATCAACTCTTCTCCTCATCGTTGGAAAACGAAGCCCTATTTTCTAGAAACCGACAGCTCCAATTATGGACTGGGAGCGGTACTCTATCAAACCGGCGCCGACAACAAACCAGGAGTGGTGGCCTTCCTAAGTCGCAGTCTTCGGGGGGCTGAACTAAACTACACCACAACAGAAAAAAAAACTGTTGGCTATCGTGTATGCCCTGCAAAAATTCTGATTTTACTTGACGTTAGCAAAGGTAACCATACGTACCGATCACCATGCGCTAGTTTTTTACAGCACTGCAGATTCCTCAATGGCTGTCTCACTTGTTGGCAACTATTCATACAGCAATTCGATTACCAAATAGAATATATTCCAGGCAAAAACAATAAGATCGCTGATCTCTTGTCCAGGCACCCTCCGGAGGTCGAAGAAAAGTCAGAACACCCCTTGATCGCGGTGTTTACCGTCGAGAATACCAACAAAGTCCTTGATGATCTCAAGCAACTCCGATTTAGACAGGAAGAAAATCCTTGTTTGAATCGGTGGATTAACCTCCTACTTGGAAAGGATACTACCCATAATGTCCGGGAGCAGCGACTATTAATGACGTATCACCTTCAAAAAGGCGTTTTACTGCACGTCAACTCAAAGGATGGACAGCCCCGGATTGTAATCCCAACCAGCCTTACGGAAAGGTTGACCTGGCATTACCATTGGGAAATGGGACATTTCGGGGGTGACAAAATATTGGGTTGTCTAAAAAGGTTCTTCTACTGGCCGAATATGAATAGAGAGATGCGACACTTGGTGAGACAGTGTCACCTCTGTCAGAAGGCGAAGAAGCCAAACCAACACCTAGACGGACCTGTCCGACCAATCCTCCCCAACGACACTGGTGAACTCGTTGCAGTAGATTTCTACGGACCCCTAACACGAGGTCGCGGAAGAGTAACTTATATATTCGTGGTGTTAGATGTATTTTCCAAATGGGTACGGCTTTTCCCCTTGAAGAAGGCAAATACTGTGGCTGCCCTAAACCGCCTCGAGAAAGACTATTTTACGGACATTCATCCTCAGGCCATATTAAGTGTTACATACTTTTCAGTGCGGCATGCCTGTTCTAACCCCGTGAAACGCTGGATGAAAGAATTGGAACGGTTCTTCCGGACGTACTGTCATACGAAACATTCCTTATGGGCTGAATTCATCCTAAACATCAAACATTGTCTAAATAGTGTGCCCAGCGGGAGTACCGGACGGACGCCCTATGAGGTTAGGTTTGGTGGCAACCCATTTACAATCCTTGACCCTATCCTACAATCCTATCTTAAAAACAGCTCGCCTGAAAACATAGAAGAAATCAAGCAACAGGTGAGACAACGTCTCGTACAAATGGCCTTAAAACGCCAGAAGCATCAAAAACGAACTACCATAACCTACCAGTCTGGCGACTTAGTCCTCGTTAAAACTAACCCGACATCAAACGCCGCGGAAGGAATCGCAAAAAAATTCTGTTTATTGTACGAGGGCCCTTTTCGCGTAGTACAACAGATCTACCCTAACGCCTACCATCTAGCCGATTTGGACGGGTGTCCCTATAAGGGTACTGTCAACACCACAAATTTACTCGCCTATTAACAGTAATGATGGTTCCAAACAAAAAAAAAATGTGTTTGATCTTCCAAAAACTCCTATGCTAAAGTTTGTCTAGACCAGTTTTTATATCAGAAAAAGAAATTTGCTGTCGAGTGAGTGCGCGTTTTTGTGGTGATAGGGACACGACTATATATTAAGCCGCGATATTCTGAATTCACCACAGTGTCACAGAATGACCCAGCCGAAGGAACTGACGCTAATCGACCTGTTCGGTAACGAGAGTGACAAAGAAGAGCTTTCCGGGCATCTTCCTCCGACTCCAGGACGTGGCATCCCCGAGGGTACCCCGATGGCCCACAAGCTCCTCATGAAGCGGCAACCTACCCGAGGGAAAAAGATACAGCCCTGGACCGGTGCGGCAAGTCGCATTGGAGCTAACCCAGCCGCCCCTCACCAGGCGCCAACACGGAAGCGGACCAACCCAAGTCGCCCTTTCCCAGGGATGATTCGCGCCAAGGTGCAACCAAGTGGCCCGAAGGCTCCCCCAAAGGTGCCGCGGTTGACAACAACAAATCCAACAAACCGGCCACTGCAGGGTGACATTCCAGTTGTGGATAGTCTCGTACAGGTGAATTCACCGCCCACTAGCACTACCCCGACCGCAACAGTGTCACCGGTCCCACGGGCGCCAACAACACGGACCACCCCCGATCTGGCACCTAAGTCGGGGATAATGCCAAAAAAAGCACAACCCCACAGCTACAAGCCGCGCGCGCCTTGGACTTTTCCGCTGAAGCCCAACCGCCTGCCACTCTTATAAAAAAGGTTGGTGATCTCGGTCTACCCGTAGGGACACCACCGACCAAGCTCATACCACTGGAGCCTAGTGCCGACGCAGTCCCGTTCGATCCCAGGCCGCGACCCCAGCCGCAAGTGCGACCGATGTTCCTCGAGGTCATCGTTTATGACATTTCTCTAGAAGAATCCTGGACTACGACCTCCCTCGACTGTAAAGTCAAGCTCGTCTTGTTGACGTATCGGCAGCGTTTGAACCGTCAGCGAAGAGCAGCCAAGATCGCTGCCAAAAAGATGAACCGCCAGCGTTGAGCAATTTAGACTACCCCACACCTGACCAAACAAAAACTTATAATTTGTAACAAAAAAATATGTAAATCAATAGGAAACCAAAAATGTTAAGTTATGATATAAAGTAAATTTTTTTTTTAGTTACCGTAGTTGTTGTTGTTTCTGAATATGACAAATACCCGTAAACCAATGATTATAAATAAGGCTGAGAGTTTTATAGATTTCTGTATTCGAATGTTTTGTTTTTTGAATTTCTGTTTTTATTTGAATTATTCAAGTTATTCGAATAATTCGATTAATTCAAATTATTCGAATAAATCGAATAATTCAAATTATTCGAATAATTCAAATAATTCGAATAATTCAAATTATTCGAATACTTAAACTTATTCGAACAATTCAAATTATTCGAATAGTTTGAATAAGTCGAATTATTCAAATAATTCGAATAATTTGAATTATCTAAATTATTCTCTAAAATAGAACATGTACATATTTGGATTTGATATTAGTGTTATTAAATAATAATTGAACTCTCCTAAATGATAATATATATTAACATGTACAGTTAAATGTACATGTACAGTTAAATGTACATGTAAATGTAACATGTACAGTTAAAATTTAATTAATTTCAATGTTGAATTAAGAGTTAATCGAAATATTTCAAGTTAGGGAAAAACAAAAAAAATAAACATACTTTTATTAGCGATATTTAATATTTATTATTTTTGTTATAAATAAATAATCATAAAACATTATTTTCTAAAGATATTCAAACGTAAAGATATAAAAAAAAGGATTAAGAGAATAAAACAAACAACAAACTTTGTGGCACATTACATCAAACAATGAAACATTACATCAAACAAACATTACATTCTGTAGTATATAAGAATTAAGAATAAAACATTGTTAATCCAAATTAACGCTTAAAAAACAATTTTTTTTGACATTGTCGGGTTTTAAACAAGAACGCTTAGCTGCAACTATGTTTCCTGCTTTTGAAAATGCCCTTTCACTAGGGGTGGAAGTTGCAGGAACACACAATTTTTTTTTCCTACAATCGCATATATAAGTAAGCCTTTGTGCTTCCATTTGACAACGAAAAGTTGGCGTTTTCCGAGGAGTTGTCACTTTCCCGCTCTAGATCTTTTTGCTGATTTTCCCGCTCGCTAAATCAAAACAATGCAGTAAAACAATAGTTTTTGTTTTTAGAAATAAGCGTTTCTTGGTTACCGATGATATAATCACATTTTTATTTGTTGTCAAAATATTAATTTTACATTTTTGCAACAAAAATTTAATTTAAAATCGATTGTAGGAAAAATCTTGTGTGTATTTCGAGCGCAAAGTGTTTTTGTCGCTCTCGCCAGATTGTCGTGCTCCGCTATCGCGTCGCACGACAACATTCTGGCTCGCGCGACAAAGTATCACTTTGCGCTCTTAATACACAAATAGCTATTTTGCCAACTTAGACAGTTTGGGATATTTTTGTTGATTTGCTTTCCACCATAGCAATGGGCACATTTTTTAGTTAATTATACATTGAGTAGAATACGATTCAATTTCATTAAAGTTAGGTACTGGATTATCAGGGAAAAGAACGTCAATACGATCTAAACATTCTTTTTCTTCTGGATTTAATATAGAGTTAGGTAACGTTGCTTCAGCCTCTTCATCAATCAATTCTATAAATTTTCTTTTTGTTCTAAGTATGCTTCCAAAAAACCGTTCTTGGTTTTTGAACCTGGGATCTAAGAAAGAACTTATGTCTAGCAATGATATCTCGATGTTACCAGTTACAGACGGATCTAATCCACATTCTGATTTAAATCTTGACATAAGCTCATTTTTTAATAGATTTTTCATTTTTATTAAATCATTTGATTTGCCAATCTTTCTTTTATTGATAAAATTCTCCATTATTGACTGCAATGTTGGCATTACCATTGAAATGGTCGGTTGCGTTTCAGACGAGAAAAATTTTGTCACAAGCTCAAATGGTTCAAGAATGTAAACACAATTTTCTATTCTCAACCACTCTTGTTCGTCTATAATTAACGTTGATGCAATCGTTTTAGATGTAATAGACCTGTCTGAAAGAACACCACTTATTGCTTCTCGTTATTCAAGCAATCGTTTCAACATATAAAAAAGCAAATTCCAACGCGTTTTTATTGCTTGTATTAATTTATTTTGATTTAAACCCAATTGAACTTGCTTACTAGCTAAAGCAACCATCGCAATATTTGAATGTTTAAAATGACCAACTATTCGGTAGCATTTTGAAAGTATGGATTTAATCGATTCTTCATCTAATACTTTGTTTATAGCTAGTTGCAACGAGTGTGCAATGCAGCAACCCGAATATTTAAAATTGGATGAGTTTCGTGAAGCACCAACAATATTTGGAGCATTGTCGTGCACAAGAGCAATGCGTTTGTCTTGGATACCCCAATCTCCTAAAATTTCTTCAATTTTTTGTTTTAAATTGTTGATCGTATACTTTTCTTCCATAATTTCAGTCGTAACATTTTTTGCGACTTGTTGCCAGTCTTGGTTGATGAAATGGCACGTTACAGTAATATACGATTGGGTTGCTCTTGAACTCCAACAATCAGTTGTTACTGCAATAGTATCAACATTATGCAGTTCTTCAATCAACTGTTGCTTTTTAATGTCATAAAGAGCACTAATTCGAAGGTTTATGGTGTTCCTAGTTGGAATTTTGTAGTGGGAAGCAATATACTATGAAATCCTTTATTTTCCACGAAAGATACTGGCAAAGTATCAATGCAGATCATTTTGGAAATTAACTGCGTAATAGTTTCTTGCATTTTGGTTGTCTGATAGATTGGGTGTTTGCGGATGACGAAGAAATGCTGGTTGTTTCTGAATGCTCTGAATGAATTTCGAATTCGATGTTGGCATCATGATTTTCAGAACTGTATTTCAAAATAATTGACAATTAGTTATGTGCAACGTTTATACCTTTGTTTATATATCTTTAAACTGAAGCAAATGCAATAAATATAAAATAAATTTATAATTCAAAAGGGCATAAATAGAATAAATTCTGTAATTTGATAAATATTTCAAAAGTACGTAAAACCACTTTTTTTTTTCTAGAGTTATATATGAAAGAAACATTTCAGCATTTCAGTCAGATTTTGAGTGGATTTTTGGCCGGTGCAACCATTCCTAACTTGTTTTTCAAAAGATAAGGCAAGCTAAGGTTAAACAACACAAATAATTCAATAAAATAATTTGATAAAAATGCATGGCATTCAATGTCTCATAGGAAACATTGAAAAAGAGTAGATGGTTTCAAACTTTCAACCTATAGCTATAGATAATCATTATTCACTAATTTGAATTTAAACTAAATCGAGATATCTTTCTAAAGTACATACAAATTTGAAATTAAATTAGTATTACAGAATTAATTCCAGTAAGTATTAACTATTAACTGTATTATATTAAGTATTAACTATTAAAATTAACTAACATATCAAGTTTAGGAAAATGTTTTTTTTTTCGTGTGCACCCATAAATTGCTGGTCGATCCTTTTTCGGAAACTCTTGTATTATAAGGGCAAAAATTGCACTGCACTTTATCATTTGATTTTTTGAAATATTTCCAAATATTACTTCGAGTACGGGCCGCAATTCAAAATTTGCAAGAACGTCCGCTAGTTGCGCCTGGTTCGTATATCGGGTCTGCATAGTAACGACAAAAATCAGCGTACAAAATGCGAACTATCTCGTATATAAGTTTCTGGCAGGTTTCTGGCTTCTAAGCACTCGTACTCATGCTCGACCCCCTCCTTCCTAACCTGACTTAAATTTAATCAATATTGCGGCGAATAATATTAGAGAAATAAACTATGTAAAAATCTGCACTCAAAGATCTAGTTTTGTAAAAATATTCATTTTACTGAAAATGATCTTGCGGATCTGAATATGGAAGTCTCCAATTTATCCGCATTTTCAAAATGCCATAAAAAAATATTTAAAACATTTTTTTTTATATAGAAAAATGTTAAATTTTATGAAATTTAATTGGTCCATGTTTCTTGAAAGTGGAATAGTGTATGACTAAGGTCAACTCTTGGAGTCGAAACCACTGAGGTAAATAAAACTCAATCTTCACATATATATATATATATATATATATGTAAGGGGTTGATAATGCTACATGTTTCGAGTCTACTGACTCATCTTCAGGCTATACAACAAAGAAAGAAGTCGTTAATGGTGAAATATGGATAACAATAGCAATAGCGTTAGTAAAAATAAGGTAATGTTTAAAAAATTTGTTGGAACATGTGAGAAAACTAACCTTAAAAATTATATGATTATAACATTTTTTAACAAACGAAAATCGCACTGCATCTTGCTAGCCGCCAATTAATACTTTAATCAGGCGGTTTCGCCTTAATGCCACCTCCAGAAATTATCATGCTTGATTATTATTACTCGATGATTAGCTGAATATTACCCGATAGTTAAATTATTGTTGATATGTCAAGATTTCGTCTTGAAATAAGATCGAGGAAATGAGAAATGACAGATGACAATGACAATGAGAATCATTAAAGTAGGGATCTTGGTATTCCACAAGTGTTTCACGAGTCCAATCATAGGTGACGCTACCGGTCTTAAATTGTGTATATACTGACAAACACCTGCTGGAGTGAGTGAATTCAAATTTGCTGGAATGTAATAAACTGAGATGTAATAACGTGTTAGTTAATTGCGTTCTAAACAATTCAGAGCTGTGAGGATAGAGTCGATAATCATAGTATTGGATTCGAAAACAGTTTCATTGATACAATGTTTGTCTGGGTTCAAGATCGATTTTTTGATTTCTAGTATTTCTAAATTATTCAATTTCGTGCCTTTGGCGCAGGCGTGTAAGAGATGAACGTTATCAGTGATTGAAAAATTGTGTTTACTGTAAATAATGTGGTTGGAAAAGGGAGAATGGGTGTTGTTATTATTTGAATGTGTGAATTTATCAATTAATCTAAGGTGTTCTTTAGCACGATCTTCAAGCGCTCTGCCTGTTTGGCCAATATATTCAATATCGCAATCCGAGCATTTAAGGCTGTATACTCCTGATTTCCTCAAATAATGTGTGTTGTCTTTAATCTTGACTAGCGACGATTTTAGGGTGTCGATAGTTTTGAACGATATTTTCAAGTCGAAGGACTTAAAAATATCACTGATGAGGTAAGAGCTTTTTCCGAAAAAGGTCATAGAGAAATATTTTGGAGACTCTGGGTTTTCCTGAGAACGAATAAGGTGCGAATTGGCATGTTTATTTAAGTGCCTGTAATACAATCTCATGATCATCCCTGTCGGGTATCCGTTATTGACTGCTATTTGTTTAATCACATTTAGTTCGTTATTGAAATCCGAAGGAGAAAGAGGGATGTTAAATAACCGATGGAAGAAAGAGTTGAAAGCAGCTAGTTTGTGGGAGTGTGGGTGCATAGAATCGAATGGTATGACTGTATCCGTATTCGTCGGTTTGCGATATATTTGAAAAGAAAGAGCGTTTTGGTTGTTTCTAGAAATCAAGATATCTAAGAATGGAATGGAATTATTAACTTCTATTTCGAATGTAAACTGTAAGAAGGAGTGGTGTGAGTTTAAGAAGGTTACAAATTCCTCTAGATCTGTCCTCGACCCCTTGAATACCACTAGAATGTCGTCTACATATCTCTTCCAAAATTTGATATGTTCTATTGTATATGGATGGTCCATGATGTGATTTTCGAATTCGTTCATAAAAACTTCAGCTAATAAGGGTGACAGATTCGATCCCATTGCTAAACCCGTGTTTTGTTTGTAAAACTTTTTGTTGAATTGAAAGAAATTTTGTGATAAGTTTAAGTTTAGTAGTTGACATAGGCTAGTTATGTGAGAAGCATCTAAGTTGGAATTGAACAAGTGTCTTTCTACTAAATTAATACATTCAGAAGCTGGTATGCTGGGGAACAAGTTTTTGACATCGAATGAAACTAGAAACGAGTTGGGAGGTACTTCAAAGTTTGAGAGGACTTTGCAGAGTTCCG
>CAUVYR010000286.1:0-19062 GCA_963556235.1 Cryptophagus acutangulus | reverse complement strand
AATCGGTTGCTTGATTCAAGCTTAATTTGTTATTAATTAGAGCAAGCATTGATAAAACAATTGAAATCGCCCCTAGGAACAAAAAATCAAACAGCTTCCTTCACATAATTCAAATTGAAGTGTTGGCTAACTCAAATTTAATGGAAATGTTACTTATATGTTCTTGTTTAGTTAAATAATCTTACTAATTGTACAATTAATATTGTTAATAAATAAAACATTGCGCTTTTATAACTTTTTGCCACGCTTTTAGCATTTTTTAAAATAATGAAAAAAAGTAAAAAGAATGAAAAAAAGTAGAAAAAGAGTGAAAAAATAGTAGTTTATACAACAAGTAGCAAAATGTAGGTTTTTTTTTCATGAGAAGTAAGTTTGTCCAACGAGGCGCCAGCCGAGTTGGACAATACGACGAATGAAAAAAAAAACTAATTTTGCACATGTTGTATACACTACTTTTTGCAATTTTCTTGCTATTAACTTTTTAAATGATAATTTGATTCATTCAGAAAATTTAAGGTTGCTTGATTTATGCTTAATTTGTTAGTAGTCAAAGTGAGCAATGGAAAAACAATTGCAATCACCCCTAGATACCTCGCTAGATACCTAAAAACGAACAGGGCGTTTGTTTGTTCATTTGATTTTTGTGAAATTCAATGAAAAAATATAAAAATCAGTGAAAAAATGTAGAAATTTGAGTGAAAAAAAGACTTTTTTTCATTGATTTTTAAGACCAGTAAAAAAAGTAGGCCGTTTCAACATTGGAAACAACAACTGAAAAGTTGTCATTTTGATGGAAAATTGCAAAAAATCTTTTTTTTTTACACCATTCTAACTTCAATCGTAACATAATCGTGAACTCCTATAAATAGAGAGAGTAAGGAATATATTTTATCTCATTTTAGTATGGGAATCGAAATATCCCATCGTGCTGGTAAAAGTGGACAGCCCCTGCTTTACAACTACTAATATACCAGTACGGATCGCCATCGGTTGTTCCGAGGGTTGTTCCTTATTCCATTTAGAGCGGTGCTGAAGATTGGTTAAATATTCATTACCAGCGTTTCCAAAAGTATTGAATTATTTGTTACAAATGATGATACCTCTCTAGAAGACGATTTGCTGGCTCATCTGTTGCATCATCTTGTAGAACTGCCTGCAATGGAGAAGGTACAAGCAAGTGTCAAAATCAGCCTGCAAGATATCGCAGAATCAGTGTAATTCTATTCGGGAATATTTAAGCAAAACTACGTATCTAGGAATATAAATTTCGTTGTAATTTTACAGTAAGTTTGTGCCAAGTATGCAGTAAATCAATTGGAATAGGATCATCCCACGCGATTCTTAATGGTCATAATCGTTGCAGTATAATTTTAACATCACCTATTCGACAACTGAAACCTATGAGGTCAAAGATCTTTGCAATGATTGACAGTATTTTACGTTTAGTAGCTTTCTTTGATTTGTTTGTGTGGCATGTGAAACTAAATGTGTTAAACTTAGGACTCCAGGACAGTCCTATAGTTTTTAAATTTCTGTAGATAGTCCATTCTAAATAGATTTATTGTTTGTCAATCAACTATATTTTATAATTTAACTTATATATTCTTTTGGCATTGACAATGACTATTATTATATGGTCGAAACTATAGTCTGCCAAATAAAAACATTATAGTAGAACTTTGAGTTTTATATCTAACCTATAGTTTTTAATGTATTATCATCGGACAAATTAAATTGCTTGTTTGAATTTAAATTTTGATTATAATTTAATTTTTATTTAATGACGGATGATGAATGAATTGAATTTTCTTAGTCGGAATTGACCAGCCTTTATAACGTTTATAACATCATTCTTTAATACCTGTAGGTTTTCTACAGTGTCGAACCAGTTATAAGGTAATCTACATAAAGTCCTGTTTAGTTATTTCAATAATTTCCGGTGAATATATGACATTATCGTTGGCAATCTGATGCCCAAAGAAGAAACAGAGGTAGTGCATCCGGTTGAGGTGATTAATTTAAATAATTGCAATTTTTTAGTGGAAGATTGATTGAAGGTTGCGATTGCTATTCTCAACAAAAACTTGTCCATACATTTTTTTAACGCCACCGACCAACACGTAATTATGAACAGGAAATCTTACTAAAATTGAGATAAAGCTTGCTGCCTAGACGACTCAACCACCAATATATCATTCAATGACACACCGGAAATTGTCTTGGCAGAGACGTCGAAGATAACTCGCAATTTAGTTGAACGGTTTCATTCTTTAAAAACCCCGTGGTGAGGTAGAAAATGTCTAATTGGACCTTTGTCACACAGAGTACATCGAGAGAGGTTGCACTGCAGATGCAATTGCTGTATAAAATTTCCGCGAAAATTTCAAAATTTATTGCTATTCGCCCGAATGCTAATTGCCCTGTTTTAGAAAACGATTACTCGTTCAATAACATTATTCGTACCATAAAATACGTAGCAACTAATATTGTGAACAATTGTTGCTACCTACGTAGTTTACTGGGTTTGGTTTATTATAATACAAATAATGTTATTTAACGAGTAAACGATTTGTGAAACATTCGACAATACTGAATGCACTAGGTATAAGTGAAATGTTTTTGTTGTTAATATTACGACTACATACCTTTGATTGAAAAAACCCCCTATCAGCGTTTGATGAATACTAAACCAAAGATAGTCTTATGTTTGAATATGTGCCTGGTTAAGGGGATTTCGACAAACATTATTTTGAATGAAATTGTATGTACAGAGTGAGTAGCCTACGTTGTATCAGTTGTCTGAATGCTGCGGTAAGCGAGCATGAGAAAGAACGTGACGCAAAATATGCTACAATATTCAATTCTTAATTTTGAGAATGTGCGGTAATTAATAAACTTTAAAAAACAATTTTTACATATTTATGATGATAATCGAGATGATAATTAATCAATGAACCTAGGATGTGAACTTAATATACGAAAAGATTGGATTAATTAGTGAAAATATATTAATAGTATATTCTGCAACGAATGCGGAATGAGAATATTCAGCTCGAGTGAAAATTTGTCACACGAGCCGAAGGCGAGTGTGACGGTTCCACGAGGGCTGAATATTCATTCCGACGAGTTTCAGACAATACTTTTTCTAATACTATCGTCAATTAAAATACGTCAGTTTTTACGTTTTTAGGCAATTAGTTCACAGATGTCGCCGCTATAATATATGTATTAATAAACAAAATTAGTTATAAAATGTCATAAAGAATGTTCTAAATATAAATGATAATGAATGAGCTGAATAAATATGAATGAGTTGATTGAATTATAATATTACTAATATCAACAATTAATAAGTTAAATGAATAATTCATTAATCAAAATACAATAGCTTAATGTTGCGTCAACTTTCATGAGATGGCGCCACATGTGGTCATTCTATCACTTGTATAAGAATGAATATTCTTGCACTTGTTGCAGAATGAGTAGATTCTCAAATTAAAATTAGTTCAAGAATGTTATTATTCTAAAATAGTATTAGAAAAAAACTATTCTCAACTTAAATTTCATATTTAGTGTATTCTGATTGTGTTTTGTATACAAAACTTGCAGTACGTCAGTCAATAGCCCACTACTATATCAAAATTAGAATGCAGCTCGGATTACCGATAGTATTTGACGAATTTAAAATTTTTGATTTTTTCCAAAAAACTACAAGAGTAGAAACCTTTTATTACTTGTCTCGTAGAGGAAGTATTGTATTAATGAATTTTTTTTTCCAATTTTCACTTTTTTCAACTTTATAGAATGCGTAGATTACGAAAATCATATTCACAAATTTCCGTCTGTCGGTCTGTCTGTCGGTCTGTGCGTTTCTTTAAACCGCTATATTTCGGAATCTACTGACCCGATTAAAACAAAATTTGCGTCTCTTTTTTCTACTTGCCCATTGATTATGTCAAAGAAAAAAAAGTTAGGAAATTCTTAAGGACCTGCGCATTATTGGCCAAAAACTTGCCAAAAGCAGCAAAATCGGTGCATCTACTTAATCTTCTAAAGTTGCAGACCGATTTTGACCAAATATTGAACATATGTTCAGTGTATACCCCAAGTGGTGAATGCTTTTAAAAAATCTGAAGATTTTTCAAGGGTTAATTTTTTATTAAGGGTTGAAGGGTCAATAAGTTGTAAAAATGCGTAATTTGTAACGTGAATACCTGCCAGGAGGAATATTTGATTTGAACCAAATTTGGCATACATATTAGTAATACATTGAAGAAAATTCTGGTAAAAATTTCATCCCCTAAAAATAAGCCCTTACGACCAGTTGGTTCTTTAAATGATTCGTATATGTCAGCATAACCCACTATTTTTAATCAATAATTTTGTATATAATTACATAATGAGTGATTAAAATTAATTTACGACCCTAACTACACACCCCCACCCTCTAAATATACAGTTTGAGTCATATGGATCGGATTTTTTTCATATTAGATTTCTACTATACATTCAAAACAGATTTACGAATAATCTAATTAAAAATATTATGCGACCCTTATTTTGCAACATATACCCTTTACAGTCAGTAAAGTCCTTAATATACCCTTTGCAGCCAAAATGCTTGGATTTCTTTCAAATTTGGATTCCAGTAGTAATTTTAACTTACTTAACGTGTCATTATTTTATAATTAAATTGAAATTATGCTAGAACCCACATATATTACAATTGTAACCCTTAATGCACCCCTTACAGTTTGACTTGTCAGATTTCTTTCAAATTAGTTTTCTAATAATAAATTGATATTTAAATAATAATTTGATAATAAATCTAACAATAAAATAATAATTTCAACTAGTTTATTCAAAAATAGGCTAGAATTCTCAATTCATGTTTTTAATCCTTAACACACCCCTTACACTGATAGTGCTAGGATTTACTTCAAACTTTGATTTAAATTGGTAATTTTAAATCTTGCTTCAAATAGTTTCATTAACATAGAGTACCTGCCACACATTTTTCAGTTTTTTATCTCTTCATACACACTTTTCAACTTTATCGCTTAGATTTGTTTTAAATTTGGTTCCTAGATAAAATTTAAAAAGAATTTTTAAATAACCCGAAAAAAAAAATTCAACAAAAGATGCCACAAAATTTTAAATAAAAATTTTAACATAGCAACGAGAGAAGTACTGTGGAATCTTATTTCCAGCGAATTTGTTAATTTTACACAAGTTTTCTATAGTTTGTGATATTAACTCGCTAAAGTGTGTTTCGATATTTTTTAAAATCGGCTACCTAAAACGTTGTGTTAAAGGTAAACCACCCTTATTGCATAGAAAAATTCGCTGGAAATGAGATTCCACAGTACTTCTCTCGTTTATATACTAAAATTTAAATAAATCTGACAATTCTAACTATGAGGGGGGTATTAGGGGTTACAATTGTAAAATGTAGGTCTAGCCTAATTTCAATTAAATTAACTAAGTAATGATAAGTTAAATATGTTAAAATTACTACTACCAAATTTGAAAGAAATCCGAGCATTTTGACTGTAAAGAGTACGTTAAGGGTTAAAGTTGTAAAATAAGGGTCGCATATTATTTTTAATTAGATTATTCGTAAATTTGTTTTAAATGTATAGAAGAAATCTAATATGAAGAAAATCCGATCCATATAACTCAAACTGTATATTTGGGGGGTGGGGGGTGTGTAGTTAGGGTCGTATATTATTTTTAGTCACTCAATATGTGAATATATATAAAATTACTGACGGAAAATGGTCAGTTATGCTGACATATAAGAATAAAAACACCGCCAATTTTTGAACAATTAATTTAAAGACCCAACAGGCCACTAGGGTTCATTTTTAGGGGATGAAACTTCTACCAGCATTTTCGTCAATGTATTCCTAATATGTATGCCAAATTTGGTTCAAATAAAATATTCCTCCTGGCAGGTATTCACGTTACAACTTATGCATTTTTACAACTTTTTGACCCTTCAACCCTTAATAAAAAGTCAACCCTTAAAAAAACTACAGATTTTTTGCAAGCATTCACCACTTGGGGTATACACAAAACATATGTTCAATATTTGGTCAAAATCGGTCTGCAACTTTAGAAGATTAAGTGGATGCACCGATTTTGCTGTTTTTGGCATGTTTTTGGCCAATAATGCGCAGGTCCTTAAGAATTTCCTAACTTTTTTTTTTTGACCTAATCAATGGGCAGGTAGAAAAAAAGGACGCAAATTTTGCTTTAATCGGTTCAGTAGATTCCGAAATATAGCGGTTTAAAGAAACGAACAGACCGACAGACCGACAGACAGACCGACAGACGGAAATTAGTGAATATGATTTTCGTAATCTACGCGTTCTATAAAGTAGAAAAAAGTGAAATTTGGAGAATTTTTTTTTTTCATGAATACAATACTTCCTCTACGAGAGAAGTAAATTCGCTGGAAAGGAGATTTCACAGTACTTCTCTCGTTTATATACTAAAATTTAAATAAATCTGACAATTCTAACTATGAGGGGGATATTAGGGGTTACAATTGTAAAATGTAGGTCTAGCCTAATTTCAATTAAATTAACTAAGTAATGATAAGTTAAATATGTTAAAATTACTACTACCAAATTTGAAAGAAATCCGAGCATTTTGACTGTAAAGGGTATGTTAAGGGTTGAAGTTGTAAAATAAGGGTCGCATATTATTTTTAATTAGATTATTCGTAAATCTGTTTTAAATGTATAGTAGAAATCTAATATGAAGAAAATCCGATCCATATAACTCAAACTGTTTTGAGGGGTGGGGGGTGTGTAGTTAGGGTTGTAAATTATTTTTAGTCACTCAATATGTAAATATATATAAAATTACTGACGGAAAATGGTGAGTTATGCTGACATATAAGAATAAAAACACCGCCAATTTTTGAACAAATAATTTAAAGACCCAACAGGCCACTAGGGTTAATTTTTAGGGGATGAAACTTTTACCAGCATTTTCTTCAATGTATTCCTAATATGTATGCCAAATTTGGTTCAAATAAAATATTCCTCCTGGTAGGTATTCACGTTACAACTTTTTGACCCTTCAACCCTTAATAAAAAATCAACCTTTAAAAAAACTACAGATTTTTTGAAAGCATTCACCACTTGGGGTATACACGAAACACATGTTCAATATTTGGTCAAAATCGGTCTGCAACTTTAGAAGATTAAGTGGATGCACCGATTTTGCTGTTTTTGGCATGTTTTTGGCCAATAATGCGCAGGTCTTTGAGAATTTCTTAACTTTTTTTTCTTTGACCTAATCATTGGGCAGGTAGAAAAAAAGGACGCAAATTTTGCTTTAATCGGATCAGTATATTCCAAAATATAGCAGTTTAAAGAAACGAACAGACCGACAGACCGACAGACCGACAGACGGAAATTAGTGAATATGATTTTCGTAATCTACGCATTCTATAAAGTAGAAAAAAGTGAAATTTGGAGAAATTTTTTTTTTCATGAATACAATACTTCCTCTACGAGAGAGTAGTAAAATAAAAGACTAACAAAACTGAAATCCGACAAAAACTAAATATTAATCTTCATTTTTGTATTAAATTATTTTTGTATAAAATTATTCTGTCAGTACAACAGACGTCAGAACCAAATGAACCTTCTACTTCATCAACACCAATAAACCTGGATTCAGATGTAGACTAGGATGAAGACATTGCAACAACTTTGAATGTTGAGGAAAATTTTATTGTAGGACCTCGAATCGTTTCTATTCAACATGTGTTCAAAAGCATTATGGCATTTAAGCATTTATCGAATACAAGTTCATGCACTAACGAAGATGTTTTATTAATAAATGAACGAATGTCTGGATTTTTCTCCGAATTCACTATGAAATGTTGTAAATGTAACAATATTTCAATATTTTTGAGTGACTCGGCTGAAAAGAATGATTCATTAAAAGATATTAATGTTTCAATGATGTCTGCATTTCTTTCAATAAGAGAGGGCTGTTTACAAATGAATGAAGTCTGCGCAAATTTAAATGTGCCCCCCATGTCTGAAAAATTATATCAGAAATGTGAAAATCATCTCAATAAAAAATATGAAGAATGTCTTCTTCAAAGCTTAATAGAAGCCGGAAAAGAAGAAGTAGAAGCAGCCGATAATTTTGATAATTCAGGAATTCCTTTAATTGCTGTAACAGCTGATGGTGCTTGGAGCAAGAGCTCATACAAGACAAATTACAATGCTAACTCAGGGGTAGCTTTCATAATTGGGCATATAACTGGTAAATTGTTATTCGTCGGTGTTAGAAATAAGTTTTGTAGTGTTTGTTCTCCTGCTCAGAATAAAAACATTGAAGTCGCTAGACATATTTGCTATAAAAATCACGAAGGAATTTCTCAATGGAGAGCGACATTATTGTTGAAGGTTTTAAAAGTAGTGTATCCATTCATGGATAAAAATATGCGTTTTTAATAGCCATACAACGACATTTAGTTAACCCATACAACGACATTTTTGTAGAAAAAATTGAATCTACTAATGATTTACTCCGCAACTTTTCATGTCGATTGCGTGATCTAGGTGGTAAACGATTGAGTTCTAGTGGAAAAGTAGTGAATTTACAAATTTGGAAAGCTTTAATAGCCGATTTAAGAAGACTAAGAGTAGAAGTTGAGATGGCCATGTTGTATAGACGCAAAGAAATTATTCCAGAAGATCAAAAAGTTAAGCTATTAAAATCAGGACTGTTGAATAGTATAGATCATGTTTTAGAGAATCACGCTGAATGTGCGTTTTATTTTTTTGATAGAAAAGAAGAAAAAAATTGGATTCCTGAAATGGAAGATTTCGGATTGTATCAAGATATTTGTTCAGCGCTAAATCGACTTGTATTTCATGTAACAAGCTTATTGGAAAATGTAAACAATAATTATGCAGAGAGCTACAATGCTGTTGTTGCAAAATTTGTTGGTAGTAAACGCACTTGCCACACAAAACGGAAGTCATACCAAATGAGGTGCAAAGCAGTAGCAATATCGTATAATAGTAAAAGCAAATATTTAGAAACAATTAGATAACATGTTTTTAATACCAGTCCAGAAGGTCGCACAAAGAAATTTGATGAAAATAAAGTTAAATTATTACAATACAATGGCAAAAGGCGATTACTGCCTAAAGTTCGAAAACCCACATTTTCAAGTACACGTATCAGTTCAAATGTTGTAGGACCAGATGAACATTACGGTCTTCAACATTTAAATGTAGTAGATGTCAAGGAAGCAAAACGGAAATGTTTAACAAAAATAGCCAAAACAATAGAAGAAATTAGAGATATAGATCTGAAAACTAGAGGCCAAAGTGGCAATAGATTGTGGAAAACTGAACGAGCAATGCGTCTTACAGCATCCAGATTTGGTAAAATTTGCAAATTGAAAAAATCGACTAACCGAGATAAGGTTGTTTATGGTATCGTTTATTCCAATTTTGCAGAAAATGTATCTATCAAATATGGTATAGAAAAAGAACCCATAGTTTTACAAGAATTTCAAGCTGAATATGACAAAATTGTTACACCAAGTGGGTTTCATATTGACACATATGACTGCCATTATGGACCTAGCCCTGATGGCTTAATCGAAAATGAAAATGCCATAATTGAAATAAAATGCTCGTATTCTGCAAGAAATGTAACCCCTAAAATGGCTATTTTATTACAAAAAAAATCAAATATGCTACATTATCAAATAATACCTTGCAGCTATAAACAAATGGTTATTATTTTCAAATACAAGGACAGCTGCACATAACTCAAAAATTATTCTGCTACTTTATTTTATGAACTCCAAAAGGAATATTGGTGCAAAACTAAAAGATATACCGAGAAGAATCATTTAAAACCAATAATTTTCTAAAGGTAAAAAAAATTTTATTTGAAAATTTATTTTGTTTTATTTATTTATTAAACCTGCAGTTTTAGAAAAATATTACAAATAAGATAAATTGTAATATATATTGTAATAATTGTATTAAAATAAAAATCATATAGTGTATTATGAGTAATAATGATTTTAACAATTTTATTTCAATTTTTTTTCAAAAACTTGTGTAAAATTAAAAATAAAAGGTGCTTACTTTTGTAGTTTATTGGGAAAAATTAAAAATAAAGTTGAAATTCGTCAAATACTACCGGTATTCCGAGCTGTATCCTAATTTTGATATAGTAGTGGGCTATTGACTGGCGTACTGAAAGCTTACAGCAGCGTTTTTGTATACAAAACACAATCAGAATACAGTAAATATAAAAATTAAGTTGAGAATAGTTTTTAATTTATTTTCACTAATTAAACCATTTTTTTCGTATTTTAAGTTCACATTCCAGGTTCATTGATTAATTATCATCATAAATATGTAAAAATTGTATTTTAAAGTTTATTAATTACCGCACAATTCCAAAATTAAGAATTGAATATAGTAGGATATTTGCATCACGTTCTTTCTCATGCTCCCTTACCGCAGCGTTCAGACAACTGCTAGGACGTAGGCTACTCACTCTGTATATACAATTTCATTCGAAATGAGGTTTGTCGAAATCCCCTTAAATAACGAGTTTCCAGTTCCTTATTTTTTTATTAATTTGATTTCTGATGATAATTTGTTTTTCGTTTATGATACGCTCTAAAATGAACAGAGATGCTACTCTGCATGGTTTTACGGCATATATTTTGTGACCTTTATGATTAAATTGTGAGTTGATATTTTGTTTTTTAGCACATTGGATTAATAGATTTTATGAATTGTTTTTTTATGTTTTTTATGATAAATCTAGTTGGTTGTGCATGTTTGTGGGGGCTTCTGGCAACCGTATAAATATAAGTGGCAAAAAGACTCAATTTAGTTAGTTATCAATTTCATTATAAAATAATTAATAATAATAATTATTATATTTTATATGATTGAATCATAAAAAAAATTCGAGGTTGGATTTTTTTGGGTTAAATTTCTCCTCTTCTTCCTTTGCAGCAACTTCAAATCATCTAAATTTGCTAGATAAAAAGCACTCGCGCGAGCGCCCGTGATTTTTAATTTTGTCAAATTTACACTCTTTTCAGTTGTTACTCAATAAGTTATCGAAATTTAACCGGCAAATCCAGACCTCTTATGCTATTAGTACTAAATAAAATCGTTTTTTGTTTCAACTAAATTGGAGCTTTACAATATAGCGCTCATTGCTGGCTGTTGAAGGATTTTCAGCAAAATGAGGTTCTCATGCAACTTGTGCGGACCTTTATATTGGCTTAGTGAATCATTCCTCGAGAGTCCAAAATTTTTCCAATTGATCATGCAATTCTCGTTTGTTATATTAACATGACATCAAATCGGAACGTAAGCTTCTTTGTGCGAAATCATAGGACCGGACACAATCCACGCTAATGAAGTGTTTTGTATTGTAGTACAGGCAAGGATTTTCCTGTTTTATTTTTTCCTTGTAGAATCAATTCGATAGGCAGATTAGTTCCGACTAAAAGGTCAGTAAAAAGTGGAAAATTACCGGTTATCTAGTCGATCACGATAAATGTTTTATTTGATTATAATTTTAAATCATTCGACGATATAGTTGCTTCGGTTTTTTGCGTTGTCGCATTTAAAGTACTAATTATTCCTAATACTGGTACTTGAAAGGTATTAAGATTTAAGTTTAATAATATTGATAAGGATTTTGTCATAAAATTTGATTGGGAGCCACTGTCAAGAAGGGCGCGACAATTGATTGCACAATTTTCATAAACATAAACTTTAATTTTCGCTGTTGCAAAGAAAATGTGACTTCCTTTAAGGTTAATCGCATGCGCCGATATTGTTTGCTCAGTTTATTGAGTAATTGTTTCGTCATTACTATTTGAAAATCCTGGAAAATCTTGGAAAAACCTGAATTGAAAATCCATTATTTTTATTGGAACGAGAAGATGAACGGTTAAAATGAAGCTATCTAGTATGCATTTTATTGCAAGTTTGGCATAATCGAAACTTGCAATTTATGAGTGAATGGCCATTTTTTTATTGTTCTAAAAAAAGCGTGAAAATAGTTATTTACGTAAGAAGTCCGGAAAGTAGTGTCTTGCAGGACAAGCAGACGAGTTTCAGGCCGACGCCGCAGGCGGAGGCCTGAAAGTCGGCGTGTCCTGCAAGGAATCTTTCCGGACATGTTGCGTACAATATTTTTTGTGTCGAATACTCTTATAAATACATAGTTCTTCAAAAAAATGCTAAATAATATATTGACAATGCAAAAAAATAAATAGAGCCATCTTTTGTTTTCTTTTGACACTAACAAATGTCAATGTCATATACAGTAATTGCAAACTTTCAAAATATGGATACACCAAAACATATTTTAAAAGCTGCAGAAAATGTTATAAACAATTTATTGCCACAAAAATCTTCAGGCCGATATTGGAAAAATAACTAACTATGGAAACACTTTGGAAACACTTTGCAGGAAAAACTAAAAATGGAAAAAATATGTAACTATGGAAACACTTTGCATGCCGAGGCCGGCAAAAACCCTTTTCTGGCGGATTTTAAGATGTAGAAATCTAGTCATGCCGTATGAAGGCGCAAAAAAAGACTTTTGTCCACTTTCGTTGAATATTGACTAGTTTTGGTCACCAAAATGAGTGAGTAAAGTACTACTTTTAATCACTCAGTGAATCAAAAATATTTAATCACTCATGCATTTGACGTTTGACATAGTATCTACCAATCTATTTCCAATGACATTAATTACTTAAATTACAACTTAAAAGCATTTACTAGCATATTAAAGTGTAATTGCAAATATTTTAAATCTATTACAGTGACATATATTTTAATTAATTTTAATTTGGTATATAACTTATATGGTGCAAAACCTATAAAAAATTGTATTAGTTTAATTAGATAAAACCTATTTTATGGCAGAAATGAGCTAATAACTTTTTTTTAATGTTAATTAGCGTTGTGCTAAGAATTATTATTTACTTATTGTAATATATTATAATATATTACTGTATTTCCATTGCAATATTAATTAATTAAAGAATTTTGTTAATATGTATGGTTTTATTTTCTACAAAAGTGGATAAAATCAGATTTAGCACACGTGAGCAAAGTCATTTAATCACATGTCTGATTGGGGCCCTCGCCTACGGCTCAGGCGCCCAACATTCAGACTAGTGATTAAATGACGCACTTTCCTCACTTGTACTAAAAATAGCTATTATCCACTTTCGTTGAATATTGACTACTTTTGGTCACCAAAATGAGTGAGTAAAGTAGTACTTTTAATCACTCAGTGACTGAAAAAAATTTAATCACTCATGCATTATACAGGGTGATTCAGAACAGGTGGAGGACCCGTAAACTGGAGATTCCGGACAACATTCTAAGACCAACAGTGTTAGAAAAAAAAGTCAGGGTATGATAGTGCTCAAGTTATGGACCATTGAAGTTGACCAATCACAACGCAGAATTTCAAATTGACCATTTTTTTTAAATCTAGGTTGTTGCGAACAAACTTTTTCTACTTATTTGGTCCACTAGATTCTAAATGATTCTGATAAATGTCAGTTTGGCACTTTTTAATTACATTGAATTTGTTGCAATTCATCACGTAAAATGTATTCAAATGAAGAGTATATTATTGTATCTTCTTGCCGCCGCAATTGCATTTTGTCCACATTTGCCGTACATCAATAACATTTCGAAATACTCTTCATTTGAATACATTTTACGTGATGAATTGCAACAAAATCAGTGTAATTAAAAAGTGTCAAACTGACATTTATCAGAATCATTTAGAATATAGTGGACCAAATAAGTTGAAAAAGTTTGTTCGCAACAACCTAGATTTAAAAAAAAATGGTCAATTTGAAATTCTGCGTTGTGATTGGTCAACTTCAATGGTCCATAACTTGAGCACTATCATACCCTGACATTTTTTTCTAACACTGTTGGTCTTAGAATGTTGTCCCCGATCTTCAGTTTACGGGTCCTCCACCTGTTCTGAATCACCCTGTATATATAGATAGATACTCATGTATAGATACTATGTCAAACGTCAACATAGTATCTATACCAATCTATTCCCAATGACATTAATTATTTAAATTACAACTTAAAAGCATTCACTAGCATATTAAAGTGCAATTGCAAATATTTTAAATCTATTACAGTGACATATATTTTGATTAATTTTAATTTGGTATATAACTTATATGGTGAAAACCTATAAAAAATTGTATTAGTTTAATTAGATAAAACCTATTTTTTGGCAGAAATGAGCTAATAACTTTATTTTTAATGCTAATATATATAATATATTACTGTATTTCCATTGCAATATTAATTAAAGAATTTTATTAATATGTATGGTTAATATGTATGGTATTATGTATTTATTTATTTATTTATTTATTTATTTATTTATTTATTTATTTATTTATTTATTTATTTATTTATTTATTTATTTATTTATTTATTTATTTATTTATTTATTTATTTATTTATTTATTTATTTATTTATTTATTTATTTATTTATTTATTTATTTATTTATTTATTTATTTATTTATTTATTTATTTATTTATTTATTTATTTATTTATTTATTTATTTATTTATTTATTTATTTATTTATTTATTTATTTATTTATTTATTTATTTATTTATTTATTTATTTATTTATTTATTTATTTATTTATTTATTTATTTATTTATTTATTTATTTATTTATTTATTTATTTATTTATTTATTTATTTATTTATTTATTTATTTATTTATTTATTTATTTATTTATTTATTTATTTATTTATTTATTTATTTATTTATTTATTTATTTATTTATTTATTTATTTATTTATTTATTTATTTATTTATTTATTTATTTATTTATTTATTTATTTATTTATTTATTTATTTATTTATTTATTTATTTATTTATTTATTTATTTATTTATTTATTTATTTATTTATTTATTTATTTATTTATTTATTTATTTATTTATTTATTTATTTATTTATTTATTTATTTATTTATTTATTTATTTATTTATTTATTTATTTATTTATTTATTTATTTATTTATTTATTTATTTATTTATTTATTTATTTATTTATTTATTTATTTATTTATTTATTTATTTATTTATTTATTTATTTATTTATTTATTTATTTATTTATTTATTTATTTATTTATTTATTTATTTATTTATTTATTTATTTATTTATTTATTTATTTATTTATTTATTTATTTATTTATTTATTTATTTATTTATTTATTTATTTATTTATTTATTTATTTATTTATTTATTTATTTATTTATTTATTTATTTATTTATTTATTTATTTATTTATTTATTTATTTATTTATTTATTTATTTATTTATTTATTTATTTATTTATTTATTTATTTATTTATTTATTTATTTATTTATTTATTTATTTATTTATTTATTTATTTATTTATTTATTTATTTATTTATTTATTTATTTATTTATTTATTTATTTATTTATTTATTTATTTATTTATTTATTTATTTATTTATTTATTTATTTATTTATTTATTTATTTATTTATTTATTTATTTATTTATTTATTTATTTATTTATTTATTTATTTATTGTAACAAAAATAGATTCTTTTGAAAAAAAATTAAAAAAAAAAAAAAAAATTATACACATTCTTTAGTAGATAAGAGTTAGGGTAGATTGGGTAGGCTAGGATTAGGTTAGGAAATTTTCGTCCGTGTATGTTTCGTAGAGTGTTTTGATTGGTTGTTTTCTGAGGGAATTAGTGTCGTCGCGTTTAATGCATAGGTCGTTTAAAATTGTCCAGTTTGTCTCGTTGTCTTTAAATTTTTGTCTGAGATATTTAAGTCTGTCTGTTATTGTGGTTATGTTTGTCCGTTCAAAAAGGAGCTGGTTTGAAGGATTGTGAAGTGGGTTGTTAGGGTGTCTAAGTCTCGTTATTTGTCTTAGTGCAGTTCGTTCTGCTGTCTCCAAAATTCGTATTGTCTTACTGTTTGAGTTGGTCATAATTACGTGTCCATAGTCGATAGTCGATTAAAGGTCTGCAGATGCTTTTGTAAATTTGTGTCGCTGTCTTGATGCTAATACCTTGATCATTGCTGCATGTTAAGGAGCGGAAGTGTTTGGATCTTTTGGAAATTTCGGTTTTGATTTTGTTGGCGTGTTTATGAAATTTATGTTTGTGGTCAATAGTCAGTCCTAAATATTTTATGTCCGGGGAAGGTTTGATCGTCGTACCGTCTATTTGAACTGTTGGGGATGCGTCAGTTATTTTGTGGTTGGTAATGAGGAGTTGCGTTTTGTTGGGATTGGGGGTTAGCCTCCACTTACTGAACCAAGTCATTGTTTTGTCTGTCAGTTCTTGAAGTTGTGTCATTGTAGAAGTTAAGTTTTTGTTGTGTGAAATGAGAGCTGTGTCGTCTGCATATTGTAATATGTATGAATTTAAGTTAATGTGATCTTTGTCTCTAAATGTAAAATTATAAATGTCGTGGCAGTAAATGTTGTATAGTAGTGGCGAAAGAGGAGAGCCCTGAGCAACGCCTTGTCGTGGAGTGAATTGTCGGGAGTAGGTTTCGTTAATTTTAACTTGAAGAGTTCTGTTGTATAGGATTTGATTAGTTATGTGTAGTATGTATTTAGGTAGTCCAAATTGTTGCATTTTGTAGGGTATGCCAAACTGTGTCAAATACTTTGTTTATGTCTAAGAATATTGCTGCTGTTTTCTTGTTCTGGAAGTATGTCGCTTGGATGTTGTTCGTCAGTATAAATAAGGGGTGTATATTCGAGTGAGAAGGTTTGAATCCAAATTGGTATGCCGGTACGTGGTCTTTTACTATTGTCCAGATTCTGTTTTTCAGAATTTTTTCTAGGGTTTTCCCTAGAACTGGAGCTAGTGTAATTGGTCTGTAGTTTTTTTGTGTCTGATCCGTCGAGTCCTGGTTTTCTAATAGTGACAATTGTCCGTCCCTATTTTTCAAACGTCTGGAAAAACTCGGTTCTCCAGGCAATAGTTAAATATCTGTATAATGTGTCTGTGTGTGTCTTCGTCCATATTTTGCAAGATTTTTTCGGCTTGCGATTTACACAGTGCACGCAATTGTTTAAAACGAATGTAGTCAGATTCAGGTTTCTATTTTTTATACTCAATATGTGCTACGCGTTTCAATCGAATATTCCTTTTTAGTAAAGAGTTAAACCAGATAGGAAATTTATAGGAATTATTAATAATTTTCTTTGGCACATAGTGGTCAAGAATCGCAAAAAGAATGTGATAAAAAAGATTAGTACACTCGTCAACACTTTTATCAAGAAACACGTTATCTGTACATGCAACAAACTATTCGAAATACAAATAAAATCAGCATGGTCAAAATCATAATAGTATTCTTCCGTTCTCAATGGTTTCGATTTTTTATCAGTTGTGATAAATATTTTGAGTGGTGGATGATCCACATCAATTGCATTGGTACATGAGTTGCTAATTTAACATCCACGTTAGTACAATTTAAAAATACTAAGTCAAGAATAACATTTTTATGATTTGTAACTATATTAAATTGAAATAAGTACAAAAACGAAAAGGTATCCATTAGAGAGACTGCGTTGAGCGATATGTTCGTAGGTGAAATACAAAGTGCATCGTTGTTCCAAAGCACATCTGGGAGATTGTAATCACCAAAAATATAAGTATTGCAGAATTTCTCAATATTAGTAAGAACAGATTCACTATGGGCGGCGTAGATATTCTCGGCACATGCAGGTGGAATGCAATCAGCACCAAGGAAGTAGGATTTTGAATTGTACTTAATATCAACCCAAAGTTCTTCGATTGTAGAACAAGAGAGTGAACTATCGACATTGAAAAATACAAAGTCTTTTCTTATTAGAAAAAGAACACCACCTCCACGAGATTTTCCACGAGATTTTCTTACACGAAATTTTCCAGCCATGTTTCATTGAGGACGATAAAATGAAAAGAGCAGAGAGCGATAGCACAAGAAAGCTCAGATAGTTTGGTGCGTAGTCCACGCACATTCTGGTAATATACACTTAGCGAATTAATTTCTAGGTTTTGACGCTTATAGGAGGATTCCGTTGAAAATTCGGTTTTGAGTTATCCCGTTGTTTGATATTGAATCTTCTGACCAAGACTCCATTGGGCCAGAAGTCAGCTTCTTTTAGGGCTTCGTGTTTATCTTGGCTAATTCCTATCTTAAACGAATTGGCAGAACCTTTATCAGGTAAAGCTTCGACAATAAGGTCCGTCTTATTAGTAACTTTAGCTTTTTCAGTAATGTAATCTTTTATGTCATCCGCAGGGACCTTGTTGCCGACTTTTTCGACATATAACCATATCTTCGATGGGATGCCCTGAAATTTATCATTCATTGCCGATGTGGCGGTCCCCCTGGTGATAACAGGCTTAGGCTTGGGCTTAGCACTGCGATTCGTCTTAACAAGCTGGAAAGTCTCAGTAGAGTCTTTTCCAGCAACTTGTCTGGCAACTTGAGCAAATGAGGTAGCCAGCGTTGTTGCGTTGTTACCTGGTTGCCTGATTGAGTGGAACCACTAGCATTATCAGGAACTGAGCTGGCTCGTGCTATCTGGGGTGATTTGCGATTGCTGCCTTTGAACTTATTATCATTGGGAATGTTCAATAAATTCTCGGCCGTGTGAACTTGTGAACTTTTTTTAAATTTTTTCTATTGTAGTAGTTGGTCCATTTCTTCAAGTGGAGTTATTTATAATTTATTAAAAAATTGATGTCTCTCCACAATTTAAATAATATGTATTAAATCAATAAATAAAACGTTTTTTGCAACAGTGTTTCGAGTTTTTATAAACTCATCATCAGGTTAAATATATTGAAGATGATATATAAAAAAAATATAAGTATATTAATAACAAACCTTAGAAATTGTATATAGTTTTTTATATAAGATGAGATGTAAACGTTTATTTGACTTTTAAAGTATTG
>CAUVYR010000285.1:343377-432377 GCA_963556235.1 Cryptophagus acutangulus | reverse complement strand
GCGGTTCCAATGTGGAAGACAGCGGCCTCGACGAAGTGGAGTTTTAGTGGGTAGGACGCCTTGAGAAAGGCGGTGAGCCCCACACAGAAAGTGCGTAAATGCATTTCTCCACTTCTCCAAAAAAAAAAAAAAAAAAAAAAAAGGTTAGGTTAGGTTAGGTTAGGTTAGGTTAGGTTAGGTTAGGTTCTCTCGGCGGACACCTGTAACCGCTAGAGAGCGCGTCCCCAGGTGGCGGATAGGGGAATGCTCGCTGGGTGGTAAGCCAACCACTCGGAGGGTAGGAGGGAAATAAAATACCTCCCGCGGACCAACAGGATTGCACGAAGGAGACAACCTTGTTAAAAAATTAGGGTGACCTTCCCTTAAAGGTCAGTTCAAAAAAATGAATTCGAGATTTCAAAGATTATTACCCCAGGGAGGTTCCGGCGATGCCGGGGAATCCTCTTCCACCATGAAGGTGGGCTGCTCCACGGATTCTGGGGGGAGCAAAATTTCGCAATTACTACCATCCACTTCTGGATTGGTAGAAGAGAATGGTACTGGTATTATTGGCAGCACGTCTATAACACTGGTAAAGACTCCAATGGTAGATCTTACCGGAGTGGATATCCAAGAGGAAAGTACGAGGGAAGCGGAGGAAGCGGAAATTATGGCGGAATACGAAAAACTAAAAAACGTAATTCCACGAAGCCCGCCTACAGGGAGAAAGAGCATTGGGAAGCTACCAAAGGACAAGAAAAAAACAGTAAGCAACCAAGGAGATAGGCCGAAGAGAAAGCAGACTGCTACTTCTCCTGGGCTAGAAAGCCAAAACCCAAAAAAACAGGCAAGGGAAGGGCAGACAGAAGTGGACCCACTGTGGGCAGAGGTTAAGGAAGCGATTGGTCGTTTGGAGGACTTTTGGGCAGTAAGGCCACTGCCTACTAATCCAAAACCCTTCCATATCCAGCTAAGGGAAATTGTGAGCAAAGTGGCTGTTGCAGCCAAAAACTACGATGGTACCCATGAAAGTAGCAAAAACAGACAGGAAACACTACTTGAGGAAGAGTTTGAAAAAATCAACCAGATCAAAGCCACGCTAAGGGAGGAAATGATTAAAAACCAGAAACGAAACGAGGAAATAGAAAAGGAAAGAAAGGCAGTTGAGGAACTCAGGCAGGAAGTTATCCGACATGAGTCCCAACTGAAACAAACAGAGCAAATTGCAAAAAATCCACGGAGGAGCGAAGAGGAATTCCAGAGGATGGAATCGCAGCTTGCTGACATTACTAAGGAGTGGGTAGAATCCAAGGCACAGCTAGTGACCATGGCAGGCGACAACGTAGCAAGGGAAGCTGCCGAATACAAGCGAAACCAGAAGTACATTGCAGATATGGAGAAAGAAAGAGATGAACTAATTAAAGGAATGGCCACTACTATTAATGAGCTGAGAAGGGAACGTGCCGAGACAGAGGTAGAAGACGCGCGAGTGAGTTACGCGCAAAGTACACAGAAGAGGTTACCCACCCCCAGGAATCGGGCCCGAGACAACGACATTTTTAAAGTAGAATGGACGAAAATAAAGGCGCAAGCGGAAGCTGCTAAAGAAAACCCAAGCAACGTGGAAGCCGTAGTCCAACTCATCAAAACAATAGAGAACGTAGACAAAGTTGGCATGATAGCAGCAATCGATGGCAGCAGGGTACCACGCCCGAAAGTCACAGAAGACGAAATAAAAGAAGCCGGCACATTCGAGCTTTTCGCTGTAGCTGAAGCCAAGGAATGGCCAGAAAGCGTCTTCAAGAAGACGGCGATTGTAGAGACGAACCCAATAACTAACCAGGAGGAGGAAATGGTCGGACTTATTGTTCCCGGTGACAAAGCACAAATGGAAGAGGGTCTCCTGGCAATAGCCAAAGAAAGATTTCCAGATATCCTATGCATTTCGGAGGAAGGAGGAGTGTTGGAGACGACTACTAGGGTGGGTAACAAGACAAGAACGAGGAAAATCATAGTGGCAAGCTGCGATAAGGAACTTAGCAAACAGTCGGTGTACGTAGCTATCCAAGAGCTGGGTAATCTAGCGGCGGAAAACAACGCCAAAGAAATAGCTATCCCAATCCATCAAGGCATTGACACCACAACATGCAGGAAAATGGCGGAGTGTACTATAGCTGTGCAAAAAGGGCTAAACGTACGAATATGCGTACCACCCAAACGGGCAGGGCAAGGGGCCCAATTGCGTCCCGCATTGGCCCGGCAGGCTAGCAGGCGGTCAGCACCGCAAAGAAAAGAAACTGAAGCGCTCATTATAAGGGGCGAAAGTGCAGAGGAATATCCGGCTCTACTCAAATTAGTCAGAGACGCATTGAAGGGCAAAGACTGGGAAAAAGATGCAAAAATTGGGGAAGTCCGTAAGACAAGAGATGGCCACTTGCTCATAAGTTTGAGTCAGGGGCACGCGGCCACTATTGCTAAATGCATTACAGATAGCGGAATGCAAAACAAGACCGAAATTCTCAAGGGAAACAAAATGACTCCAATAATGGCTTACAATATTGAAGCCGCCCTGACAGAGGATTGCATCAAGACGGCTATCATGGAACAGACAAGCGTGCTGGGAAGTAACTTGGAAGTGAAAGACCTAAGACCGAGCGGCCAATGCAAGCAAGCGGCCACAATAATGGCAACGCGGGAGGCTGCGGAAAAAATCCTAGCACACGAAGGCATTATTTTGGGACTCACCACAGCACAGTTCAGGAAAAGAGTGACTGTGGACAAGTGCCATCGGTGCTGGGAGCCTGGTCACTATGCGGGGCAGTGCAAGGGGGCAGATAGAGCGGATAGCTGTTTGAAATGCAGCGAGAAAGGTCACAAGGCGGATACCTGCACAAAAAATCCCTACTGTCCCTTATGCGACCAGCCGCATCGCGCCTGGGCCGGACAATGTAGCAGGATGAAGGAGCTCCTTAAATCCGAAAGAGCAAAGCAAACAACCCGTACTAAAGTTAGTGAACAATCTGTGATAAATGTCTGTGATAACAACAACGCGTGATGTCCCATATACATATCTGTTATTTATTTATTTATTTATTTTAATGTTAAATACAACTCAAACAACAATACAAAAAGTTATACAGCTCAATACTAATAGAAGCCGGAAAGCACACGATATGCTATTTAAGCGCTGCTACTCAGAGAATGCCTGCGTAGCATTGGTCAGTGAGCCAAATAAAGAACTGGTCACTAATAGTGCAGGATGGATCTTGAACGACGACAAATCCGCCGCTATGTGGCTAGCAAGTGGACGCTGCGATAGCAAAAGCTGCGGGGCTGCGTATGTAATGGCGAGGATTGCAGAAGTAGCGCTATACTCTGTATATCTCTCGCCAAACATCACCAGAGAAGAGTATTCGGAAAAACTACAAGAACTGTATAACTGCGTAGCGGCCACAAACCTAACTCACATGATAATAATCGGCGGCGACTTCAATGCTAAAAGTCATGCGTGGGGTTCGGGCACAGAAGACTGGCGAGGCAGGGCAGTGTTGGAATGGGCTGCCGAACTAGATCTGGTAGTGGCTAATGTAGGAAATAAGGCAACGTACAGTAAGGGCGCAAGCTCAAGTGTCATTGACGTTACTTTCTACAAGGACAACTTCGGCGGGACGGTGCAAGACTGGCACGTGTCAAGTGAAGAAATGTTGAGTGACCATGGAGCAATAGAGTTCGGAATATGCAAAGATGGCGCTGACCTCCGCAGAAAAGTACCTGCAGGCTGGGGTTTGCGCACGGAGCGCCAGAAAAGTAAATTTCGGGAAGCTTTGGGAGAGCTACTACTTGTCCATAGAAGCCTAGACGTGGACACTCTTGTTAAATCCATGTCCAAAGCCTGCAAAGTGGCAAACCCGCCAAAGAAAGACCGTCGCAAAACTGTATACTGGTGGAACGATGAAGTAAGGGTGGCCATTGAACACAGAAACAGATGTCGAAGGATAGAGGCCCGAGCCAAATGCAAGGCTAGAACACAGACGACAAACCACCAATTCAGCATCGCCCACGCTGAAGCACTAGAAAACTTAAAGCAAGCTAGACAACGGGTTAAAAACGAAATAACGTCTGCCAAGAGGGTATCATGGAACACGCTTGTAGAGGAAGTGGAAGCCGACGTATGGGGCACTGCCTACAAACTAGTAACCAAAAGAATGGGCAGAGCAGCGGCACCAATACTCTCGAATACACAAAAACGGCGTATAGCCAGGCAACTGTTCCCGACACACGCCGAAATTAAGTGGAACAAACCAAGGCTAGACGAGAACTCTATCCCGGCAGTAACGGTAGAAGAAATCCAAACAGCAGCTGCCCATTTAAAAAGCAAAAAGGCCCCAGGACCTGATGGGATACCCGCTGAAGCGGTAAAACTCATGGCCATAGATTACGCAGAGGAATTGGCGGAAATCTACAGCGAGCTGATTAAAAAGGGTACTTTCCCAAAACAGTGGAAAAAAGCTAGGTTAGTGCTTATCCCAAAACCAGGAAAGAACCCGGAAAACCCTGGAGGTTCAAGGCCCATATGTTTGTTAGATGTGCTCGGGAAGCTGTATGAGAGAATCATCGCCAACCGTATTGCACAGGTCATGGAAGAGAGCGGTAACGACCTACACGAACAACAATATGGGTTCAGAGCGGGTCGGTCCACCATGGATGCGGTTGAGGAAGTCGTCAGGCTAGCGCGCTCCGCCAAAGAAGGTAGCTGGAGGCAGAGGGAGCTGTGTATGATAGTAGCCATAGACGTACAAAACGCGTTTAACGCTGCTGGATGGGCCACTATCATGGAGGAAATTAAAAAACGAAAATTCCATAAGTACCTAGTATCAGTGCTAATGAGCTACCTAGAGGATCGATCGCTGGAAGTAACAGAGGGGGAAGTAAAGGCGGTGTCAGCGGGCGTTCCGCAAGGCTCCGTCCTTGGCCCGCTCTTATGGAACCTTTTGTACGACGGCATACTGAAGCTGGTTCTCCCGGACGGATGCAAAGCTATAGCTTTTGCAGACGATCTGCTAGTCGCCTGCATTGGTCCAACGCTGATGGACATTAAAGAGAAATGGTCGATTGCCCTTACAACCCTGAATGACTGGATGACAGAGAAGGGTCTCCAAATTGCGCCCGACAAAACCAAAGCCGCCTTGCTCACTGGACGCAAGGTCATTGAAGGGGTCCGGGTAATAAACGTCCTGGGCACACTAGTAGAGATAGAGCCGCACCTAAAATATCTCGGCATATGGGTGGATAAGAATGAGTCCTGGGTAAAACATGTCTACGAAGCCTGCGCGAAAGCAGAGGGTGCTGCTCAAAGACTGAGGAGCATAATGCCGAGACTAGGTGGGGCGGGTGATCATGCAAGAAGATTGTTGGCGGCCACGCATGCCTCAGTGGTCTTGTATGGAGCACCGGTGTGGGCGGATGCCACTAGTATGAGAAAAGTACGCGATAAACTAAACCAGGCACAGAGGACTTCCTTGATCAGTATAAGTAGAGGAAACAGGACAATTTCAACAGCGGCTTTGCAAGTGATAGCGGCAGTAATGCCAATGGACCTGCAAGCAAAGCTACGGAAAAACAACCACAGGGCAAGCAGCGAGGATAGGAAAACTAACAAGGAGGCTATGATGAATGTCTGGCAGAGAAGGTGGTCGGAGATGACGGACGGTGCCTGGACCAAAAAGCTCATTCCGGAGATCGAGCCGTGGGTGCAAAGGGAGCATGGCAACCTCTCGTATTGCATCACGCAATTTCTTTCGGGTCACGGTCACTTCAATGACTACAGGAGAAGGATCGGAAAGACAGAGTCGTCAAGGTGCTATGTGTGTAACGACAGGGATACCGCCGAACACACCTTGTTTTACTGCGAGGAGTGGGAAGTGGCAAGGGCGTCAGTAGTGGAAATTGTTGGAGTTGAGCTTAACGCGGCAAACCTCGTAACAACAATGTTACGAGGAGAGGTGGAGTGGAAAGCGGTGGAATCGCTTTTCACCAAAATCCTTATAGCGAAGGACCCAGTGGTGGCTGCTCGGATGACATAAGGCTAGAGTCTTCAGCACACTGTGATCGCCTTGTAGGTTTGGAGTTTGATGTGATGGCCAATATTTGATTCGATTCGTTGTGTGACAACAAACTGGTGAAGAACCAGCTGCCTCCTATGTCGATGTTATGCCGAAAGGCGGTTCCGGCGTAGGTGGTGGTGCTTCGAGTGATGGTGGTTTAGTGGGTATGGCCTCAACTGACGTTGAGGACGAGCCCCACACTCCCCTGCAGATATGTAGGGGGCGGGTGCGTAACGCATTCCACCATCAAAAAAAAAAAAAAAAAAAAAAAAAAAAAAAAAAAAAGGTTAGGTTAGGTTAGGTTAGGTTAGGTTAGGTTAGGTTAGGTTAGGTTCTAGTGTGGAGTTGTCGGTCTCCCATCTGGCGCGTCCCCCGGTGGCGGATAGGGGAATGCCTCCCAGATATGGGTGGTAGCGGGGAAATCAAATACCCGTCGCGGACCAAAACCGACAAGGGGTAGGAGGGGCTCCGTAGCCTTGGTTGGCAACCCTCCTAGGGGGGGAATAACCCCCAATAACAAAAGTTCGTTATGCTCAGTGGCGAGGGCATAGAGTCGGATAGCCACAAAATATGGAATATGCAGCACACAGAGGGAAACGAGTTTACGATGCAGGGGTTGGATACCCCAGTGTCGGTCGAGTGTGGTGGTGGTCAAGCAGGCCCCCCTCGACCGTTAACCGACGACTGCGAACCGCGTTCGGTAGGCAACCAGGCCGACCCGGTTAACACAGCTACTGGAAGCAAAGCAGGCAGATTCTGGAAATCACCGGAAAATGACTGCGAAACTGATGACGACACGGCAAAAAGATCACACGGAATAGAGCACGGACACAAAACAACGGACGCTAAAGAGGTCACGGTAGGAAACCCCTTTAGATTTACTGGAAAGGGAGCAAAGGATTTGCCGGGAGGTGGAGGGCATATAAGGGTCGTGGCTGGCCAAACAACCATCACGCCACTGCTTACGCCCTGCTTGGACCTTACCTCCGACGACGATACCTCACAGAAGAAGGAAACGTACATTGCGATGGACGGCACCAAATCAAATACAAAGGATGTAATGTCGCGCAAGGAAAGGAAGAAAAAGAGGAAGCAGGACAGACTGTCTATTTCCCCGACCCAGTCAACTACAAAAAAGTCAAAGGAAGGAACACCCCCACAAAAACAAACCGCGCTTGAACTAGAATATGCTAAACTGGACAAGATCAAAGAAAACATGGAAGAGCGAAGCAAGGCACTCAAAGAAAATACCGCTGAAGCCGAACGCAAAATTCAAATTGCGACTAAGCTCAATGCGCGTTTGGAGAAGCAGAGGGAGGAGCTATACGCAGAAGAAAAGGCTTACAAGGAGCACAGGAGCAAGGACGTTGCACTAGAAGATCAACTAGCAGCGGTGAGAAGGAAGCTGGACGAAGTCAGTAAGAGTAAGGCAGTGGCAATAACCAGGACACCCGAGGCGATTGTGCTGAAGGCACAACTGGAAAAGGCAACAAACGACCTTAAAGAAGCCAAGTTAGAGCTAGCCGGCTGCGCTGCCAAGTACGGGGAAAGGGAGGATTCTATCCACGTAGAAAATCAAAGAACCCTCTCTGCAATGGAAAAGGAGAGGGACAATATAATAAGAGAAATGGCAGTTACTATTGCGGAGCTAAGAAAGGAAATCGCAGTAATCAAGAAGGAGGTACCACATGCATCGTCAAACTATGCGCAGACAACTGGAGGACACACGGCACCGACTACTGAGTATTGCGATCACTTTCAAGAGGAATGGAGGGGCATAACAACCAATGCCAAAGAGATTGACCTTACGACTTGTGAGCCTGCAGTAGAAGAATTGGTCAGGAAGATAACGGCAATAGACACAGCCGGAATGGAAAAAGCCATAGACGGCAGGCGAGTGCCAAAACTAGTAGTAACCGTGGAAGAAAAGAAAACGGCAAATACTTTTGCCAAATACCAAAAGTTGGCCAACAGGGCATGGCCGGCAGAGACGCTTGCCGGCACCGAGTTGGTGGCTGTAAACCCAGTCACTGACCACGGCGAAGCAGCGGTAGGGTTAATTATCCCTAGGGGTAGGGAAAGCATGGGGGAAGGGATCCTAGGCGTCGCTAAGGACAGGTTCCCAGATATAGTTTGCTTGGGAACTGAAGGAGGTGTACTGGAGTCGACCACGAAAGTAGGTCCCAATGCCAGGGTCAAAAAAGTACTCGTGGTAACCTGCAAAGGAGAGGCGGACCAAGAAACTATGTTCAACTCACTGATGGAAATGGGTAACGTCGCAGCTGAAAACGAGATCAAGATATTGTCTATCCCGGCCGGAGGCGCCAACTTGGCCGAAGTACGAAAAATGGCGGAATGCACAATAGCCTCAAGACATGACATCAAAGTCAGACTATGTTTGCCACCAGGGCAGGGTTCTGTCTTAAGGTCGGAGCGCACAAATCTGTCAAGGCAAACTAGTAGGAGGCCTAAACCCAAGGCAAACGAAGCTATACTTGTCAGAAGTACAAACCCGGCTGAGTACCCAGTCCTATTAAAAAAAGTCAGATCCATCATTATGGAGAAGATGCAGGAGCTGCAGGCGGAGGGCAACAAAATAGGCGATGTCCGCCAATCAAAAGACGGACACCTTTTGATTAGCCTTAAAGAAGGGCATGCGGCACAAGTAGCAAAAGTGATCGCTGATGGCGGTCTAGAAAATAAAATAGAGGCCCTAAAAGGAGAGAAAAAGACCCAGGTAATGCTTTACAACATTGAAGCGGCTATAAGCATTGACGAAATTACGGAGGCGATAGCGAAACAGGTGGAGGTGGCAAAGGAGGAGATCGAAACTAAAGATCTGAGACCCAGCGGAAGAGGGATGCAGGCTGCCACAATATTGGCACCAGCAAACGTCGCAATCAAGATCATGGCTCACAGCGGGATTGTTGTAGGATTGACGACTTTGCAAACCAGGGAAAGAGTGCAGGTAGACAAATGTCACACATGTTGGGAGTCGGGCCACTTTGCAAGCCGGTGCCGAGGAATCGATCGTTCTAAATTGTGCTTAAATTGTGGCGAAGCAGGCCACAATGCAGGAGCGTGTGAAAAACCTGCGCACTGTCCTTTGTGCGATCAACCGCACAGAGCGTGGACAGGAAGGTGCCAGAGAATGCGGCAGTTTCTCGACGCGATAAGAAAAGAGGAAAGGGCCAAAGGGGAGATGCGCAGAAACAGCGCATCTACCGACATGTGATAAGCAAACGACTGTGATAATCGAACTGTGATATTTTAACCTAAGTGTTTGTTTAGTTCCCTAATTTATTAAAAATCTCTTTTAACACGCAAAAAGTAATTCAGCTAAACGCTAACAGAAGCAAGAAGGCACACGACTTGCTATATAAAAGATGTTTTGACAAGAAAGCCCACGTAGCCCTGGTCAGTGAACCCAACAAGGCGTTGGTGGCCAGGAGCGCGGGCTGGATTGTCAACGAAAACGGGTCAGCAGCAATATGGTTGGAGAGCGGACGGTGCGATGAAAAAAGCTGCGGCGCTGCCTTTGTCAAAGTCAGAATTGGCAAAGTTATATTATACTCAGTGTATCTGTCACCTAACATTACCAGGGAAAACTTTGCAGACAAACTGGAAGAACTGAGAGTCTCCATCCAGTCGGATAGGCAGGAATTTATGGTCATTGTTGGAGGAGACTTTAATGCTAAAAGTCAAGTGTGGGGCTCCAATACAGAAGACTGGAGAGGCAGGGAGGTCATCGAGTGGGCCGCCGAAGCAGACCTGATAGTGGCAAACACTGGCACCACGGCCACCTACAATAAAGGAAACAGCTCTAGTGTGATCGATGTTACATTCTACAGGGGCAGCGATAACGGAACAGTGCATAGCTGGTTGGTGTCAGATGAAGAGACGCTTAGCGATCACAACGCCATCGAGTTTGTGGTTGCCAAAGACGAAGTCGACTTTGGCACGAAAGCATCTAGCGGATGGAGAATCAGCACAGATCAACAAATATTTCGATTTCGCTGCGCCCTGGGAGAGCTTATGTTTAAAGAGCGCCCACCTATAAATGTAGAAACGATCACTAACGTACTAAAAAGCGCATGTAGGACAGCAAACCCTCCTAAAAAGAACACCAAAAAAAAGACGGTCTACTGGTGGGAAGAGGAGGTTCAACAGGCTATAACCCAGAGGAACTACTGCAGAAGGATTGAAGCTCGTGCCAAACAGAAGCGAAATATTAACGGCTGTGAGGCAAATGCAATAGCACACGAAGGCGCACTGGAAAGCCTGAAACTAGCGAGGCAAAAAGTTAAAAGCCAAATATCCGACGCCAAGAAAAGAGCGTTTAAAAAACTTATTGAAGAAGTGGACGAGGATGTGCGGGGGACGGCGTACCAGCTTGTTAAAAAGAGGATTGGTAGAGAAGCCGGGCCCGTGTTGTCGAACGCGCAAAGAACTAGAATTGCAGACCAGCTGTTTCCTCAACACGCGGGAGTAAGGTGGGACAAGCCCAAACCCCCAAAGCAGAGCATTCCAGTAATTACTGAAGAGGAGGTTAAGGAGGCTGCACAAAGGATGAAAAGGAAAAAAGCACCAGGTCCAGATGGAATCCCGGCTGAAGCAGTCAAGATCCTGGCCAAGGATTATGGAGAAGACTTGGCGGACATGTATAATGGACTAATGAGAAAGGGGATATTTCCAGCACAGTGGAAAAAGGCCAAGCTAGTGCTAATTCCCAAGCCAGGGAAAAATCCAGAGGACCCGGGAGGTTCTAGACCCATATGCCTGTTGGACGTCCTAGGCAAGCTGTACGAGAGGATTATTGCCAATCGTATAGCTCGAGCCCTGGAGGACAGTGGCAAAGATCTCCACGAACAACAGTATGGGTTTAGAACGGGGCGGTCTACTCTGGACGCCGTGGAAGAAGTGGTAAGACTGGCGCGATCTGCAAAGAGTGGGAATTGGAGGCAGAGGGAGATGTGTATGGTAGTGGCCCTTGACGTCCAAAACGCGTTCAACGCTATTGGATGGACCACTATCATACGGGAACTACAAAGCAGGGAGATGGAGGACTACTTGATTGCAATAGTCATGAGCTATTTAGAGGACCGGACCCTAGAAGTCGTAGAGGGAGAAATGAAAGCGGTGTCCGCGGGCGTTCCGCAAGGATCCGTCTTGGGGCCGCTTCTATGGAACTTGTCCTACGACGGGGTCCTGAGTGTAATTCTGCCTGAAAGCTGCAAAGCGATAGCCTTTGCGGACGACATTGTGGTCTCATGTATCGGACAGGACTTGAGCGAGGTAAAGGATAAGTGGGCTGTGGCGTTACAAAGAATAAGTAGATGGATGGATAGGAAAGGCCTCGAAATTGCTCCAGGCAAAACAAAAGCCGCCCTTCTCACCGGAAGGCAAAAGATACGGGGAAGCAGGGAGATAGAGGTACTGGGAACGACAGTGATACTGGAGCCACATCTTAAGTACCTGGGAATTTGGGTGGATAAAAATGAGTCCTGGACCAAGCACGTGGAGGAATCGTGCGCAAAAGCGGAGGCTTTGGTCCAGAGACTCAAAAGGATTATGCCAAGAATTCGCGGAGCTGGGGACAACGCAAGGAGACTGTTGGCATCGACGCATGCAGCAGTGATCTTATACGGAGCTCCTGTATGGGCGGATGCCACAAGATTCGAAAGTGTCAGGAAGAAACTGAACCAAGCACAAAGGCCAATGCTTATAAGCATAAGCCGTGCCGTAAAAACCGTGTCTACGACAGCACTGCAAGTGATAGCGGCAGTGATGCCGCTGGATATACAAACGACACTTAGAAAATGGAACTATAAGGCTACTAAAACGGAAAGGGAGGGAAATAAGGATAAAGCTATGGAGATGTGGCAGAGAAGATGGGCGACGGATGAGAAGGGTGCATGGACAAGGAGGCTGATCCCGGAGGTGGGGCCATGGGTTGAAAGGGAGCATGGCAACCTCTCTTACTGCCTGGCTCAATTCCTCTCTGGCCATGGACAATTTAAACAATACCTGAAGAAAATCAGAAAAGTCGAGTCGCATAGATGCGACGACTGCAACATTGAGGATACTGCGGAGCATACTCTGTTCCACTGTGAAAAGTGGGCAGAGTATAGAAGCGAAGCAGAGGAGACAACGGGGGAGCTCCTGAATCCAGACAATGTTATAGACATCATGCTTAGAGGACCTGAGGATTGGCGGGCAATAGATCGACTCTGCAAAAACATCTTGAACGTCAAAGACCCTGTGGTGGCCGCAAGGGCAAATAATATGGTCCGTTAAAATATTTTCGTTGTCGTTTAAAGAAACCTGGAAAAAAAACCTGAAAATTAAAGGAAAAACAAAACATGTGATACTATCTATTTAATTTATTTAATTTATTAATTTATTTAGTGTATGTAATTTATATATTTATATTGATGCTGTGATATTGATGTCGTGATGTCCTCGCTATGTCCTGATGTCCTCGTGATGTCCTCGTGATGTCTTAATGTCCTAATTTGCTGTTGTGATGGAAAGAAATAACGTCAATTAGATGGTTGAAAACTAAAATGCCATATGTGTCGATGATATGCCGGAAGGCGGTGCCGACACATATAGTAGAAGTTTCGAAGTGATGGAGTTTTAGTGGGTATGGCCTCAGTAGAAACTGAGGTTGAGTCCCACACTCCCCCGCCGGAGCGGGGGGTGCGTAATGCATTTCTCCATCGATAAAAAAAAAAAAAAAAAAAAGGTTAGGTTAGGTTAGGTTAGGTTAGGTTAGGTTAGGTTAGGTTAGGTTAGGTTAGGTTAGGTTAGGTTAGGTTAGGTTGAAAGAGAGCATGGCAACCTCTCGTACTGCCTGACCCAGTTTCTGTCGGGGCACGGCCACTTCAACGCGTATCGGAAAAAGCTGGGCAAAATCGCATCACACAGGTGTTACTTCTGCAACGTGGAAGATACAGCAAAACACACGCTGTTTGACTGCGAGGAATGGTCCGAAGCAAGGACAATTGCGACGGAAAAAACGGGAGTGAACCTGAACACAGAAAATCTTGTGGAAACAATGCTCCGAGGACCGGAAGAGTGGCAGACGATAGACAATTTGTGCAGAGGCATATTAAAACACAAGGACCCAGTCGTAGCGGCAAGATTAACGCCGCTTGCGCAACAGCCATAAATTGAAGAAACTGTGATAAGTCAAGAAAACATCTGTGATATAAGCTGTGATAAATGTCAGACAGTATGAATGGTTCTGTTTGTATGAGTGGTACTTTTATTATTTATGGTATGCTAGTAGTTTTTATACCTATTTATTGGAGAAGGTGCTGGAAGGAAAGTTGCCACTGCGCCGATGTTTATGCCTTACGGCGGTTTCCGACGCAGGTGGTAGAACTTGGAAGTGATGGAGTTTTAGTGGGTAAAGGCCTTAGTAGATAACTGAGGTCGAGTCCCACACTCCCCCGCCGGAGCGGGGGGTGCGTAATGCATTTCTCCATCGATAAAAAAAAAAAAAAAAAAAAAAAAAAAAAAAAAAAAAAAAAAAGGTTAGGTTAGGTTAGGTTAGGTTAGGTTAGGTTAGGTTAGGTTAGGTTGCCGCGGAGGAAGTCCTGAGAAGGACTAGGTCAGCCAATGAGGGTAACCATAGGCACAGGGAGGCGTGTTTGATTGTGGCTCTGGACGTTAAAAACGCTTTTAACGAAGTCAGATGGGCCACAATCATAGAGGAGTTGCAGAGCAGACAGGTTGATGGGTACCTCATCAACGTAGTGATGAGCTACTTAGAAAACCGGCACCTTATCCCATGCGAGGGAGAAAAAACGCCTGTGACAGCCGGTGTTCCGCAGGGGTCCGTACTCGGCCCTCTCTTGTGGAACATTGCCTACGATGGCGTATTGGGCCTGAGCTACCCAACAGGTTGCAGTGCGGTGGCGTTTGCAGACGACCTTTTGGTAGTCTGTATTGCAAAAAATCTGCACAGCGCCAAAGCAAGTTGGAACAATAGTCTGGAAATAATCGAGGAGTGGATGACCAGCAAGGGACTACAGATTGCGCCCCAAAAAACAAAAGCGGCGCTAATCTGTGGACGAAAAAAGAAAGGACTGGAGGGGCTAAAGCGAATAGATGTGATGGGCAGCAGCATAAACCTGGAGAAGCACCTCAAATACCTAGGACTATGGCTGGATAGCGAAGAGTCGTGGGTGAAGCATGTGGCCGAAGCGTGTGCCAAGGCAGAGTCGAAGGCCCAGAGACTGCGGCTGATTATGCCACGGCTCGGAGGTGCAGGGGACTGGTCAAGAAGACTCCTGGCCACTACCCATGCATCTATTGTGCTGTACGGTGCGCCTGTGTGGGCGGGCGCGACTAGGCTACGTTGCGTCAGGGACGCACTGAATAAATCCCAGAGACCGTTGCTACTGGGCATCTGCAGGGCCAATAGAACGGTCTCCACCGATGCGCTCCAAGTCATTGCGGGAGTCCTGCCTATGGACATGCAGGCTATCCTGAGGAGGGACGGTAGAGGGTACTCCGAAAACGAAAGAGCGGTTTTAAAGAGCCGAGCAGTGGAAAACTGGCAGAGGAGGTGGGATGCAGCCACTAAGGGCGAGTGGACTAGGACCCTGATCCCTAGGATCGAGCCCTGGATTGGTCGAGAACACGGCGACTTGACTTACTGTCTTTCCCAATTCCTGACTGGACATGGCCATTTTAACGCCTACAGGCAGCGGATTGGGAAGACAGCGTCAAGGAGGTGCGGAGAATGCAACGTAATTGACACTGCGGAGCACACGCTGTTCGTGTGCGAGGAATGGGTAGCAGAGAGGGAGGCGGCTGTAGCAACAGTGGGTGAAAGGCTCTCAGCAGAAAATCTCACTGAGATTATGCTGAGAGGCCAAAAGGAGTGGGACGCAGTCGAAATGCTATGCACAGGGATCCTTAGGAAAAAGGACCCTGTGGTAGCTGCCAGAATGGCGATAGACTGAAGAGAAATCTGTGATATTTAAACTAGTTGTGATGTTATGTGTTTTATGCTTTATTTATATACTGTTTGTTTTATCTATTTATTAATTTACTTATGTGTTAACTATTTACCTATATTTATTTGTAACGTCCGTGCTGATATGTCTCTATAACTGTTGTGTGATAAAATTACTTGGTGACCTGAAAAAAGAAGAAAGAAGTAGATAAACTGCTAAATACGTCGATGATATGCCGAAAGGCGGTACCGACGTAGGTGGCAGCGGACGGTTCTCTCGGCGGACACCTGTAACCGCTAGAGAGCGCGTCCCCAGGTGGCGGATAGGGGAATGCTCGCTGGGTGGTAAGCCAACCACTCGGAGGGTAGGAGGGAAATAAAATACCTCCCGCGGACCAACAGGATTGCACGAAGGAGACAACCTTGTTAAAAAATCAGGGCGGCTTTTCCCTTAAAGGTCAATTTTGTATGATATGTCGAGTAGTAAAAAATTATTACCCCAGGGAGGTTCCGGCAAAGCCGGGGAATCCTCCTCTACCCTTGCGGTAGACAGCCCCACGGATTCTGGGGGGGGCAACTCCGACAAAATAATGTCCTCGGTAGGAAACCAGGCCGAGACATTATCAACTGCTTCTGGAATGACAAGCATGGAAGGAAAAGGGCTACGAAGTCACACACCAATTCTGGTCGTAGACGACGAAGACTGTATCAGTGAGAACACTAAAAACGACGATCAACCGAAGAATAAAGGAGGAAAGAAAAGGAAAGAAAGAGTAACCACATCGCCTGTTCTATGCCCGGGGGTTAAAAAACCGAACCTAAGAAACCTAGCGTTTGGCGATTCTCTGTGGACGACAGTCGGGACTACGGTGGAAGAAGTCGAACAACTACTGGAGAAGTCCACAAAAAGCTCGAGACAAGGCGCTCCCATTTCTTCGTTGAGGCAAGCTGTTGTGAATTTAGTGAAGCAGCTAAAGCAACACAAAAAACAACTCGAACAGGACAGGAGCAACAATTACGTAATCATCGAGGGTATAAAGAGGAGCCTACAGGAGGACCAGGCAGAGTTAGCGCTTAGAAAGAAAAGCATCGAAATGGAGGAGAAGAAAAATGTAATTGCGGCAAAAATTAGGGATGACATAGAAAAGCAGAGAATAGCTTTTGGGGTAGAAGCCGAGTCCTTCAGGAATAGAAGGGACGATGTAGATGGCCTTAGGGAAGAAGCTGCAACCAACCGCAGCAAAGTAGCAGAACTAGAAAGCAGGCTAAAAACTATACACGAAGAAAACCAAGCCTACCTAGCAAACGTGGAAAAGGAAAGAGATACCCTGATAAAGGAGATGTCCGACACCATGGCTCATCTACGCAAGAGGTGCACCGAGGCGGAACAAGCATCCAAACCGACTCAGGGAGAGAACATGCCAAGTACAAGCCAAGCACCTGGCACGTCCCTTAGCTACGCCCGGACGACGGCGTCATCGCCACTAAATCCCGAAGTCAGAGCAGCCAAAGAAGATTTCTTCCTAAAAGAGTGGCAAAATATTAGGGCTATGGCGGAGAATAAAGACCTGGAGGATGCTAGCCCGGCGATCACCGCGCTAATCCAGCGGATTGCTGCGATAGACCAGGCGGGGATGGGGATGGCCATTGACGGTAGCAGGGTGCCGAAACCTACAGTCACGCAGCAACAACTGCAGGAAGCAGACACTTATGCAAAATTCGGGAGAATCCAACACCATGCATGGACGGAGGAGTCATTTACTGGCACTGAGACCGTGGCACTAAACCCGGTCTTGTGCCATGATGAGGAGGCGGTAGGTTTGATTATACCTAAGGGCATGGAAGAGATGGAAGGAGGAATTCTTGCCATAGCCAAGGACAGGTTCCCTGACATCCTTAGTCTGGCAAAGGGAGGGGGAATTCTTGAATCCGCCACTAAAGTGGGAACCAAAACAAGAACGAGGAAGCTGTTGGTGGTTAACTGCAACGACACAGAGAACGCGGAAGAATTATACCTAGCTATTCAGAGTTTGGGCGTAATGGCCACCAACAACCAGGTGGATAAAATCGCTATCCCGGCAAGCGAACACAAAGCCATCATAATGAGGCAGATGGCGAAATGTGCAATTAATGCACAAGCAGGCATTTGCGTCAAAATCTGTCTCCCACCGGGAAGGAAGCCGACAGCCACAGGCCGCCCGGGTCTAAGCCGACAGAACAGCACAAGACCGCCGACCAAAACAAAAAACGAGGCTGTCCTGATCAGAAACAGCAAACCCGAAGACTATCCCGAGCTTCTCAGTAAGGTGAGAAATGCCATTAAGGGAAAAGACTGGAAGGGGGCCAAAATAGGGGAAGTACGGCAGACCAGGGAGGGCCACCTGCTGATCAGCCTAAAGGAAGGCAAGGCTGAAGTGATGTCGGAACTTATTGCCTCAAATGGAATAATAAACAAAACAGAGGCTCTTAAGGGAGGGGATAAAACGGTGACGTTGATGGCTTCCAACATTGAAGCCGCCTTAACTGGCGAGGCAATCAAGGAAGCCATCATAGCGGAAATAAAAACGCCAAGCTCAAGCCTAGTAGTAAAAGACCTGAGGCCGAGCGGCAGAGGGCAGCAGGCGGCAACTATTGTGGCTTCCCCGGAAGCAGCAACCCGGATCTTGGATCATCCAGGTATTACAATGGGGCTTACCACGGCACGTTTCCGCGAGCGCATCAGAATTGACAGATGTCATCGGTGCTGGGAGACTGGGCACTATGCTGGGCAGTGCACAGGGACAGACAGGTCCAAATGCTGTCTGCGTTGCGGAACCATTGGACACAATGTGGAAGCCTGTCAAATGGAACCACATTGCCCACTTTGCAATCAGCCACATCGGGCATGGGCTGGCAGATGCAGCCGAATGATAAAAGCGCTACAGTCAGCCAGAAATGCAAAAGATCTGCAAAATACTGGCCAAAAAAATGTGATAGTAAACAACCTGTGATAACTCTCTGTGATACTCTTTTCTGTGATATATTTGTTGTTACGTCCTAAATTATTATTATATCTATAAAACTCAAAATATTACAATTAAACACGAACAGGAGTAAAAAATCCCACGACATGCTATTCCAGATGTGCCTTAAAAAGGGGACCTACGCGGCTCTAATCAGCGAGCCGAATAAGGAACTACTGAGTAAGGGCACTAAATGGATAGCAAATGGAGAAAAGTCTGCGGCTATATGGCTGAAACACGGGAGATGCGAAGACAAGGGAAGCGGCGCAGCATTTGCAAAGGCTAGAGTGGGAGATGTAGTGCTGTACTCGGTCTACATCTCACCCAACATCAACAGGGAGGAATTCTGCGATATGCTCGATGAGATAAGGGACTCAGTTCTGATGGAATCCCCAAACCATACCCTAGTAATAGGCGGCGACTTCAACGCGAAGAGCCCGGCGTGGGGATCTGACAGGGAAGACTGGAGAGGGGAAACCCTTAAAGATTGGGCAGCAGTAATTGACCTAGCCATTGCAAACATTGGAACGAATGCCACTTTTAGCAAAGGTGACAAACAAAGCGTGATCGATATCACCTTTGTTAGGTCAAACGGCCGACAAAATATCCGAGAATGGGCAGTGTCCGAAAACGAAACACTTAGCGACCATAACGCTATCGAGTTCTGGCTTGGAGGAGAGGGGTTAAATGGCGATGGCGCACCCAGCGCCTGGAGGCTCCAAACCGACAAACAAAAAAGCGCCTTTAAAAAGAAGTTGGGGGAAGAGTTGCTGGTTATTGAGGGGACAACTACGGCTGACTCTCTAACGGCCGCAATTCAAAAAGCATGTCAAGCAGCGGCTCCACAAGGAAGAATGACGGGCATGAAGAAGGTCTACTGGTGGAGGCAAGAAGTCAAGGACGCTATAGTAGAAAGAAACAAATGCCGAAGAGTAGCCTTGCGAGCCAGGGCTAAACTTGGAACCCACCCAAGCGAGGAGAACCACAGACTCCACATAGCAGCACTGGAAAATCTAAAGGAAGCTCGGAAAATAGTCAAAGGCCAAGTATATTTAGCAAAAAAGAATTGCTTTAAAGCACTCATCGACGAGGTAGAGGATAACGTTTGGGGAACGGCCTACCAGCTGGTCACCAAAAAGATGGGCAAGATTGAGGGTACGATGCTATCAAACGTCCAAAGAAGAGCCATAGCCAAACAGCTGTTTCCGACACACCCTATCGCTAGATGGAACAGGCCGGAAAAAGGCAATATGAGACCGATCACGGAGGCAGAAGTCATTACGGCAATCGGACTGCTGAAAAGCAAAAAAGCTCCGGGCCCGGACGGGATTCCGGTAGAGGCAGTAAAAACCACGGCAATACACCACGCCGAAGATCTGGTTGATGTCTACCAGAAGCTGCTTAGCGAAGGAGACTTTCCCAGAAACTGGAAAAAAGCCAAACTGGTGCTTATCCCAAAACCGGGAAAGAACCCAGAAGAACTTGGAGGAACTCGACCTATCTGCTTGCTAGACGTGTTAGGCAAAACGTTCGAAAGAATAATTGCCAGCCGTCTAGTAGAGTCGTTAGAGAGCGAGGGGAGGGACCTGCAAGAAAACCAGTACGGGTTCAGAAAAGGTCGCTCAACACTGGATGCTACGGAGGAGGTTTTAAGGATCACGAGATCATCAAAAGAAGGGAACTGGCGGCATAGAGAGGTTTGCATAATTGTGGCCATCGACGTTAAAAACGCATTTAACGAAGTCAGGTGGACCACAATTATAGACGAGCTGCAAAGAAGAAATGTCGACAGTTACCTGATTAGGGTCATAATGAGCTACCTGGAAGACCGAAGCCTGATTCCAACGGAAGGGGAAACTACCCCAATAACCGCAGGAGTTCCACAGGGGTCTGTGCTCGGACCATTATTGTGGAACATAGCCTACGACGGGGTTCTGGAAGTAACTCTTCCATATGGGTGCAGAGCAGTAGCCTTTGCCGACGACCTTTTAGTTACCTGCATTGCAGATGACTTGGAAGCGGCGAAGAATAAATGGGGGGTATGCATCGGTAACATTAACGACTGGATGGCTAGTAAAGGGCTACAGAAGTACAGATTGCGCCCGAAAAAACCAAGGCCGCCCTAATTACAGGCAGGAAAAAAGTGACAGGAGCGCGGTGGATAAACGTTCTTGGTAGCAGGATAGATTTGGAAAATCATCTTAAGTACCTTGGCATATGGCTCGACAAAAATGAGTCATGGATCAAACACGTGTCGGAGGCCTGTGCCAAGGCAACGGTGATGGCCCAGAAACTTCGGATGATCATGCCGAGGATAGAGGGCGCTGGAGACTGGTCCAGGAGACTGCTAGCCACCACACATGCGTCTATTGTTCTATACGGTGCGCCTGTGTGGGCATGTGCTACTAAGACGAAATGCGTTAGAGAAGCGCTAAATAAAGCGCAGAGGCCGTTGCTACTGGGCATCTGCAGAGCAAACAGGACAGTCTCTACTGTGGCACTGCAAGTCCTTGCAGGAGTCCTGCCAATGGACATTCAGGCAAACTTGAGGAAGAAAGGTAGAGGGTGCACCAAAGCGGAAAGATTCACCCAAAAAGAAGGAGCAGTCAAAGAATGGCAGAAGAGGTGGGATATAGAAACAAAAGGCAAGTGGACCAAAACCCTGATCCCCAAGATTGAGCCTTGGATTACTAGGGAGCACGGAGATCTGTCATACTGCTTGGCTCAATTCATGACTGGACACGGGCACTTCAACGCATACCGTAAAAAAATCGGTAAGACTGAATCGGACAGGTGTTACGAGTGCAACATTACTGACACGGCGAAACACACCCTTTTCGAGTGTGAGGAATGGGAAGTGGAAAGAGCACAAGCAGAGTTAAAGGTGGGGGAAAGCCTATCAGCGAAAAACCTCACAGAGATTATGTTGAGAGGAAAGAAAGAGTGGGACGCTATTGAGCTGCTATGCACTGGAATACTTAAGAAAAAGGACCCAGTGGTAGCAGCTAGAATGATGTGATAGTAATACTGTGATACTAGTTAGTAAGTCTATGTGAACTAGTGATGTCCCAAGATCCCTTCTTTACAAAGGCAATATAGTATTTATTTATGTGTATGCGTGTATGTGCATGTGTCTGTGTATTTATTTATTTATGGTGCGATTACTTGAGTATTTTTATGTATGTATGTGCATGTATTTACTTATTTATTTGCTAGAGTATTTATTTATTTATGTGGATGGGTGTATGTATGCGTGTGTATTTATTTATTTACTTTAGCTGAATATAGGAGCAAACGGAAGGAAACAGAAGTCCCTGCATTGAAGTTATGCCGAAAGGCGGTCCCGATGCAGATGATCGATATTGGAAGTGATGGAGTTTTAGTGGGTATGGCCTCAGCAGAAACTGAGGTTGAGTCCCACACTCCCCCGCTGGAGCGGGGGGTGCGTAATGCATTTCTCCATCAATAAAAAAAAAAAAAAAAAAAAAAAAAAGGTTAGGTTAGGTTAGGTTAGGTTAGGTTAGGTTAGGTTAGGTTAGGTTAGGTTAGGTTAGGTTAGGTTAGGTTGCCGCGGAGGAAGTCCTGAGAAGGACTAGGTCAGCCAATGAGGGTAACCATAGGCACAGGGAGGCGTGTTTGATTGTGGCTCTGGACGTTAAAAACGCTTTTAACGAAGTCAGATGGGCCACAATCATAGAGGAGTTGCAGAGCAGACAGGTTGATGGGTACCTCATCAACGTAGTGATGAGCTACTTAGAAAACCGGCACCTTATCCCATGCGAGGGAGAAAAAACGCCTGTGACAGCCGGTGTTCCGCAGGGGTCCGTACTCGGCCCTCTCTTGTGGAACATTGCCTACGATGGCGTATTGGGCCTGAGCTACCCAACAGGTTGCAGTGCGGTGGCGTTTGCAGACGACCTTTTGGTAGTCTGTATTGCAAAAAATCTGCACAGCGCCAAAGCAAGTTGGAACAATAGTCTGGAAATAATCGAGGAGTGGATGACCAGCAAGGGACTACAGATTGCGCCCCAAAAAACAAAAGCGGCGCTAATCTGTGGACGAAAAAAGAAAGGACTGGAGGGGCTAAAGCGAATAGATGTGATGGGCAGCAGCATAAACCTGGAGAAGCACCTCAAATACCTAGGACTATGGCTGGATAGCGAAGAGTCGTGGGTGAAGCATGTGGCCGAAGCGTGTGCCAAGGCAGAGTCGAAGGCCCAGAGACTGCGGCTGATTATGCCACGGCTCGGAGGTGCAGGGGACTGGTCAAGAAGACTCCTGGCCACTACCCATGCATCTATTGTGCTGTACGGTGCGCCTGTGTGGGCGGGCGCGACTAGGCTACGTTGCGTCAGGGACGCACTGAATAAATCCCAGAGACCGTTGCTACTGGGCATCTGCAGGGCCAATAGAACGGTCTCCACCGATGCGCTCCAAGTCATTGCGGGAGTCCTGCCTATGGACATGCAGGCTATCCTGAGGAGGGACGGTAGAGGGTACTCCGAAAACGAAAGAGCGGTTTTAAAGAGCCGAGCAGTGGAAAACTGGCAGAGGAGGTGGGATGCAGCCACTAAGGGCGAGTGGACTAGGACCCTGATCCCTAGGATCGAGCCCTGGATTGGTCGAGAACACGGCGACTTGACTTACTGTCTTTCCCAATTCCTGACTGGACATGGCCATTTTAACGCCTACAGGCAGCGGATTGGGAAGACAGCGTCAAGGAGGTGCGGAGAATGCAACGTAATTGACACTGCGGAGCACACGCTGTTCGTGTGCGAGGAATGGGTAGCAGAGAGGGAGGCGGCTGTAGCAACAGTGGGTGAAAGGCTCTCAGCAGAAAATCTCACTGAGATTATGCTGAGAGGCCAAAAGGAGTGGGACGCAGTCGAAATGCTATGCACAGGGATCCTTAGGAAAAAGGACCCTGTGGTAGCTGCCAGAATGGCGATAGACTGAAGAGAAATCTGTGATATTTAAACTAGTTGTGATGTTATGTGTTTTATGCTTTATTTATATACTGTTTGTTTTATCTATTTATTAATTTACTTATGTGTTAACTATTTACCTATATTTATTTGTAACGTCCGTGCTGATATGTCTCTATAACTGTTGTGTGATAAAATTACTTGGTGACCTGAAAAAAGAAGAAAGAAGTAGATAAACTGCTAAATACGTCGATGATATGCCGAAAGGCGGTACCGACGTAGGTGGCAGCGGACGGTTCTCTCGGCGGACACCTGTAACCGCTAGAGAGCGCGTCCCCAGGTGGCGGATAGGGGAATGCTCGCTGGGTGGTAAGCCAACCACTCGGAGGGTAGGAGGGAAATAAAATACCTCCCGCGGACCAACAGGATTGCACGAAGGAGACAACCTTGTTAAAAAATCAGGGCGGCTTTTCCCTTAAAGGTCAATTTTGTATGATATGTCGAGTAGTAAAAAATTATTACCCCAGGGAGGTTCCGGCAAAGCCGGGGAATCCTCCTCTACCCTTGCGGTAGACAGCCCCACGGATTCTGGGGGGGGCAACTCCGACAAAATAATGTCCTCGGTAGGAAACCAGGCCGAGACATTATCAACTGCTTCTGGAATGACAAGCATGGAAGGAAAAGGGCTACGAAGTCACACACCAATTCTGGTCGTAGACGACGAAGACTGTATCAGTGAGAACACTAAAAACGACGATCAACCGAAGAATAAAGGAGGAAAGAAAAGGAAAGAAAGAGTAACCACATCGCCTGTTCTATGCCCGGGGGTTAAAAAACCGAACCTAAGAAACCTAGCGTTTGGCGATTCTCTGTGGACGACAGTCGGGACTACGGTGGAAGAAGTCGAACAACTACTGGAGAAGTCCACAAAAAGCTCGAGACAAGGCGCTCCCATTTCTTCGTTGAGGCAAGCTGTTGTGAATTTAGTGAAGCAGCTAAAGCAACACAAAAAACAACTCGAACAGGACAGGAGCAACAATTACGTAATCATCGAGGGTATAAAGAGGAGCCTACAGGAGGACCAGGCAGAGTTAGCGCTTAGAAAGAAAAGCATCGAAATGGAGGAGAAGAAAAATGTAATTGCGGCAAAAATTAGGGATGACATAGAAAAGCAGAGAATAGCTTTTGGGGTAGAAGCCGAGTCCTTCAGGAATAGAAGGGACGATGTAGATGGCCTTAGGGAAGAAGCTGCAACCAACCGCAGCAAAGTAGCAGAACTAGAAAGCAGGCTAAAAACTATACACGAAGAAAACCAAGCCTACCTAGCAAACGTGGAAAAGGAAAGAGATACCCTGATAAAGGAGATGTCCGACACCATGGCTCATCTACGCAAGAGGTGCACCGAGGCGGAACAAGCATCCAAACCGACTCAGGGAGAGAACATGCCAAGTACAAGCCAAGCACCTGGCACGTCCCTTAGCTACGCCCGGACGACGGCGTCATCGCCACTAAATCCCGAAGTCAGAGCAGCCAAAGAAGATTTCTTCCTAAAAGAGTGGCAAAATATTAGGGCTATGGCGGAGAATAAAGACCTGGAGGATGCTAGCCCGGCGATCACCGCGCTAATCCAGCGGATTGCTGCGATAGACCAGGCGGGGATGGGGATGGCCATTGACGGTAGCAGGGTGCCGAAACCTACAGTCACGCAGCAACAACTGCAGGAAGCAGACACTTATGCAAAATTCGGGAGAATCCAACACCATGCATGGACGGAGGAGTCATTTACTGGCACTGAGACCGTGGCACTAAACCCGGTCTTGTGCCATGATGAGGAGGCGGTAGGTTTGATTATACCTAAGGGCATGGAAGAGATGGAAGGAGGAATTCTTGCCATAGCCAAGGACAGGTTCCCTGACATCCTTAGTCTGGCAAAGGGAGGGGGAATTCTTGAATCCGCCACTAAAGTGGGAACCAAAACAAGAACGAGGAAGCTGTTGGTGGTTAACTGCAACGACACAGAGAACGCGGAAGAATTATACCTAGCTATTCAGAGTTTGGGCGTAATGGCCACCAACAACCAGGTGGATAAAATCGCTATCCCGGCAAGCGAACACAAAGCCATCATAATGAGGCAGATGGCGAAATGTGCAATTAATGCACAAGCAGGCATTTGCGTCAAAATCTGTCTCCCACCGGGAAGGAAGCCGACAGCCACAGGCCGCCCGGGTCTAAGCCGACAGAACAGCACAAGACCGCCGACCAAAACAAAAAACGAGGCTGTCCTGATCAGAAACAGCAAACCCGAAGACTATCCCGAGCTTCTCAGTAAGGTGAGAAATGCCATTAAGGGAAAAGACTGGAAGGGGGCCAAAATAGGGGAAGTACGGCAGACCAGGGAGGGCCACCTGCTGATCAGCCTAAAGGAAGGCAAGGCTGAAGTGATGTCGGAACTTATTGCCTCAAATGGAATAATAAACAAAACAGAGGCTCTTAAGGGAGGGGATAAAACGGTGACGTTGATGGCTTCCAACATTGAAGCCGCCTTAACTGGCGAGGCAATCAAGGAAGCCATCATAGCGGAAATAAAAACGCCAAGCTCAAGCCTAGTAGTAAAAGACCTGAGGCCGAGCGGCAGAGGGCAGCAGGCGGCAACTATTGTGGCTTCCCCGGAAGCAGCAACCCGGATCTTGGATCATCCAGGTATTACAATGGGGCTTACCACGGCACGTTTCCGCGAGCGCATCAGAATTGACAGATGTCATCGGTGCTGGGAGACTGGGCACTATGCTGGGCAGTGCACAGGGACAGACAGGTCCAAATGCTGTCTGCGTTGCGGAACCATTGGACACAATGTGGAAGCCTGTCAAATGGAACCACATTGCCCACTTTGCAATCAGCCACATCGGGCATGGGCTGGCAGATGCAGCCGAATGATAAAAGCGCTACAGTCAGCCAGAAATGCAAAAGATCTGCAAAATACTGGCCAAAAAAATGTGATAGTAAACAACCTGTGATAACTCTCTGTGATACTCTTTTCTGTGATATATTTGTTGTTACGTCCTAAATTATTATTATATCTATAAAACTCAAAATATTACAATTAAACACGAACAGGAGTAAAAAATCCCACGACATGCTATTCCAGATGTGCCTTAAAAAGGGGACCTACGCGGCTCTAATCAGCGAGCCGAATAAGGAACTACTGAGTAAGGGCACTAAATGGATAGCAAATGGAGAAAAGTCTGCGGCTATATGGCTGAAACACGGGAGATGCGAAGACAAGGGAAGCGGCGCAGCATTTGCAAAGGCTAGAGTGGGAGATGTAGTGCTGTACTCGGTCTACATCTCACCCAACATCAACAGGGAGGAATTCTGCGATATGCTCGATGAGATAAGGGACTCAGTTCTGATGGAATCCCCAAACCATACCCTAGTAATAGGCGGCGACTTCAACGCGAAGAGCCCGGCGTGGGGATCTGACAGGGAAGACTGGAGAGGGGAAACCCTTAAAGATTGGGCAGCAGTAATTGACCTAGCCATTGCAAACATTGGAACGAATGCCACTTTTAGCAAAGGTGACAAACAAAGCGTGATCGATATCACCTTTGTTAGGTCAAACGGCCGACAAAATATCCGAGAATGGGCAGTGTCCGAAAACGAAACACTTAGCGACCATAACGCTATCGAGTTCTGGCTTGGAGGAGAGGGGTTAAATGGCGATGGCGCACCCAGCGCCTGGAGGCTCCAAACCGACAAACAAAAAAGCGCCTTTAAAAAGAAGTTGGGGGAAGAGTTGCTGGTTATTGAGGGGACAACTACGGCTGACTCTCTAACGGCCGCAATTCAAAAAGCATGTCAAGCAGCGGCTCCACAAGGAAGAATGACGGGCATGAAGAAGGTCTACTGGTGGAGGCAAGAAGTCAAGGACGCTATAGTAGAAAGAAACAAATGCCGAAGAGTAGCCTTGCGAGCCAGGGCTAAACTTGGAACCCACCCAAGCGAGGAGAACCACAGACTCCACATAGCAGCACTGGAAAATCTAAAGGAAGCTCGGAAAATAGTCAAAGGCCAAGTATATTTAGCAAAAAAGAATTGCTTTAAAGCACTCATCGACGAGGTAGAGGATAACGTTTGGGGAACGGCCTACCAGCTGGTCACCAAAAAGATGGGCAAGATTGAGGGTACGATGCTATCAAACGTCCAAAGAAGAGCCATAGCCAAACAGCTGTTTCCGACACACCCTATCGCTAGATGGAACAGGCCGGAAAAAGGCAATATGAGACCGATCACGGAGGCAGAAGTCATTACGGCAATCGGACTGCTGAAAAGCAAAAAAGCTCCGGGCCCGGACGGGATTCCGGTAGAGGCAGTAAAAACCACGGCAATACACCACGCCGAAGATCTGGTTGATGTCTACCAGAAGCTGCTTAGCGAAGGAGACTTTCCCAGAAACTGGAAAAAAGCCAAACTGGTGCTTATCCCAAAACCGGGAAAGAACCCAGAAGAACTTGGAGGAACTCGACCTATCTGCTTGCTAGACGTGTTAGGCAAAACGTTCGAAAGAATAATTGCCAGCCGTCTAGTAGAGTCGTTAGAGAGCGAGGGGAGGGACCTGCAAGAAAACCAGTACGGGTTCAGAAAAGGTCGCTCAACACTGGATGCTACGGAGGAGGTTTTAAGGATCACGAGATCATCAAAAGAAGGGAACTGGCGGCATAGAGAGGTTTGCATAATTGTGGCCATCGACGTTAAAAACGCATTTAACGAAGTCAGGTGGACCACAATTATAGACGAGCTGCAAAGAAGAAATGTCGACAGTTACCTGATTAGGGTCATAATGAGCTACCTGGAAGACCGAAGCCTGATTCCAACGGAAGGGGAAACTACCCCAATAACCGCAGGAGTTCCACAGGGGTCTGTGCTCGGACCATTATTGTGGAACATAGCCTACGACGGGGTTCTGGAAGTAACTCTTCCATATGGGTGCAGAGCAGTAGCCTTTGCCGACGACCTTTTAGTTACCTGCATTGCAGATGACTTGGAAGCGGCGAAGAATAAATGGGGGGTATGCATCGGTAACATTAACGACTGGATGGCTAGTAAAGGGCTACAGAAGTACAGATTGCGCCCGAAAAAACCAAGGCCGCCCTAATTACAGGCAGGAAAAAAGTGACAGGAGCGCGGTGGATAAACGTTCTTGGTAGCAGGATAGATTTGGAAAATCATCTTAAGTACCTTGGCATATGGCTCGACAAAAATGAGTCATGGATCAAACACGTGTCGGAGGCCTGTGCCAAGGCAACGGTGATGGCCCAGAAACTTCGGATGATCATGCCGAGGATAGAGGGCGCTGGAGACTGGTCCAGGAGACTGCTAGCCACCACACATGCGTCTATTGTTCTATACGGTGCGCCTGTGTGGGCATGTGCTACTAAGACGAAATGCGTTAGAGAAGCGCTAAATAAAGCGCAGAGGCCGTTGCTACTGGGCATCTGCAGAGCAAACAGGACAGTCTCTACTGTGGCACTGCAAGTCCTTGCAGGAGTCCTGCCAATGGACATTCAGGCAAACTTGAGGAAGAAAGGTAGAGGGTGCACCAAAGCGGAAAGATTCACCCAAAAAGAAGGAGCAGTCAAAGAATGGCAGAAGAGGTGGGATATAGAAACAAAAGGCAAGTGGACCAAAACCCTGATCCCCAAGATTGAGCCTTGGATTACTAGGGAGCACGGAGATCTGTCATACTGCTTGGCTCAATTCATGACTGGACACGGGCACTTCAACGCATACCGTAAAAAAATCGGTAAGACTGAATCGGACAGGTGTTACGAGTGCAACATTACTGACACGGCGAAACACACCCTTTTCGAGTGTGAGGAATGGGAAGTGGAAAGAGCACAAGCAGAGTTAAAGGTGGGGGAAAGCCTATCAGCGAAAAACCTCACAGAGATTATGTTGAGAGGAAAGAAAGAGTGGGACGCTATTGAGCTGCTATGCACTGGAATACTTAAGAAAAAGGACCCAGTGGTAGCAGCTAGAATGATGTGATAGTAATACTGTGATACTAGTTAGTAAGTCTATGTGAACTAGTGATGTCCCAAGATCCCTTCTTTACAAAGGCAATATAGTATTTATTTATGTGTATGCGTGTATGTGCATGTGTCTGTGTATTTATTTATTTATGGTGCGATTACTTGAGTATTTTTATGTATGTATGTGCATGTATTTACTTATTTATTTGCTAGAGTATTTATTTATTTATGTGGATGGGTGTATGTATGCGTGTGTATTTATTTATTTACTTTAGCTGAATATAGGAGCAAACGGAAGGAAACAGAAGTCCCTGCATTGAAGTTATGCCGAAAGGCGGTCCCGATGCAGATGATCGATATTGGAAGTGATGGAGTTTTAGTGGGTATGGCCTCAGCAGAAACTGAGGTTGAGTCCCACACTCCCCCGCTGGAGCGGGGGGTGCGTAATGCATTTCTCCATCAATAAAAAAAAAAAAAAAAAAAAAAAAAAGGTTAGGTTAGGTTAGGTTAGGTTAGGTTAGGTTAGGTTAGGTTAGGTTAGGTTAGGTTAGGTTAGGTTAGGTTGCCGCGGAGGAAGTCCTGAGAAGGACTAGGTCAGCCAATGAGGGTAACCATAGGCACAGGGAGGCGTGTTTGATTGTGGCTCTGGACGTTAAAAACGCTTTTAACGAAGTCAGATGGGCCACAATCATAGAGGAGTTGCAGAGCAGACAGGTTGATGGGTACCTCATCAACGTAGTGATGAGCTACTTAGAAAACCGGCACCTTATCCCATGCGAGGGAGAAAAAACGCCTGTGACAGCCGGTGTTCCGCAGGGGTCCGTACTCGGCCCTCTCTTGTGGAACATTGCCTACGATGGCGTATTGGGCCTGAGCTACCCAACAGGTTGCAGTGCGGTGGCGTTTGCAGACGACCTTTTGGTAGTCTGTATTGCAAAAAATCTGCACAGCGCCAAAGCAAGTTGGAACAATAGTCTGGAAATAATCGAGGAGTGGATGACCAGCAAGGGACTACAGATTGCGCCCCAAAAAACAAAAGCGGCGCTAATCTGTGGACGAAAAAAGAAAGGACTGGAGGGGCTAAAGCGAATAGATGTGATGGGCAGCAGCATAAACCTGGAGAAGCACCTCAAATACCTAGGACTATGGCTGGATAGCGAAGAGTCGTGGGTGAAGCATGTGGCCGAAGCGTGTGCCAAGGCAGAGTCGAAGGCCCAGAGACTGCGGCTGATTATGCCACGGCTCGGAGGTGCAGGGGACTGGTCAAGAAGACTCCTGGCCACTACCCATGCATCTATTGTGCTGTACGGTGCGCCTGTGTGGGCGGGCGCGACTAGGCTACGTTGCGTCAGGGACGCACTGAATAAATCCCAGAGACCGTTGCTACTGGGCATCTGCAGGGCCAATAGAACGGTCTCCACCGATGCGCTCCAAGTCATTGCGGGAGTCCTGCCTATGGACATGCAGGCTATCCTGAGGAGGGACGGTAGAGGGTACTCCGAAAACGAAAGAGCGGTTTTAAAGAGCCGAGCAGTGGAAAACTGGCAGAGGAGGTGGGATGCAGCCACTAAGGGCGAGTGGACTAGGACCCTGATCCCTAGGATCGAGCCCTGGATTGGTCGAGAACACGGCGACTTGACTTACTGTCTTTCCCAATTCCTGACTGGACATGGCCATTTTAACGCCTACAGGCAGCGGATTGGGAAGACAGCGTCAAGGAGGTGCGGAGAATGCAACGTAATTGACACTGCGGAGCACACGCTGTTCGTGTGCGAGGAATGGGTAGCAGAGAGGGAGGCGGCTGTAGCAACAGTGGGTGAAAGGCTCTCAGCAGAAAATCTCACTGAGATTATGCTGAGAGGCCAAAAGGAGTGGGACGCAGTCGAAATGCTATGCACAGGGATCCTTAGGAAAAAGGACCCTGTGGTAGCTGCCAGAATGGCGATAGACTGAAGAGAAATCTGTGATATTTAAACTAGTTGTGATGTTATGTGTTTTATGCTTTATTTATATACTGTTTGTTTTATCTATTTATTAATTTACTTATGTGTTAACTATTTACCTATATTTATTTGTAACGTCCGTGCTGATATGTCTCTATAACTGTTGTGTGATAAAATTACTTGGTGACCTGAAAAAAGAAGAAAGAAGTAGATAAACTGCTAAATACGTCGATGATATGCCGAAAGGCGGTACCGACGTAGGTGGCAGCGGAATTTGAAGCAATGGAGTTTTAGTGGGTATGGCCTCAGTAGATAACTGAGGTTGAGTCCCACACTCCCCCGCCGGAGCGGGGGGTGCGTAATGCATTTCTCCATTTAAAAAAAAAAAAAAAAAAAAAGGTTAGGTTAGGTTAGGTTAGGTTAGGTTAGGTTAGGTTAGGTTAGGTTAGGTTAGGTTAGGTTAGGTTAGGTTAGGTTTAAGGACAGTTAGGTCTGCCAAAGAGGGCAGCTGGAGAGACAGGGAGCTCTGCATAGCTGTTGCTGTGGATGTCCGCAATGCGTTTAACACCGCTAAGTGGACAGAAATAGTGACAGAGATGCAGAGGAGGGAAGTGGACCCGTATCTAATAAGGCTTATCATGAGTTACTTAGAAGACCGGGAGCTTGAGGTAGATGACACCTCAAGACCAATGACAGCAGGGGTGCCCCAGGGATCTGTCTTGGGCCCATTCCTCTGGAATATCATGTACGACGGTGTTCTCAAATTGGAGCTGCCTGACGACTGTGGGGCCGTCGCATACGCGGACGACTTGATCGTGACTGCCATTGGACGGAATTTGGATGTTGCGAAGGAAAAGGCAGAAGAAGCCGTCGTGATGGTGAACGCATGGATGGCCAGTATTGGGCTAGAAATCGCGGCGGAGAAAACCAAAGCGACTCTGCTCATTGGCCGACGTCACACCACAGGACGTAGGGAGATGGTTGTTCTTGGGGAGGTAATTAAACTGGAACCGTTCATGAAGTACCTGGGGATCTGGCTTGACAGCGGGGAGACGTGGGTCAAGCACGTGGAAGAAGCGTGTCGCAAGGCGGAGGCCACAGCCCGTGGAGTTCGCGGACTAATGCCCAGGATAGATGGCGCTGGTGACAGGGCAAGAAGACTTCTCGCCTCTGTTCACCAGTCTGTTGTTTTGTATGGAGCCCCAATATGGGCCGGTGCTGTGAAGCTGAGGAAAGTAAGAGAAATGCTGATCCGATCCCAAAGGTCAGTACTTCTGGGAGTGGTCAGGGCAAACTGGACGGTCTCGAGCGATGTGCTTCAAGTCTTGGCAGGAGTTCTGCCAATGGACCTTCTGGCAATGCTGAGAAAGCAGAACTGCAAGGCTTCAGCCGAGCAGCAGGCCCAAAACAAAGCGGAGCTAGAGGAAGTGTGGCAGCGGCGCTGGAGTCAAAGCACCAAGGGCGAATGGACAAGGCGACTGATCCCAGTGATTACGCCGTGGTTGGAACGCGCGCATGGGGAACTGTCATATTGCGTCACGCAGTTTCTGACGGGACACGGGCAATTTGGCAGTAACCTCAAGCGCATTGGAAAGAGAGAGTCGGATCGGTGCCTTAGCTGCAATGTGTGTGACAGTGCAGAGCACACTTTGTTCGAGTGCGAGGACTATGAAGGAGAAAGGCGAATTGCAGAGGAGGAAACAGGCGTCAACCTGAGAACTGAAAACCTAATCGAGGTTATGCTCAGCGGAGAGGAAGGGTGGACTGCTGTCGCAAAGCTGTGCGAGTCCATTTTACGGAGGAAGGACCCCGTTGTCAGTGCACGGTGGCGCGACAGCAGGGACACGCAAACTAACGCGCTAACGTAGGATGGAGCAGGAGAACCGAGAGAGAAAGGAAGTTTACTGACTGAACAATTGTGTTCTGTGGAAGGAACTTGAGTGCAACTGTGTCCGACGTCATATCTTTTAAGATGGCCGGCACAGTTCGCACGCGTCGATTGAGTGATGGTGGTTTAGTGGGTATGGCCTCAACTGATGTTGAGGACGAGCCCCACACTCCCCTGCAGATATGCAGGGGGTAGGTGCGTAAAGCATTCCACCATCAAAAAAAAAAAAAAAAAAAAAAAAAAAGGTTAGGTTAGGTTAGGTTAGGTTAGGTTAGGTTCGGCATATCAGCTGGTTTGCAAGAGGATGGGAAAGCTTTCCGCCCCCATCCTCTCCAGAATGCAAAAGATCGCAATTGCAGACCAGTTGTTCCCGACCCACCCCGCCGCATTGTGGGACAAGCCGACAGCTGACTGGGGAGTCGAGGAGATGGTAACTGTCGAGGAAGTGGAGAGGGCGGTTGGCAGGCTGGGCAATAAGAAGGCCCCCGGCCCTGATGGTATCCCCGCCGAAGCGATCAAGCTACTCGTGATGGACTACGCCGAGGACCTGGCTGGACTGTATAGCAGACTCATCCAGTCAGGCACGTTCCCGAATCGGTGGAAGAAGGCGCGAGTAGTTTTGATCCCCAAGGCCGGGAAGAACCCGGAGGAAGAGGGAGGGGCAAGGCCGATTTGTCTACTCGACACACTTGGCAAGGTTTACGAGAGGGTGATTCATGGGAGGATCGTGGATGCCCTGGAACGGTCCGGAAATGACTTGGACGAGCACCAGTATGGGTTTAGAGCCGAACGCTCTACGCTGGATGCCGTCCAAGAAGTCGTGAGGAATGTTCAGTCGGCGAAGGAGGGATCGTTGAGGAGAAGGGAGCTCTGCATCGTTGTCGCCATAGATGTCCGCAATGCCTTTAACACGGCAAAGTGGACAGAAGTGGTGGCAGAGCTGCAGAGGAGGGAGGTGGACCAGTACCTCATCAGACTCATGATGAGTTACCTGGAGGACCGGGAGCTGGTCGTCGAAGGGACGAGCAGGATGATGTCGGCGGGAGTACCGCAAGGATCAGTGTTGGGACCCCTGCTGTGGAATGTGGCGTATGACGGTGTGCTAAGGCTGCAGCTCCCTCGGGGCTGCAGTTCTATAGCATACGCAGACGATCTTGTCATCGCCGCAATAGGCAGGGACCTCCCAGAGACGAAGGCCAAGGCGGAGAATTCGATTAGGCTAGTCAACCGGTGGATGAGTGGGAAGGGGCTGGAGATCGCAGCCGAGAAGACGAAGGCGGCGCTTCTCATTGGGAGGCGTAAGGCGATCGGCGCTAGAGAGATAGATTCTCTGGGTGAGACGGTGCAGCTAGAGCCGCACCTGAAACATCTGGGAATCTGGATCGACAGCGCGGGGAGCTGGGTCAAGCACGTGCAGGAGGCGTGCCGCAAGGCTGAGGCGACAGTCCGGGGACTTCGCTGTCTCATGCCCAGGATTGGTGGTGCCGGCGACGCGGCGAGGAGGCTACTGGCATCTGTGCACCAGTCGGTGCTGTTGTATGGGGCCCCCGTATGGGCAGATGCGCAGGCTCCATAAGGTCCGAGATATGCTGAACAGATCGCAGAGAGGCACTCTTATTGGTATCTCTCGTGCCAATAGGACTGTCTCTACCGAGGCGATGCAGGTGGTGGCAGGAGTCCTTCCTATGGACCTGCTAGCCAGCCTGCGAAAACTGGATTGGAGGGCCACAACAGCTGAGCGCGTGGAGAATCGGGAGAGGACGATGGATGTCTGGCAGCGGCGATGGAACGATACTCCGAACGGCGCATGGACCAGGCAGTTGATACCGGAGATCAGGTTATGGAGGGATAGGTTGCACGGCGAGTTGTCGTACTGCGCCACCCAGTTCCTTACTGGACACGGCCAGTTCGGCAGCTACCTGCAACGGATTGGTAAGACTGCGTCCGATCGCTGCTACTCATGCAACGTCCCGGACACCGCCGAGCACACCCTCTTCTATTGCGAGGAGTGGGTGGATGAAAGGGATCGAGCTACGAGAGCAGTGGGCGTAGAGCTCCATCCGGGGAACCTGATTGAGGTGATGCTGCGCGGGCCCGAGGAGTGGAAGGCTGTCGATTCGTTGTTTTTGGGCATTCTTCGCCGGAAGGATCCGGTCGTGGAGGCGCGTTTTTCGGTTTAGAAGGAAGGAGGGAAGGAAGGGTTCCGTGATACGAGTGGCTTAGCCGTGAGGTCAGCCACTTTCGTATGATTCCGATAGCCATTTACTACGATGTAATGCCGAAAGGCGGTCCCGTAGTAAATGGTCTATAGCTTCGCAGTGATGGAGGTTTAGTGGGTATACTTCTTGTTCGAGCAAGAAGGAGTCCCACACTCCCCCGCGGAAATGCGGGGGGCCGGTGCTTAACGCATTCCTCCATCAAAAAAAAAAAAAAAAAAAAAAAAAAAAAAGGTTAGGTTAGGTTAGGTTCTAGTGTGGAGTTGTCGGTCTCCCATCTGGCGCGTCCCCCGGTGGCGGATAGGGGAATGCCTCCCAGTAGTGGGTGGTAGCGGGGAAATCAAATACCCGCCGCGGACCAAAACTGACTAGGGGGGAAATAACCCCCGAATGAAAAAGTTCGCCTGTCTCGGTGGCGTGGGACAGGAGTAGGTTAGCCATGAGGCCGGACGCGACGAAGCGGAGGAGGAGTAAACCTCGATAACAAATCGGGGCGGTACCCCCTAAAAATGCCAACAAACATGGATATGTCGAATAAGGAAAACAATCCCCAGGGAGGTCCCGGTGTAATCGGGGAATCCTCCTCCGCCTTTAAGGCGGACTGCTCCGTGGAATATGGGGGGAGCACCATATCGAACTTCTTTGATAACGACTCGGCGAACGACAACGGTACAGACAATGATAACGGAATAATACAAGCTGGGGTGACCCCGGTGTGCAACCAGGCCGGGGCCCCTGCAGGTGCCACTGGAAAAAAGAAGGTGTATGAGAGGAAGGTGGCTGAAGAGCGGCAGAAAAGGGAAGCGGAAGAAAGAATAATGCACGATTTTAAAACCAGATCTCAGACGGTCCGCAGGAGTCCCACGAGGGCAGTAAGCTCGGTATCAACAACCATTGTTGTAGACGACGATTCCAATGATGGATTTGCGCTACAAAGAAGCAGTAAAAGAAAGGACAGGATCTCTACATCGCCGCAACGACGGGGGTCCAAAAAGCCAAATACCCAACGGGACTCTGCAGAGGGCGGGGCAAGAGTAGGCTATCAGGGCTCAGCCGAGTGGGCAGACCTGACAAGGATGACGGAGGAACTCGACGTCATGCTGAAAAAAGGGCCGGCTAAACCGAAGAAGCCGGGGACAACGTCGGTTATGAGGGGGGCCATCACCAAACTGGTGGACCAACTCAAGACCCACCACCTAAAGATGGAGGCTGACCAGCAAAAAGACCTTGAGGTAATGGAGAGTATTAAAGCAGGACTCAGGAAAGGGCAAGCTGAGATACAGGCTAAAGAACAAACGCTTAGGGAGAAAGAGAGACAGTTGGAAATAGCCCTAAAAATTAAGGACGAAATTGCTGAGCAACGGAAGTCACTCGACAAGGAGGAGGAAGCCTCCAAACAAAGGATGGAAGAGCAGAAGCGCCAGGAAACGGAGGCAACAGCTAAAAAGGACAATGCAGGGGAGATGACTAGGCTCATAAAAGAACAAAGCCTCATTATAACCCACGAAGAAGCGGCTCTCCGACGAATGGAAAGCCAGCTCACGGAGACCCGGAAAGAGCTATGCGATGCTAAGGCACAAATCAAAGCTATGGCAGAGGCAGCGGCGACCGGCAAGGAGGCAGCCAGCCCTCGGCAAGGTAGGGCATCGCCAAGTGGAGACCAGGAAAGGATAGCACTAAAAAAAGAAATGGAAAATACTATAGAAATCCTGACGAGAAGATGCGAGAAAGCCGAAAGCAGAGGGGCGTGGGGAAAAAAGACAGGAAACCTCGACACGCTAGAGGGCGTAACCACGTTTGACGAGTGGTCAGGCGTGAAAAATAGAATATGGAGTAAGAAGGTGTTTGAAAGAACAGAAGTCATCGAGGGAAACCCTCTTGATAGCAAGTGTGGGGTGGTAAAGGTGGTTCTGGTAGAGCAGGATGACCTGGAGATGAAGAAGAGCCTGCAAAACCTGTACAGGAAAGCGCTGCCGGAGCTGTCCATGGCCACCGGGGCTTTTGATGTACTAGAGCAATCTACGAGGATCCGTGGGGCCGAGGACCAAGTTAACAAAAAGGTCATCAAGGTCACGCTGACGGGGGAACAGAAAAACCTTTGGGAGCAGCTTCAGAGGGTTAGGGACGAAGTGCAGGACGACGAGTGGGTGGCGATTCACCAGGTCAAGGCTATCGACCTATGGACGCTCAGGAAGATGACAGAATGTGTCTTTCAAGGTGCAGAAACGAAGGAGGCGATATACACTCCCCCCACCAAGAAAGACACGGAGGCTAGTACGGGGAACAGAACAGGAGGCAGTAGTAGCAGAAACAACACTTTTGCACTAGTGGTCAAGCAGGGGGACAAGAACTTTGAAACCCTGCTTGGCACCGTCAAGCGGACCCTGAAAAATGATCCGGCAAGCTCAACGGTCAGGCAGATGCGCAGCACCAGATACGGGGAGCTCCTCATTACCACGGGCAAGGACGAGGAGGCGCTGGACAAGCTGAGGGTGGCGATTGCCACTGCGGGAGCCGACATCACCACCAGGAAGGTGGGAACGGGCAGCACTGGCGTTGTCTTGTATGCCAGAGGTATGGACGCAATGACCACCCGTGAGGAGGTTGTGGATGCTGTCCGAGCAGTAACCGGCAACCTCGGCGACCATAGGAAGGAAGTGGGAGAGCTAAGACCCTATGCCATGAATATGCAGGCAGTAACGATAACTGCCAATAAAGAGGAAGCAGATAAGCTGCTTGCGGAAGGAACCCTGCGTGTCGGCATGGTAGATTGTAAGCTAGAGCGCAGGCTAAATGTAGCACGCTGTCGCAAATGCTGGGCCTACGACCATTCAGAGACTAACTGCAAGGGGCCGGACAGAGCCAAGCTGTGCTTCAAGTGCGGAGGGGAAAACCACCTTGCCAAAGACTGTGGCGGGGAGGAGCACTGCTTGATGTGCAACTCCAACGGCCACAGTTCCAGGAGCGGAAGATGCCAACAATTCAAGCGGGCCTTAACCACCGTGAGGCAAGCTAGTAGGCAGGGCAGCAGGAACTGGGGGAATAAACCTCCTCAAACCGAAGCCGTAGTTGCAGTCGAAGCCGAAGTTCTCGAAGTCAGGAACGGAGGTGACAACAATGAGGTCAGTAGGGTCGGAGGCCCGAAAGTAGACGAAGTGCAGAATTGAATAAACTAATTATCCTCCAGCTGAACGCCAACAGATCGGCAGCGGCTATGGACTTAATGCTCCAAACGGCCATCGAGCTACAAGTGGATGTCCTGTGCATTCAAGAACCCAACAAAAATAAAGCCACAGACATGCACAACTGGATCACAGATGCAAACAAAGACGTGGCAATCAAAGTCTTCAATAGGCAGCTAACTGTAGATGGGCATGGCACAGGAACTGGTTATGCATGGGTACTTACGGGGTCAAAGAAAATCTATAGCTGCTACATCTCACCAAATATAACGAGGCCAGAGGTGGAACAACGCCTAAACGAGCTGGAGGATGATATCAGGCACACCACAGAGGACATCATTGTCACTGGAGATTTTAATGCAAAATCAACGGAGTGGGGCTCTACCCAAAATGACCGCAGAGGTACAATGCTGGTGCAATGGTTGGCAGCTCTAAGTCTGATCACCATTAACCAAGGATCGAAACCAACATATGCCAGGAAAAACGCAGCTTCCATACTGGACATCACTTGCGTGTCGGAAACTATTGCGGAAGACGTCAGGAGGTGGGAGGTACTGGATGATGAGTCGTTAAGCGATCACACCTACGTGCTGACCGAAATCGACGCGCAAACCACACGCACAACAACACAACACCAGTTAATTAGAGGATGGAAATTTCTACCAGGAAAGATGGAAGCATTTGGTGATAATCTCACCAAAGAACTGGAAAATAGAAAAAAGGCCCAGGCGACAAAGGACATAACAATGAAGGGACTGCTGGAGATAATACAGGCGACATGCAATAAAACATTCCCCACGCGGGGAAGTCCACACAACCGACAGAAGACACCGGTATACTGGTGGAACAACACAATCGGGGAACTTCGGAAAAAATGCATACGCACACGAAGAGAATACACAAGAGCAGCCTCGAGGAGACCTGGGGAAGAGCACGAGGAAATAAGGGAGCTGTACAGGAATGCTAAAAGAGAACTGAAGAAAGAAATAAAAAAATCAAAAGAGAAATCCTGGAGCAATTTGCTAAGCGATCTGAACGACAACATATGGGGTAACGCGTACAAGATTGTATGCCAAAGGGTCCGCAAGCTGCCGATCATCAAGCTGAGTGATGACATACAGATGAGGGTAGCTAGAAAACTATTTCCTCACCGCGAGAAAATTGCGTGGAACAAAGAAGCTTTCCAACCTGACAGCGTACCTGAAGTCACTCAAGCAGAGATCGAAGGAGCTGCAACCGTCTTGAAAAAAAGAAAGGCCACCGGTCCAGACAACATCCCGGCGGAAATTATTCAGGCGGCAGTGGCAGCCATACCTGGGGCGTTCGCATCAACGATCAACAAGCTATTTACAGAAGGCAGTTTCCCCACCCAATTAAAAGTAGCCCGTCTAGTGCTTGTAGAAAAACCTAGTAAGGAGCAGCAAACAGAAAAAACCTATAGACCGATATGCCTTATCAATACTGCAGGTAAACTATTAGAGCTAATAATGAAGGGAAGGATAAACCAGCATCTAGTGGAGGCGGGTGGGCTGTCTCATAAACAGTTCGGTTTCGTCGCGGGCAAGAGTACAATTGACGCCATGAACGAGGTCAAAAATATTGCACAATGGGTGAATAGTGGGGCAATGCAGAGGAGAGAACTCTGCCTGCTTGTCACACTGGACGTCCAAAATGCGTTCAATTCCACGCCATGGGACGGGATAATCGAGGAGTTGATAAGGTGGAAATTTCCAACGTATATTGTCGAAATGACTAAGAGTTATCTGGAGGAAAGAGTGGTCAAGGTTGGAGAAGGAAGTAGCTTTGAGATGAGCTGCGGGGTCCCACAGGGCTCGGTCCTAGGGCCAACTCTGTGGAACATATACTACAATGGGGTTCTAAGCCTGGAACTACCCAGTAAAACAAAAATCATAGCCTACGCGGATGACTTGGCACTGGTGGTCTATGGAAAAACAGAACTAGATATCCAAAACACAGCCAAGGAAGCCATCTCAAAAGTAAGCCAATGGATGGAGGAAAGGCGACTGACCTTAGCGCCACAGAAGACCGAAGCGGTAATACTGGTTGGGAGGAGAAGGATGCAAAATATGACGCTGGAGATTGGAGAAGCCACAATAAATACCAAAGAGGCGATAAAATATCTAGGTGTATATTTTAACAGGAATATGTCCATGTGCGCCCACATCATCAAGACAGTTGCGAAAGCCGAAAAAGTCATAAAAAGCCTAAGCAGAATTATGCCAAATCTAGAAGGACCCACAGCGGCGAAACGAAAAATTCTCGCTCAGGTTGTGTACTCTACCATCCTTTATGGAGCGCCAATATGGAAGGAAGCGTTGAAATACGCCAAGTACAGAGGCATGCTCATCAGCTTGCAAAGGAAGCTGTGCCTGCGCATATGCTCTGCATATCGCACGGCATCAGCTGCGGCAGTATTGGTCATCGCAGATGCGGTACCCATCGACATCCTAGTGGACGAAAGGACAAGGCGACTGGAAGCAGTAGACGACACCGCAAGCAAGACGGAAAGGGAAACTAGTATCAACCAATGGCAGGAGAGATGGGATGGAGACGATGGCACTGGCGCCTGGACCAAGAGGTTAATACCAAATATCGGTGAGTGGATTAATCGGAAACATGGGGTGGTAAATTATTACATAACCCAAGCGCTAACCGGTCATGGATGCTTCAAAAGCTACCTGCATAGATTTAAGAAGAGTGCAAGTGCCAGCTGCGTGTACTGCAACGAGGCCGATGACGACGCGTACCACACCCTGTTCATATGTAACAGATTTATCAACCTGCGAGAAGAGGCGGAACTTAAGTTAGAAGTGAAGATTGGACCTGATAACATAGTTAATCTGATGTTGGAAGATGAAAGCCAGTGGAAGGTGATAGGCGGAATGATAGAGGAAATAATGTCAACCAAAGAAGCAGAGGAAAGAAGGATGCAGGCGAACATCATCGTTATCGACTAGGGAAGTGACGCTTAGTAGGGGAGGACGGAGTGACTAGGGGCAGGTGATGTAATGGCGAGAGCTGATCCACTGCCGCTAGGGAGAGAACGGGGGAAATGGGTTTAGTCGGTCGGGCTCCTGGAAGGAGTCCAACCCGACACTCCCCAACTCGACAGAACACCAATGAGTTGGGGGTCTGATTTAGCAGATTCCCAAACCCCCTCAAAAAAAAAAAAAAAAAAAAAAAAAAAGGTTAGGTTAGGTTAGGTTAGGTTAGGTTCTAGTAACGGATGGGGGGGCGGCGCGATCAAAAAGCCCTCCAGTCAAGGATTATTTCCTGGAGGAATGGCGGGCGATAAGAGAAACAGCCAACGCCATGGACCTCGAAAAAATGAACCCGAAAACAGTGGAGCTATTAGGCAGGATAGCGTCGCTTGACCAAGCTGGCATGGCATTGGCCATAGATGGGAGACGAGTTCCGAAGCCAAGAGTAACGGAGAAGCAGCAGAAGGAGGCGATTACGTACCAAAAATACCAGCAAGTTACAAACCTGGAATGGCCCGATGAGTCGCTTGTGGGCACAGAGATCGCGGTAGTAAACCCGGTCACGTGCCACGAAGAGGAGGCGATTGGTCTTATCATTCCAGAAGGTATGGAGGCTATGGACGAAGGAATCCTCTTTATAGCCAAAGCCCACTTCCCAGACATCCTGAGTCTGGCCAAGGAGGGAGGAATCTTGGAATCCTCGACTAAAGTTGGCACCACAACCAGGACAAGGAAGGTCTTGGTTGCCAGGTGCAAAAACACAAATTTAGTTGAGGACATGTTTGAGGGGATGGCAAAACTCGGGGTGATGGCGATCAACAACCAGGTTGAAAAGCTAGCAATACCGGCCAGCAACGTAGTCGCTGAAGAAGCCAGGAAAATGGCCAAGTGCGCCTTGTACGAACGGATGGGCGTACAGGTCAAAATCTGTACCCCGCCGGGGAAAAAACCACCTGCCCTGAGTCGCCCGACATTGAGCAGGCAAAACAGTGCCAGGCCAGCGGCAACAAGAAAACGGCCTGAAGCAGTGCTCATTAGAGGAGCCGACAAGAACGAATACCCTGAACTACTTGGCAGGGTCAGGAATGCAATCAGGGGAAAAGACTGGGAAGGAGTCAAGATTGACGAGGTCAGACAGACCAGAGAGGGTCACCTTCTTATAAGCCTCAAGGAGGGGAAGGCAGAGACCCTCTCGAGGCTAATAAGTGAGGGAGGCATCACAAACAAGAGGGAAACGCTAAAAGGTGGAAACAGCACTATGACCCTGATGGCCTCAAATATCGAGGCAGGCTTCACGGCGGTGGAGATTAAGGAAGCCATTGTTAATGAAATCAAAAAAATTGCCCCCGAGGAAGTGGAAGTGAGAGATGTGAGGCCTAGTGGCAGGGGCCAGCAGGCTGCGACTGTCCTGGTTCCTCCAGTGGCTGCAGCCCTTATCTTAGCTCACCCGGGAATTATGATGGGCTTAGCCATGGCCCGCTTCAGGGAGCGAATCAGGATAGACAGATGCCACAAGTGCTGGGAAGCTGGGCACTACGCCGGACAGTGTACTGGCACCGACAGGTCGAAGTGCTGCCTGAAGTGTGGCAAAGAAGGCCACACGGTGGTAGCCTGCACCAGCGACCCCTACTGCCCCCTGTGCAACCAGCCGCACAGAGCGTGGGCTGGTAGATGCAAAAGGATGTCTAGCGCGCTACAGTTGGCAAGAGCCGGCTCAACGGCCGCTAATCCATTGTGATTTATACCTGTGATTTATACCGGAGAAAATACTGGGCACAGAGATGGTGACAGCGGATAAAATGACGAAAGCCATACAGGAAGCCTGCGAAGCGGCTACTCCGCGTAAGGCCAACAAACGTCGAGAGGTATACTGGTGGTGTGAAGCGGTGAAAAATGCTATTTCTGCTAGAAACAGCTGCAGAAGGACCGCTACACGTGCCAGAGTAAAGACCCAAACGCACCCCGGAGAAGAGAGCACCCATGAGTACGAAAGGGCCCTGGAAAATCTGAAACTGGCAAGAAGAGAGGTGAAGGGGCAGATCTACCTAGCCAAAAGGCACTCGTTCCGCAAGCTTTGCGAAGAGCTAGAGGATGACGTTTGGGGGACAGCGTACCAGACCGTGGTCAAGAGGATGGGCAGGGGAGAGGGCACGGTACTGTCGAATGCCCAGAGAGTAGCCATTGCCGAGCAGCTGTTCCCTGTTCACAACATAAACAGGTGGACCAGAGCCGAACCCGGAGTTGTCAGCCCAATTACGAAGGCGGAGGTCCTTACGGCGATTGGGCAACTAAAAGCGAACAAGGCACCAGGTCCAGACGGAATCCCAGTCGAGGCTATTAAGGCTGCGGCTGTGGACTATGCTGAAGACCTGGCAGATTTGTACCAGCGACTGATGCGTGCAGGAGAGTTCCCCACCAGCTGGAAGGCGGCCAAGCTGGTGCTTATTCCGAAGCCTGGAAAAGATCCCGAAGAACCTGGAGGCACTAGGCCTATCTGTCTGCTGGACGTGCTCGGCAAAGTATTCGAGAGAATAATTGCCGACCGTCTAGTGCAGGTGTTGGAGGCCGGAGGCAGGGACCTAAACGACAGGCAATATGGTTTTAGGAAGGGAAGGTCGACCCTTGATGCCGTGGAAGAAGTGCTGAGACTAACAAGGTCAGCAAATGAAGGTAACTGGAGGCACAGAGAGGTATGCTTTATCGTGGCCATTGACGTTAAGAACGCCTTTAACGTCGTTAGATGGTCCACGATAGTGGAAGAGCTACAAGCCAGGAGTGTCGACGGGTACCTTATGAACATTATCATGAGCTACCTTGAAAGCAGAACCATCATCCCAACGGAGGGAGTAACTACACAGGTCACAGCGGGGGTTCCACAGGGGTCCGTTCTCGGGCCCTTGTTGTGGAACTTGTCGTACGATGGTGTTTTGGACCTTCCACTCCCGGATGGCTGCAGAGCGATTGCCTTTGCCGACGACCTCCTGGTCACCTGCATTGCAGAAGACTTGGAGTCGACCAAGGCAAAATGGAGGAAGAGCATTAGGCGCATCAGCAGGTGGATGGACAGCAAGGGACTGGAAATCGCACCAAAGAAAACAAAGGCGGCGCTAATCACGGGCAGGAAGAAGGTGATAGGAGAGAGATGGATCAATGTACTGGGAAGTCGAATAGAGCTGGATGATAGCCTCAAATACCTTGGCATATGGCTTGACAAGTGTGAGACGTGGGTCAAGCATGTGTCAGAAGCCTGTGCCAAGGCAGAGGTAAAGGCGCAGAGGCTAAAAATGGTCATGCTGAGGATTAGTGGAGCAGGCGATTGGGCAAGGAGGCTCCTTGCAACCACACATGCATCCATAGTACTCTATGGAGCGCCTGTGTGGGCGGGGGCGACAAAACTGAGTAGTGTGAGAGAGGCTCTGAACAAGTCGCAAAGACCAGTGCTGTTGGGCATCTGCAGAGCCAACAGAACGGTCTCTACAGTTGCTCTGCAGGTAATTGCGGGAGTTCTACCGCTAGACCTGCAAGCCAATATGAGAAGAGAATGCAGAGGGAACGATGCAAGGGAGAGAGCCAAGATAAGAGCAGTAGAAGCCTGGCAGCATAGATGGAGCGGATCCGAAAAAGGAGAGTGGACCAGGAGGCTGATCCCCATGATCGAACCATGGATGAACAGAGAGCACGGAGACCTGACGTACTGTCTCTCCCAGTTCCTGTTTGGACATGGCCATTTTAACGCCTACAGACAGAGGATTGGGAAGACAGCGTCAAGGAGGTGCGGCGAGTGCAATGAGATTGACACTGCAGAGCACACGCTGTTTGTGTGCGATGACTGGGAAGCAGAGAGGGAGGCGGCGGTAGCAACGGTGGGAGAAAGGCTCTCAGCAGAAAATCTCACTGAGATTATGCTGAGAGGCCAAAAGGAGTGGGACGCCATCGAACTGCTATGCACAGGGATCCTTAGGAAAAAGGACCCTGTGGTAGCTGCCAGAATGGCGATAGACTGACAAACCTGTGATACTAAAACTAGATAGCTGTGATATTTTTAAATTTTTGTGATACTTACTTTATTTACTCGATGTTTGATGTTTGTCCTGTATCTACGTAGTTGATGTCCTTTATTTATTTATTTGATGTCCTGTGATGTACTCGGCTGGTGGATCTGAAACAAGAGAAAAGTGGTTAACATAATCGCCAAATGTGTCGATGATATGCCTAAAGGCGGTGCCGACACATCTGGTTGACGATTCGAAGTGATGGAGTTTTAGTGGGTATGGCCTCAGTAGAAACTGAGGTCGAGTCCCACACTCCCCCGCTGGAGCGGGGGGTGCGTAATGCATTTCTCCATCTATAAAAAAAAAAAAAAAAAAAAAAGGTTAGGTTCTAGTGTGGAGTTGTCGGTCTCCCATCTGGCGCGTCCCCCGGTGGCGGATAGGGGAACGCCTCCCAGATATGGGTGGTAGCGGGGAAATCAAATACCCGTCGCGGACCAAAACCGACAAGGGGTAGGAGGGGCTCCGTAGCCTTGGTTGGCAACCCTCCTAGGGGGGGAATAACCCCCAATAACAAACGTTCGTTATGCTCAGTGGCGAGGGCATAGAGTCGGATAGCCAATAAAAAATGAAACATGCAACGAAATCAGGATAATACGTTTACAGTACAGGGGGGGGATACCCCAGTACTAGTTGTTGGGAGTGCTAGAGCAGGCTCCCCTCGGCGAATGAGCAACTGCGGACCGAGCTCGGTAGGCGACCAGGCCGAGCTACGGGTAGAAGCTACTGGAATGGAGGTGGATGAACCGCCAGCGGTAGGCAACCAGGCCGACGCTGCGGCTGCAGCCACCAAGACAAGCACAAAGGTCACCAATGAGGGCCTGGTAGACAACCAGCCTGAGGTCTCTTTTGTGGAATCGAGAAGGAAGGAGGATGGCACGGAGAAAGCTGACGTAAGTCTGTTTTTTGCTAAAAGCAGCAAAATTGCAAGAAGCCCGCCGACAAGACAAGGAGGACAGGGAACAGGAGGCAATACTGTTATGATGGCTGGTGAAACAACCATCACGTTGGTACCAATACCCACAAAGGGAGGGGGAATCCTCGAATCCGCCACCAAAGTGGGAACGATAATAAGGACAAGGAAGCTGTTGGTGGTCAACTGCGATGACATCGAAAATGCGGAAGACCTATTTGTAGCATTCCAGAGTCTGGCCGCAATGGCCACCAACAACCAGGTGGACAAAATCGCCATCCCGGCGAGCGAGCATAAGGCTACTACTATGAGGCAAATGGCGAAATGTGTAATCAATGCACAAGGAGGCACTTACGTAAAAATTTGTCTCCCACCGGGCAGGAAGCCGACAGCCACAGGCCGCCCGGCAGTGAGCCGCCAAGGTAGCGTGAGGCCGCTACAAAAGCGCAGAAATGAGGCAGTCCTCGTGAGAATGAGCAATCCCGAAGACTACCCGGAATTGCTGAGTAATGTCAGGAAGGCCATAAAAGGAAAGAACTGGGAGGGGGCGAAAATAGGAGAGGTGCGGCAGTCCAGAGAGGGCCACCTCCTAATTAGCCTGAAGGAGGGCAATGCGGAGACAATGTCCAAGTTGATCGCTGCTGGAGGGGTAACCAACAAAATCGAGGCACTCAAAGGAGGGGACAAAGTGGTAACGCTGATGGCGTCCAACATCGAAGCCGGCCTTACCGGCGATTCGATTAAGGAAGCCATTTTAGAAGAACTAAAACTGACAACTACTACCCTGGAAGTGAAGGACCTAAGGCCCAGTGGCAAGTGGCAGCAGGCTGCCAGTATTGTGGCTTCCCCAGAAGTTGCAGCAGCGATACTAGCCCACCCGGGCATCACGATGGGGCTGACTACTGCAAAATTCAGGGAGCGCATTCGAATTGAACGCTGTCACCGGTGCTGGGAAACGGGGCACTTTGCCGGGCAATGCACTGGCAGCACTGACAGGTCAAAGTGCTGCCTGAGATGCGGCGTTACTGGACACAACGTCGAGGCTTGCAGCAGCGAACCCCACTGTCCGCTTTGTAACCAGCCGCACAGAGCGTGGGCTGGAAAGTGTAGCCGGATGATAACCGCACTGCAGTCAGCCAGAGCCGGAAAAAAGTGATTATAAACCTACTGTGATAAATCCTGTGATATTTTACTATGTTCGTCCTCTCGTCTGTTTGTCCATATGTATATAGTATTTATTTTTATTTATTTATTTATTTATGATTAAAAAACACATTATACAGATCAACACAAACAGGAGCAAAAAGTCCCACGATCTAATCTTCCAAATGTGCCTCGAAAAGGGAACCTATGCGGCTCTTATTAGCGAACCGAATAAGGAACTCCTTAACATAGGCGCAAAATGGATCACAAATATCGAGAAGTCCGCGGCCATATGGCTCGAAAATGGGAGATGCGACGTTAAGGCAAGTGGAGCAGCCTTCGCAAAAGCTCGCCTGGGAAATGTAGTACTGTATTCGGTCTACATTTCACCCAACATCAGCCGAATCGAGTACTGCGAGATGCTTGAGGAGATGCGCGAGGAAGTCCTGGGGGAAGCCCTAAACCACACGCTAGTAGTAGGCGGCGATTTTAACGCCAAAAGCCCAGCGTGGGGCTCTGCTAGCGAGGATTGGCGAGGGGAAACCCTCAAGGAATGGGCGGCAGGATTGGACCTGGCCATCGCAAACGTCGGTACAAACGCCACCTTCTCCAAAGGCAAGGCGCAAAGTGTAATTGACATTACCTTTGTAAGAACAGACGGACGAGAAGGAATTGAGGAATGGGCGGTTTCCAGCAGAGAAACTCTCAGCGACCATAACGCGATAGAGTTCCTGATTGGTGGGGAGGAGTTGGGACGCGCTGCTACACCCAGTAGCGGCTGGAAGCTCCAAACCGCCAAACAGATTATGGCCTTTAGGAGGAAGCTGGGAGAGGAAATGCTGGTCACTCAGGAGGCTACTGTCGACTCCCTAACGGCGGCCATCCAAAAAGCGTGCGAGGCAGCCGCCCCTCGATCAGTCAAAAAACGCCGAGAAGTTTACTGGTGGAGACAGGAGGTGAAGGATGCTATTACAGCCAGAAATAGTTGCAGAAGGAAAGCCACGCGAGCCAGAGCAAAGCTTAGTACGCACCCGAGTGTAGAAAACACGAAGGAATACGAAGCAGCTCTGGAGGGTCTGAAAGCGGCCAGGAAAAACGTAAAGGGACAGATTTACCTGGCTAAAAAAGAGTCTTTTAGGAAATTAAGCGCCGAGGTTGACAACAATGTCTGGGGGACTGCCTACCAGATTGTCTCCAAGAGGATAGGCAAAGATGCTGGCGCGGTGCTATCAAACGCCCAGCGCACATCCATTGCTGAGCAGCTGTTTCCGGCCCACAACATAAACAGGTGGGTAAGACCGGAAAATGGGGAAGTGAGCCCAATTACTGAGACATAGGTTCTCACTGCAATTGGACAGCTTAAGACCAGAAAGGCCCCTGGCCCGGATGGCATTCCAGTCGAAGCCATCAAAGCCCTAGCAATCGACTACGTAGAAGACCTCGTCGAAATCTACCAAAGCCTGCTGTGCTCAGGAGAGTTCCCCGCCAATTGGAAGATTGCCAAACTGGTGCTCATCCCCAAACCGGGCAAAGACCCGGAGGAACCCGGAGGTACCCGACCCATCTGCCTGCTGGACGTGTTGGGCAAGACGTTCGAAAGGATTATTGCCAACCGTCTAGCGCAGGCGTTGGAGGACAGAGGGAGGGACCTACACGAGCACCAGTACGGGTTCAGGAGAGGACGATCAACACTCGACGCCGCGGAGGAAGTCCTGAGAAGGACTAGGTCAGCCAATGAGGGTAACCATAGGCACAGGGAGGCGTGTTTGATTGTGGCTCTGGACGTTAAAAACGCTTTTAACGAAGTCAGATGGGCCACAATCATAGAGGAGTTGCAGAGCAGACAGGTTGATGGGTACCTCATCAACGTAGTGATGAGCTACTTAGAAAACCGGCACCTTATCCCATGCGAGGGAGAAAAAACGCCTGTGACAGCCGGTGTTCCGCAGGGGTCCGTACTCGGCCCTCTCTTGTGGAACATTGCCTACGATGGCGTATTGGGCCTGAGCTACCCAACAGGTTGCAGTGCGGTGGCGTTTGCAGACGACCTTTTGGTAGTCTGTATTGCAAAAAATCTGCACAGCGCCAAAGCAAGTTGGAACAATAGTCTGGAAATAATCGAGGAGTGGATGACCAGCAAGGGACTACAGATTGCGCCCCAAAAAACAAAAGCGGCGCTAATCTGTGGACGAAAAAAGAAAGGACTGGAGGGGCTAAAGCGAATAGATGTGATGGGCAGCAGCATAAACCTGAAGAAGCACCTCAAATACCTAGGACTATGGCTGGATAGCGAAGAGTCGTGGGTGAAGCATGTGGCCGAAGCGTGTGCCAAGGCAGAGTCGAAGGCCCAGAGACTGCGGCTGATTATGCCACGGCTCGGAGGTGCAGGGGACTGGTCAAGAAGACTCCTGGCCACTACCCATGCATCTATTGTGCTGTACGGTGCGCCTGTGTGGGCGGGCGCGACTAGGCTACGTTGCGTCAGGGACGCACTGAATAAATCCCAGAGACCGTTGCTACTGGGCATCTGCAGGGCCAATGGACATGCAGGCTATCCTGAGGAGGGACGGTAGAGGGTACTCCGAAAACGAAAGAGCGGTTTTAAAGAGCCGAGCAGTGGAAAACTGGCAGAGGAAGTGGGATGCAGCCACTAAGGGCGAGTGGACTAGGACCCTGATCCCTAGGATCGAGCCCTGGATTGGTCGAGAACACGGCGACTTGACTTACTGTCTTTCCCAATTCCTGACTGGACATGGCCATTTTAACGCCTACAGGCAGCGGATTGGGAAGACAGCGTCAAGGAGGTGCGGAGAATGCAACGTAATTGACACTGCGGAGCACACGCTGTTCGTGTGCGAGGAATGGGTAGCAGAGAGGGAGGCGGCTGTAGCAACAGTGGGTGAAAGGCTCTCAGCAGAAAATCTTACTGAGATTATGCTGAGAGGCCAAAAGGAGTGGGACGCAGTCGAAATGCTATGCACAGGGATCCTTAGGAAAAAGGACCCTGTGGTAGCTGCCAGAATGGCGATAGACTGAAGAGAAATCTGTGATATTTAAACTAGTTGTGATGTTATGTGTTTTATGCTTTATTTTTATACTGTTTGTTTTATCTATTTATTAATTTACTTATGTGTTAACTATTTACCTATATTTATTTGTAACGTCCGTGCTGATATGTCTCTATAACTGTTGTGTGATAAAATTACTTGGTGACCTGAAAAAAGAAGATAGAAGTAGATAAACTGCTAAATACGTCGATGATATGCCGAAAGGCGGTACCGACGTAGGTGGCAGCGGAATTTGAAGCAATGGAGTTTTAGTGGGTATGGCCTCAGTAGATAACTGAGGTTGAGTCCCACACTCCCCCGCCAGAGCGGGGGGTGCGTAATGCATTTCTCCATTTAAAAAAAAAAAAAAAAAAAAGGTTAGGTTAGGTTAGGTTAGGTTAGGTTAGGTTAGGTTAGGTTGGGTTAGGTTCTAGTGTGGAGTTGTCGGTCTCCCATCTGGCGCGTCCCCCGGTGGCGGATAGGGGAACGCCTCCCAGATATGGGTGGTAGCGGGGAAATCAAATACCCGTCGCGGACCAAAACCGACAAGGGGTAGGAGGGGCTCCGTAGCCTTGGTTGGCAACCCTCCTAGGGGGGGAATAACCCCCAATAACAAAAGTTCGTTATGCTCAGTGGCGAGGGCATAGAGTCGGATAGCCATTAAAAATGAGACATGCAACGAAATCAGGAACAAACGTCTACAGTACAGGGGGGGGATACCCCAGTACTAGTTGTTGGGAGTGCTAGAGCAGGCTCCCCTCGGCGAATGAGCAACTGCGGACCGAGCTCGGTAGGCGACCAGGCCGAGCTACGGGTAGAAGCTACTGGAATGGAGGTGGACGAACCGCCAGCGGTAGGCAATCAGGCCGACGCAGCGGCTGCAGCCACCAAGTCAAACCCGAAGGACACCAATGAGGGCTTGGTAGACAACCAGCCTGAGGTCTCCTTTGTAGAGTCTAGAAGGAAGGAGGATGGCACTGAGAAAGCTGACGTAAGCCTGTTTTTTGCCAAAAGCAGCAAAATTGCGAGAAGCCCGCCGACACGACAAGGAGGACAGAGAACAGGAAGCAATACTGTTATGATGGCTGGTGAAACAACCATCACGCTGGTACCAATACCAACCCTGGACCTCACCAACGAAGAGGAAGAGGCGGAGGCACATAGTGCGGTGATAAAGAATGCGAGCCGAAAGCAGAGCAAAACTGATAAAAAAGAGGAGAAAAAAGGAATTCCGGTTAGAAAGTCCCCTAGGTCGAACCCGGTGGCTAAAAGCACAATTGCAGAAGACGCTTTTGTGGCCCCGCGACCGTCCGGTGAAAACGAGTCGAACAAAAAGAGGAAAACGGGCCCCGTTACCCTCAAAGAACTGGAAATGGTTGTTAACAGGGCGGAGGAAATCCGAAGCCGGACTGGCCAAACACGGCAACAGCCCTTGCCGTTTAAGTTTGACATGGATAATATCAGGAGCATCAAGGCAAGCCTGGAAGAGGATTCGCGGAAGGTAGAGTTGCAGAGGGTACAAACGGAGAAGGAGAGGAAGGTGGTCGATGGACTCAGGGACGGCTTGAAAAAGCAGATGGAGGAGCTGAGGAGCAAGGAAGCAGCAACGAACGAGGAGGCAGCGAGGTGTCAAGCAGAGCGGCAAATGCTGAAGGCACAGCTAGAAAAAAGAGGAAGTGAGCTAGAGGAAGCCAAGGCGGAGATAGCCGCTTCCATAATTAAGTACGGGGAACGAGAGGATGCGATCCACGAGGAAAACCAAAGAATCCTCAAGACTTTGGAACAAGAGAGGGATGGCCTCATACAACAGATGGCCACCACTATCGAAGAGCTAAGGGGAACAGGGGAGCGCAAAGGAACCGAGGAAGGGAAAGTGGCCCAACCTACCACTAGTTACGCGCAAGCCGCTAGCGCAACGCCAGACGGTGGCGAAAGGCAGTACGACCCACTCAAGGAGGAGTGGGCACGTATTAAGAAGGCAGCAGTAGCCCTCAAAAACGTCAGCAACAAAGAGAGCATGCACTGGCAACAGATTAGCTCTCTGATAGATGCAATTGAGGTAGCTGACGGTGCGGGCATGGCCGAATCCATAGACTCGTCCAAAGTCCCCAAACGGGTAGTCTCTGAGGAGGACAAATCCAGCGCCAAGACTTTCAACGCTTATGTCCTGGCAGAATGTAAGGCCTGGACCCCAGAGAGTTACAGAGGCACTGTAGTAATTGAAGGGAACCCGATTACCAGCCACGACGAGCCAACAGTAGGTCTTATTGTCCCGCGTGGCAAGGAAGCGATGGAAGACGGTCTGCTGGCAATCGCCAAAGAGCGGTTCCCGGACATTGTCTGTCTGGGAGAAGAAGGAGGACTTCTGGAGTCCACCACTAAAGTAGGGACAAAAACAAGGTCCAAGCGGATCCTGGTGGTTAGACCCAATGCTACAGACCCTACAGAAGGCACGTTTGAAGCCCTTCATAAACTCGGAGACCTGGCCGTATTGCACGGAATAGCGGAAATCTCCATTCCAGCCGGGGGGGCAATTACCACCGCCACCAGAAAAATGGCAGAGTGCGTGTTGGTAACACAACGCGGGCTCACTGTCCGGGTATGTGTGCCAAACCGGAAACTAGCCAGGGCAAATACAGCTCGCCCTGCATTGAGTCGCCAAGTAAGCAGGAAACCCCTGAAAAGGAAGGAAAACGAAGCAATCCCCATTAAAGGAGAAAACGCAAGCGAGTACCCGGAACTCCTGAGTCGCGTGAGGAAAGCCATCCTAGGCAAAGACCTTGAGGGAGTCAAGGTGGGCGAGGTTCGGCAGTCAAGGGACGGGCACTTACTCATTAGCTTGAGGGAAGGAGACGCCACCGCTTTGGCAAAGATTATTGGGGGCAGCGGCATAGCGAACAAAATTGACGTTATGAAAGGGGAGAGGAAGGCCCAGCTGATGATCTCAAACATCGAGGCCGCTTTAACAATCAACGACGTCAAAGCGGCTATAACTGAGCAAGTGGGAATCGCGGTGGACGCTATTGAGGTCAGCGCTCTGCGCCCCAGCGATAGATGTAAGCAAGCGGCCACTATATCAGCATCGGCAACCACCGCAGCCAAAATAATGGCACACAGCAGCGGAGTGACACTTGGACTGACGCGCTTGCAAATACGAGAGCGGGTGCAAATAGACAAGTGTCACAAGTGCTGGGAACCTGGACATTATGCTAGCCAGTGCCAAGGCACTAATCGCTCAAACTGTTGTTTGAAGTGCGGAGACGAAGGCCACAAAGCCAGCGACTGCGGCAAAGACCCATACTGCCCGCTGTGCGACCAGCCTCACAGAGCATGGGCTGGAAAGTGTTCTAGGATGCGGCAAGCACTGAAGAAAACTAAAGATGCTAACCCCACTGGGCTAGCAGTAAACGATCTGTGATATGGAAACCGACTGTGATATAGAAACCGACTGTGATAATCGACTGTTTGTGCTTGTATTTACGTATTTACAACTGAGTGTTAATTTATTTGTCCGTTTTATTTATTTATTTTAAATGGGCTCCACAAATACAACGAAGCAGCTGGTGGTCCAGCTCAACACGAACAGATGCAGACGAGCTCATGACCTTCTGTATGATAGATGCAGAAGGAAAAATGTTCGGGCTGCTCTTATTAGTGAACCTAATAAGGATTTGATCTCTCGGAGCACAGGATGGATCTTTAATGACGAGAAGTCAGCAGCAATTTGGATTGCCAACTCGCGGTGCGATGACAAACGTACCGGCGCTGCCTTTGTCAAAGCCAGAGTAGGAAGTATGTCGCTGTACTCGGTATACTTTTCGCCAAACGTTAACAGAGCTACTTTCGAACGAGATCTGGATGAGCTGCATGCTCACATAAGAGCAGAACTCCCAAGAGACACGGTTGTGGTCGGAGGAGATTTTAACTGCAAGAGCTATGCATGGGGTTCGGCTGTGGAGGATCAGAGGGGCCACATTCTCAGAGACTGGGCCGTCAGCCTGGATCTGAGGGTTGTCAACACTGGGTCTTGTGCGACTTTTGAGAAAAACGGTCGAACAAGTGTGATTGACATAACTTTTATGTCAAGCAGCGGTAGAGGGACAATTAGGAACTGGGAAGTTTCTGCTGAAGAAACTCTCAGTGACCACCACGCCATTGAATTTGAAATCGACGAGCAGGGAAGTAGACTTGACGAGCAGCCGCAACTAGGTTGGCGCATCAGCACTGATGCTCAAAAACGGGTACTACGAGCTGCAGTGGGCGAGCAATTGTTCAGCGTGGGCGATTTAGACGTCGACGTGCTGACGCATATTCTGAAAACGGCATGCCAAAAGGCAGCTCCCCCTCCGAGAGGAAATAGGCGCAGGTTGGTCTACTGGTGGTGCGATGAAGTTGGGAACTCTATCGCAATAAGAAACAGATGCCGAAGAAAAGAGTTTCGCAAGAAGCTTAAGGCGAGACAGCTGCCTAACCAAGTGAATAATGCGGCTCATCTGGCAGCGTTGGAGAGACTGAGAGAAGCAAGAAGAGACGTAAAGGACCAAATAACGCGAGCAAAAAGAACCTCATATAAGAAACTAATAGATAGTGTTGAAGGCGATGTATGGGGTTCTGCTTACCAGCTCATCTGTAAAAGGATGGGCAGGTTAGTGGCTCCTATACTTCCCACCGCCCTGAAAAGGGCGATAATCGGGCAGTTATTTCCAAACCACCCCATTACGGTGTGGGACAGGCCTGAATGCACATGGCGAACAGTCAAGATCACCAAAGAGGAGGTTGAAGTAGCTGTGTCCAAACTTGGAAACAAGAAGGCTCCGGGCCCTGATGGAATCCCCGCCGAAGCCATAAAGCTTCTGTCAATCGACTATGCAGAGGACTTGGCCGATCTGTTTAGTAGGTTGACCCAAGCCAGTGTCTTTCCTGGACGGTGGAAAAAAGCCAAGGTGGTTTTGATACCAAAAGCGGGTAAAAACCCAGAGGAAGAAGGTGGGGCACGACCGATCTGTTTGCTGGACAACCTGGGAAAAGTCTTCGAGAGGATTATCCACAAACGGATTGTCCAAACGATGCAGGATAGTGGCAGCGACCTGCATGAGCACCAATACGGGTTCCGGGCAGGGTGCTCGACGTTGGATGCCGTGCAGGAAGTGCTCAGGATGGTCCGCTCAGCAAAAGAAGGTAACTGGAGAAGCAAGGAGCTGTGCATTGTGGCTGCTATAGACGTCCGCAATGCTTTTAACACAGCAAGGTGGGCTGAAATAGTAGCCGAACTGCAAAGGCGACGGGTTGATGGATACCTCATAGCTCTAATAATGAGCTATTTAGAAGGGCGGGAGCTCATGATAGATGAGGATGTAAGGCCGATGACAGCGGGGGTGCCCCAGGGATCAGTCCTGGGCCCCTTACTGTGGAACATCGCCTATGACGGAGTCCTGAGGCTTCAGCTGCCGCGTGGCTGCAAGGCCATTGCGTACGCTGACGACCTCATCATTACTGCTATCGGACGAAATTTGGCTGCTACCAAAACCTGTGCCGAGGAAGCAGTTAGGATAGTGAACTCCTGGATGGAGGATAAGGGTTTGGAAATTGCGGCGCATAAGACCAAGGCTGCACTGCTCATTGGGCGCCGCAAGACGGTTGGACTACGGGTAATGGATGCGCTGGGGGTGACAATTGACCTCGAACCACATTTAAAATACCTGGGGATTTGGCTGGACAGTGAGGAGACATGGATCAAACATGTAGAGGAGTCATGCCGTAAGGCCGAAGCATCGGCCCGCAGTATCCGTGCTATTATGCCCAAGATGGACGGTGCGGGGGATTGGTCAAGGAAACTCCTTGCCTCTGCGTACCAGTCGATTGTGCTGTACGGAGCCCCTGTATGGGCAGATGCAGTGAGGTTTCGGAAAGTGCGAGACACCTTGAATCGTTCGCAGAGGCCGGTCCTAATTGGAATCGCCAGAGCAAATAGGACAGTGTCGAGTGAAGCGCTTCAAGTTTTATCTGGGGTCCTCCCAATGGATCTCCAGGTAACTCTAAGAAAACGGGACTACAAGGCCACAACAGCAGAACGCCAAACGAACCGCGAAAATATTGTGGAGGCATGGCAGCATCGCTGGAATAGCGCGACAAAGGGCACCTGGACGAAGAGGCTGATTCCTCAAATCAGGCCTTGGCTCGATAGAGAACATGGAGAGCTGTCTTACTGTCTCATGCAATTCCTCACAGGGCATGGACAGTTTAATGACTACCTACAGCGAATCGGTAAGACTGCGTCTAACCGTTGCCACGAGTGCAATGTGGTTGACTCAGCTGAACACACCCTCTTCTACTGTGAAGAGTGGGATGTGGTAAGAAGGGAAGCGGAGAGTGTGGTTGGTGTCGCCCTCGACGCAGGAAACCTAGTGCAGGTCATGTTGAGCGGACCACTAGAGTGGAGTGCCGTTGAGCAGCTATGCTGCGGCATCCTGAAACAGAAGGACCCGGTCGTCGGGGCAAGAATAAAGTAGTTGGGAAAAAACCGGAAAACTTACCTGAGCGGATAAATTGTGATAAAAACTGTGATACAAACCATGTGACGTACTTTTTTTTTTTTTTTACTTGATGTTTAATGTATGTTCTCTCTATGTATGTATTTAATGTCCTCTATTTATTGATTTGAAGTCCTGTGATATTTACCTGGCTGATGGATCTGGAAAAGAAAAAAAAAAGAAAATCGTTAGCAAAATCGCCAAATGTATCGATGATATGCCGAAAGGCGGTACCGATACATCTGGTTGAAGATTCGAAGTGATGGAGTTTTAGTGGGTATGGCCTCAGTAGAAACTGAGGTCGAGTCCCACACTCCCCCGCTGGAGCGGGGGGTGCGTAATGCATTTCTCCATCTATAAAAAAAAAAAAAAAAAAAAAAAGGTTAGGTTAGGTTAGGTTAGGTTAGGTTAGGTTAGGTTAGGTTGCAGTCACCGGGTCCGGGATGGCGGATAGTGTCGGAGGCACAAAAGCAGAAGCTGAGGGCTGCGCTGGGAGAGCGACTGTTTTGCGTGGGCAGCTTCCAAGCTGACACAATAACGCGCGCCCTTCAGGAAGCTTGCCAGGTGGCTGTTCCTCCTCCTCGGCGTAGGAATAGGTGGAAGCCCGTCTACTGGTGGTGTGAGAGCGTCAAGGAGGCTCTGGCTGCCCGGAATAGATGCCGAAGAATCGAGCTGAGACTGAGAGGCAGAGCGAGGTTGTCGCCTAATGACGACAACTTGGTGGCTCACCTCTCGGCCTCAGAGGATCTGAGGGCCGCAAGGGGGGAGGTACGGTTGGCGATCAGGAGGGCGAAGAAGGCGTCGTACGACAAGCTTATAAGCAGCGTGGACGAGGACGTATGGGGCACTGCGTATCAGCTGATCGGCAAGAAGATGGGGAAGCTCACTCCCCCCATTCTGACGACGCAGCAGAAGATAGGCATAGCGGACCAGCTGTTCCCTACCCACCCTATTATAGCGTGGGATAGGCCGGTTGCTAACTGGGGACAGGAGACAAGGGTTAGCGCGAAGGAGGTGGAAGTTGCGGTCAGCAGGCTTGCAAATAGGAAGGCCCCTGGGCCCGATGGGATCCCAGCAGAGGCGGTCAAACTGCTGGCGCAGAACTATGCCGAGGACCTGGCTGAAATGTACACCAACTTAATTCAGGCAGGTCAGTTCCCGGAAGAGTGGAAGAGGGCCAGGGTCGTGCTGATCCCGAAAGCTGGCAAGCAACCAGACGAGGAGGGGGGTGCAAGACCGATCTGCCTTATCAACACCTTGGGTAAGGTGCTTGAGAGGATCTTGCACACGAGGATTGTGGATGCATTGGAGACCTCGGGCAATGACCTGGATGAGCATCAATATGGGTTTAGAGCAGAACGCTCAACGATTGATGCCGTCCAGAGAGTCCTCAGTGTGGTGCGGTCTGCCAAGGAGGGAAGCTGGAGAGCTCGGGAGCTCTGCATTGTCGTCGCCATAGATGTCCGCAATGCCTTTAACACGGCAAAGTGGGCAGAAGTGGTGGCGGAATTGCAGAGAAGGAGCGTGGATCAATATCTCATCACAATGGTGATGAGTTATTTGGAGAACCGGGTTCTGGACGTGGATGGGGAGGCAAGAGCAATGTCAGCGGGGGTGCCCCAGGGATCTGTTCTGGGCCCCCTGCTATGGAACGTCGCGTACGACGGCGTGCTGCGGTTACAGCTACCCCACGGCTGCGGAGCAGTGGCATACGCGGACGACTTAGTGGTAACCGCGATCGGGAGGGACTTGGAGGATGCCAAGGGAAAGGCTCGTGGGGCGGTAAGCCTAGCGAGCGACTGGATGCGGAGGAAGGGGCTGGAGATTGCGGCACAGAAGACTAAGGCTGCCTTGCTAATCGGTAGGCGGCATGTACGAGGACCGAGGGAGATCGAGGTCCTAGGCGAGACAGTTCCTCTGGATTCCCAGATTAAATATCTGGGGATATGGTTGGACACCAACGAGAGCTGGGTTAGGCATGTCGAGGAGGCATGCTGTAAGGCAGAGGCGACAGCTCGAGGACTGCGTTCTCTCATGCCGAGGATTGGAGGTGCCGGGAGCGGGGCAAGGAGGCTTCTTGCGTCTGCTCACCAGTCGGTCGTTCTGTACGGGGCCCCCGTATGGGCAGATGCGGTTGGCAAGCTACAGAAGGTGAGACAGATGCTGTGCAGGTCGCAGAGGAGTTTGCTCCTAGGCATAACCCGAGCTAACAGGACGGTGTCGAGCGAAGCGCTGCAGGTGCTGGCAGGGGTTCCTCCAATGGACCTCATGGCCACCCTGCGGAAAGATAATTTCAGAGCGTCGACGGCTGAGCGTAGCGCCAACGAGGACGGGATGATGGGCATTTGGCAACGGCGCTGGGACGAGGCTACTAAGGGCCTCTGGACGAAGCAGCTAATCCCGCAGATCAGGGAGTGGAAGGAGCGGCAGCACGGGGAACTGTCATACTGCACCATGCAGTTTCTTACTGGACATGGGCAGTTTGGCAGCTACCTGCAGAAGGTAGGAAAGGCTGCGTCCAATCGTTGCTTAGCGTGCAACACTCGAGACACTGCCGACCACACCCTTTTCCACTGTGAAGAGTGGGATGTGGAAAGACAGGAGGCAGAAGCGGCGGTTGGTGCAGCTATCCACGCGGGCAACCTGGTCGGGATAATGCTGCGAGGGCAGGAGGATTGGGATGCCATAGATAGGCTTTGCATGAGGATCTTGCTCAAAAAGGATCCTGTTGTGGCAGCGAGGTATGGAGCAAGTGATTCTTTGTGATAGGCAGTCTGTGATATTAGTGGTAGGGTTAGATGTTTTTCATGCTTGTTTGTTTACATTATTTATTTATAGTTATTTACATTTATTTATGTTTATATTTATTTATTTACATTTATTTATACTAAGTTTTATTTATATTAAGTAGTAGGGGTTTTGTCTATTAGGTATTAGGTCGTTGTCTTTGTTTTAATTGTTGTATGATTGGTTCTGTTTATCGAGTGGCTGTATTTATTGAGTGATTGGTTCTGTTGGTTCGAGTAAATGGAAGATGAAGGAAGATGAAGGACTGTAACGATGGTTGCATCAAATCATCACTGGGTCGAAGTTTATGCCGAGAGGCGGTCCCGACCCAGCTGGATGACTTTTCGAGTGATGGTGGTTTAGTGGGTATGGCCTCAACTGATGTTGAGGACGAGCCCCACACTCCCCTGCAGATATGTAGGGGGCAGGTGCGTAACGCATTCCACCATCAAAAAAAAAAAAAAAAAAAAAAAAAAAAAAAAAAAAAAAAAAAAAAAAAAAAGGTTAGGTTAGGTTAGGTTAGGTTAGGTTAGGTTCTCTCGGCGGACACCTGTAACCGCTAGAGAGCGCGTCCCCAGGTGGCGGATAGGGGAATGCTCGCCGGGTGGTAAGCCAACCACTCGGAGGGTAGGAGGGAAATAAAATACCTCCCGCGGACCAACAGGATTGCACGAAGGAGACAACCTTGTTAAAAAATTAGGGTGACCTTCCCTTAAGGGTCTGATCTATGTAATATGTCGAGTAGTTCTAACAAATTACCCCAGGGAGGTACCGGCAAAGCCGGGGAATCCTCCTCTACCCTTGTGGTAGACTGCCCCACGGATTCTGGGGGGGCAACTCCGATAACATGATGTCCTTGGTAGGAAACCAGGCCAAGGAATCATTACTAGCTTCTGGAATGAGCATGGAGGAGAAGGAGAAGGAGAAGGTTGAGATGGAAATCCTGTCAGGATTCCAGAGAACCGCTCCGCAAAGGAGCCCGGTCAAGCCCGGACCAAGCATCGTGAAGGAAGAGCATGATGCAGTCATCGTAGTAGATGACGAGGAGAGCGAAAACTCTGCGTCGGAATCAAAGCTTAAGGGAGAGAAACGAAAAGGCAGGATCTCGATATCGCCTCTGCGCCCGGATGCTAAGAAACCGAACGTAAGGGACATTGCCTACCCTGGTGCAGCTTTGTGGGCATCCTTAGGAAAGACGGTGGAAGAGGTAGACCACCTCTTGAACAAGTCTGTGAAGGGCCAGAAAGGAACGTCGATGTCACCACTGAGGCAGTCAGTTATTGCTTTGGTGAAGCAGCTGAAGCAGCACAGGAAGCAACTGGAAGTAGACCGAAACAAGGAGCACGCCGCGTTTGAAAGCATTAAAAGGGAGCTCAGGGAGGAACAGGCGGAGATTGCGCTCAGGAAAAAGCAATTGAAAATTGAAGAGATGAGGGCAGAAATTGCGAACAGGGTGAGGGAGGACATTGCCAAACAAAGACTGGCGTTTGGAGAGGAGGCGGAGGCCTTCAAAAAAAGACGGGAGGACGTGGAAAGATTGAGAGAGGAGGCAGCAGCCAAGAGCAGTAGGGTAGCGGAGCTAGAAAGCAGGCTAAAAACCATACATGAAGAGAACCAGGCCTACCTAGCAAACGTAGAAAAGGAGAGGGATACCCTGATAAAGGAGATGTCCGACACCATGGCTGATCTACGTAAGAGGTGCACCGAGGCGGAACTCAAACCAACCCAAGGAGAGAACATGCCAAGTACAAGTCCATCACCTGGCACTTCCCTTAGCTACGCCCGGACTACGGCGTCAATGCCACTAAATCTGGAAGTTAGCGCTGCCAGAGAAGACTTTTTCCTAAAGGAATGGCAAACCATTAGGACTATGGCGGGGGATAAAGACCTGGAGGGTGTTAGCCCGGCAATCACCGCGCTAATCCAACGGATCGCTGCGATAGACCAGGCGGGGATGGGGATGGCTATTGATGGTAGCAGGGTGCCGAAACCTACAGTCACCCAGCAACAACTGCAGGAAGCAGACACCCACGCAAAATTTGAGAAAATTCAAAACCATGTGTGGACGGAGGAGTCACTTACTGGCACTGAGATCGTGGCCTTAAACCCGGTCTTGTGCCATGATGAGGAGGCGGTAGGGTTAATCATACCCAAGGGAATGGAGGAAATGGAAGGAGGGATTCTTGCCATAGCCAAGGACAGGTTTCCTGACATTCTTAGCCTGGCAAAGGGAGGGGGGATCCTCGAATCCGCTACCAAAGTGGGTACGAAAACAAGGACGAGGAAGCTGTTGGTGGTCAACTGCGATGATATAGAAAATGCGGAGGACCTATATAGAGCATTCCAGAGTCTGGCCGCAATGGCCACCAACAACCAGGTGCACAAAATCGCCATCCCGGCGAGCGAGCACAAGGCGATTGCTATGAGACAAATGGCAAAATGTGCAATCAATGCACAAGGAGGCACCCATGTAAAAATCTGTCTCCCACCGGGCAGAAAGCCGACAGCCACAGGTCGCCCGGCTGTGAGCCGCCAAGGTAGCGTGAGGCCGCTACAAAAACGTAGAAACGAGGCAGTCCTCGTCAAAATGAGCAACCCTGAAGACTACCCGGAATTGCTTAGCAATGTCAGGAAAGCTATAAAAGGGAAAAACTGGGAGGGGGCAAAAATAGGTGAGGTGCGGCAGTCCAGAGAGGGTCACCTCCTAATTAGCCTGAAGGAGGGCAATGCGGAGACGTTGTCCAAGTTAATTGCTGCCAGAGGAGTTACCAACAAGATCGAGGCACTGAAGGGAGGGGACAAAGTAGTAACACTGATGGCGTCCAACATCGAAGCCGGCCTCACCGGCGATTCGATCAAAGAAGCTATTATAGAGGACCTCAAAGTGACATCTGCTACCCTGGAAGTTAAGGATCTAAGGCCTAGTGGCAAGTGGCAGCAGGCTGCCACTATTGTGGCTTCCCCAGAAACGGCAGCTGCAATACTAGCCCACCCGGGCATCACGATGGGGCTAACTACTGCGAGATTCAGGGAGCGCATCCGAATCGAACGCTGCCACCGGTGCTGGGAAACAGGGCACTTTGCCGCGCAATGCACTAGCAGCACCGATAGGTCAAAGTGCTGCCTGAGATGCGGCACTGCAGGACATAGCGTTGAGGCCTGTACCAGCGAACCCCACTGTCCGCTATGTAACCAGCCGCACAGAGCGTGGGCTGGAAAGTGTAGCCGGATGATAAGCGCACTGCAAGCAGCTAGAGCCGTTCAAAAGTGATATTAAACCCAACTGTGATAAATCCTGTGATATTTTACCGTCTGTTCGTCCCAATGTCTATAGTATTTATTTTATTTATTTTACTTATTTATGATTAAGAAACACATCGTACAAATCAACACAAACAGGAGTAAGAAATCCCATGATCTCATATTCCAAATGTGCCTCGAAAAAGGGTCTTACGCGGCTCTTGTTAGCGAGCCGAATAAGGAACTCCTTAGTAGAGGCGCAAAATGGATCACGAATAACGAGAAGTCCGCGGCCATATGGCTTGAAAATGGGAGATGCGATGTCAAGGCAAGTGGAGCAGCCTTCGCAAAAGCTCGCTTGGGGAATGTAGTGTTGTATTCGGTATACATTTCACCCAACATCAGCCGAATCGAGTATTGCGAGATGCTTGAGGAGATGCGCGAGGAAGTCCTAGGGGAAGCTCTAAACCACACGCTAGTAGTAGGCGGCGATTTCAACGCCAAAAGCCCAGCGTGGGGCTCTGTTAGCGAGGATTGGCGAGGGGAAACCCTCAAGGAATGGGCGGCAGGATTGGACTTGGCTATCGCAAACATTGGCACGAACGCCACCTTCTCCAAAGGCAAGACGCAAAGTGTGATTGACATTACCTTTGTAAGATCCGACGGTCGAGGAGGAGTAGAGGAATGGGCGGTTTCCAGCAGAGAGACTCTCAGCGACCATAACGCAATAGAGTTCCTGATTGGTGGGGAGGAGTTGGAACGCGCTGCTGCACCCAGTAGCGGCTGGAAGCTCCAAACTGCCAAACAGATTATGGCCTTCAGGAAGAAGCTGGGAGAGGAAATGCTGGTCACTGAGGAGGCTACTGTCGACTCCCTAACGGCGGCCATCCAAAGAGCGTGCGAGGCAGCCGCCCCCCGAACATTTAAAAAACGCCGGGAAGTCTACTGGTGGAGGCAGGAGGTGAAGGATGCTATCACAGCCAGGAACAGCTGCCGAAGAAAAGCTACGCGAGCCAGAGCAAAGCTTAGTACGCACCCGAGTGCAGAAAGCACAAGGGAATACGAAGCTGCTCTGGAAGGTCTGAAAGCGGCCAGGAAAAAGGTAAAAGGGCAAATCTACCTTGCCAAAAAGGAGTCTTTTAGGAAACTAAGCGCCGAGGTTGACAATAATGTCTGGGGGACTGCCTACCAGATTGTCTCCAAGCGAATAGGCAGGGATGCTGGCGCGGTGCTATCAAACGCCCAGCGCACATCCATTGCTGAGCAGCTGTTTCCGGCCCACAACATCAACAGGTGGGTGAGACCGGAAAATGGGGAAGTGAGACCAATTACAGAGACGGAGGTTCTAACCGCAATTGGTCAGCTGAAGACCAAAAAGGCCCCTGGCCCGGATGGCATTCCTGTCGAAGCCATCAAAGCCACAGCAGTTGATTACTTGGAGGACCTTGTTGAAATCTACCAGCGCCTGCTGTGCTTAGGAGAGTTCCCCGCAAACTGGAAGACCGCCAAGCTGGTGCTAAAGCATGGAGACGTCAATTACCACTTAACGCAGGTACTCAGCGGACACGGTAACTTTGGAACCTACTTGGAAAGATTTGGCCTCAGGGCAAATGCCGACTGTCCCTATTGCGCCTCGAGGGACACGGTACTGCACACGGTGCTCCAGTGTGAGCGATGGGACAAAATAAGGACCGCGCTTGGTAGTGGGCTACTAGAGCGACTGGAGTCCGACGGTATTGCATACGTAATGCTAGAGAGCGAGGAGAAATGGCACGCCATCAACGCCATGATCCAAGGGATCATGAGCGGGAAGGACGAGGACGAGAGAAGATAGATTCGATATGGGATTCCCAGACAAACCGCCAACCCCGAAGTATTGCGAGAGCAGTCCCAGGGTAGGTGGTGTTTCGATGGAGTGGAGTTTTAACGTGGTATTACCCCCTTAGATAGGGGGTCGAGTCCCGTACAACGTGCGTAAATGCATTTCTCCACTCCTCCAAAAAAAAAAAAAAAAAAAAAAAGGTTAGGTTAGGTTAGGTTGAGTTCTCTCGGCGGACACCTGTAACCGCTAGAGAGCGCGTCCCCAGGTGGCGGATAGGGGAATGCTCGCCGGGTGGTAAGCCAACCACTCGGAGGGTAGGAGGGAAATAAAATACCTCCCGCGGACCAACAGGATTGCACGAAGGAGACAACCTTGTTAAAAAATTAGGGTGACCTTTCCTTAAGGGTCAGATCTATGTAATATGTCGAGTAGTTCTAACAAATTACCCCAGGGAGGTACCGGCAAAGCCGGGGAATCCTCCTCTACCCTTGTGGTAGACTGCCCCACGGATTCTGGGGGGGGGCAACTCCGATAACATGATGTCCTTGGTAGGAAACCAGGCCAAGGAGTCATTATTAGCTTCTGGAATGAGCATGGAGGAGAAGGAGAAGGAGAAGGTTGAGATGGAAATCCTGTCAGGATTCCAGAGAACCGCTCCGCAAAGGAGTCCGGTCAAGCCCGGACTAAGCAAGGTGAAGGAGGAGCATGATGCAGTCATTGTAGTGGATGACGAGGAGAGCGAAAACTCTGCGTCGGAATCAAAGCCCAAGGGAGAGAAACGGAAAGGCAGAATTTCGATATCGCCTCTGCGCCCGGATGCTAAGAAACCGAACGTAAGGGACATTGCCTACCCTGGTACAGCTTTGTGGGCATCCCTAGGAAAGACGGTGGAAGAGGTAGACCACCTTTTGAACAAGTCCGTTAAGGGCCAGAAAGGAACGTCGATGTCACCACTGAGACAGTCAGTCATTGCTTTGGTGAAGCAGCACAGGAAGCAACTGGAAGTAGACCGAAACAAGGAGCACGCCGCGCTGGAAAGCATAAAAAGGGAGCTCAAGGAGGAACAGGCGGAGATTGCGCTCAGGAAAAAGCAATTAAAAATTGAAGAGATGAGGGCAGAAATTGCGAACAGGGTGAGGGAGGACATTGCCAAACAAAGACTGGCATTTGGAGAGGAAGCGGAGGCCTTCAAAAAAAGACGGGAGGACGTAGAAAAACTGAGAGAGGAGGCAGCAGCTAAGAACAGTAGGGTAGCGGAGCTAGAGAAGAAGCTAGAGTCACAGCACGCAGAAAATCAAATTTACTTAAACACAATGGAAAAGGAAAGGGATGTGTTGATAAGGGAAATGGCAGCAACCATTACTGAGCTGCGAAAAAAGTGTGAGGACAAGATGCCGAGCCCAAACCAAGAACCCGGCACGCTACCAACCGAGCTCCGCAAGGGAGGCAGCTCGATGGAGCAAGCGGCTGCACAAGCCACCACCTCAAACGCGATAACAACGGAGAGAGTCAGTTACGCGCAAACAACAGAAGTTGGGAGCGCGGCGCAAGCAAAAAGCCCTCCAGTCAAGGACTATTTTCTGGAGGAATGGTGGGCGATAAAAGAAACAGCCAACGCCATGGACCTCGGAAAAATAAACCCAGAGATGGTGGAACTATTAGGCAGGATAGCGTCGCTTGACCAAGCCGGCATGGCATTGGCCATAGACGGGAGACGAGTCCCGAAGCCAAAAGTTATGGAGAAACAACAGAAGGAGGCGATCACGTACCAGAAGTACCAGCAAATTAAAAACCTGGAATGGCCTGATGAGTCGCTTGTGGGCACAGAGATCGCGGTAGTAAACCCGGTCACGTGCCACGAAGAGGAGGCGATTGGTCTAATCATTCCAGAAGGTATGGAGGCTATGGACGAAGGAATCCTCTTTATAGCCAAAGCCCACTTCCCAGACATCCTGAGTCTGGCCAAGGAGGGAGGAGTCTTGGAATCCTCGACTAAAGTTGGTACCACAATCAGGACAAGAAAGGTCCTGGTTGCCAGGTGCAAAAACACAAATTTAGTTGAGGACATGTTTGAGGGGATGGCGAAACTCGGGGTGATGGCGATCAACAACCAGGTCGAAAAGCTAGCAATACCGGCCAGCAACGTAGTCGCCGAAGAAGCCAGGAAAATGGCCAAGTGCGCTTTGTACGAACAGAGGGGTTTACAGGTCAAAATCTGTACCCCGCCGGGGAAAAAGCCACCTGCGCTAAGTCCCCCGACAGTGAGCAGGCAAAACAGTGCCAGGCCAGCGGCAACAAGAAAACGGCCTGAAGCAGTGCTCATTAGAGGAGCCGACAAGAACGAATACCCTGAACTACTTGGTAGGGTCAGGAATGCAATCAGGGGAAAAGACTGGGAAGGGGTCAAGATTGACGAGGTCAGACAGACCAGAGAGGGTCACCTCCTTATAAGCCTCAAGGAGGGGAAGGCAGAGACCCTCTCGAGGCTGATAAGTGAGGGAGGCATCACAAACAAAAGGGAAACGCTAAAAGGTGGAAGCAGCACTGTGACCCTGATGGCCTCAAATATCGAGGCAGGCTTCACGGCGGTGGAAATTAAGGAAGCCATTGTCAACGAAATGAAAAAAATCGCCCCCGAGGAAGTGGAAGTGAGAGAGCTGAGGCCTAGTGGCAGGGGCCAGCAGGCTGCTACTGTCCTAGTCCCCCCAGCGGCTGCAGCCCTTATCCTAGCTCACCCGGGAATTATGATGGGCTTAACCATGGCCCGCTTCAGGGAGCGAATCAGAATAGACAGATGCCACAAGTGCTGGGAAGCTGGGCACTACGCCGGACAGTGTACCGGCACCGACAGGTCGAAGTGCTGTCTGAAGTGTGGCAAAGAAGGCCACACGGTGGTAGCCTGCACCAGCGACCCCTACTGCCCCCTGTGCAACCAGCCGCACAGAGCGTGGGCTGGTAGATGCAAAAGGATGTCTAGCGCGCTACAGTTGGCAAGAGCCGGCTCAAGGGACGCTAATCCACTGTGATACATATCTGTGATACTTACCTGTGATATTTACCTTGTTTCGTCCTATTTTTAAGTGTTAATTTATTAAACAACAATCAAAAAACACACTATACAATTAAATGCGAACAGGAGAAAAAAAGCCCATGACATGCTCTTCCAGATGTGCCTTGAAAAGGACTCCTTGGCTGCTCTAGTGAGTGAGCCAAACAAGGAACTCCTTAGTCGAAGCACAAAATGGATCCACAATAGAGAAAAATCGGCGGCAATATGGCTCAGCAATGGCAGATGCGAGGAGAAAGGGAGTGGAGTAGCGTACGTGAAAGCACGGCTGGGGGATGTAGTGCTGTACTCGGTTTACATCTCCCCCAACATAAGCCGCGACGATTACTGCGAGGCGCTGGACGACATGGGAAACGAAGTTCTGAGGGAATCCCCAAACCACATGTTGGTAATTGGCGGAGACTTCAACGCTAAGAGCCGAGCATGGGGCTCCGCCAGCGAGGATTGGAGAGGAACGACCCTCAAGGAATGGGCTGCTGGCCTGGATCTTGCAGTTGCAAATGTGGGCACGGAGGCCACCTTCTCTAAAGGACAGAAGCGAAGTGTCATTGATATTACATTCGTAAGGACAAACGGCAGAGGAACGTTATCAGATTGGGGAGTGTCCAGTAAAGAGACCCTCAGCGATCATATGGCAATTGAATTCCTGATTGGTGGAGTGGAGTTGGGACGTGTGGACAGGCCCAAAGGGTGGAGACTCCAAACCGTCAAACAGAAGACCATATTCAGGATAAAGCTGGGGGAGAAAATACTGGGCACAGAGGTGGTGACAGCGGATATCATGACGAAAGCCATACAGGAAGCCTGCGAAGCGGCCACTCCGCGTAAGGCCAACAAACGTCGCGAGGTGTACTGGTGGTGTGAAGCGGTGAAAGCTGCTATCTCTGCTAGAAACAGCTGCAGAAGGACCGCTACACGTGCCAGAGTAAAGACCCTAACGCACCCTGGAGATGATAGCACCCACGCGTACGATAGGGCCCTGGAAGATCTGAAACTGGCAAGAAGAGAGGTCAAGGGGCAGATCTACCTAGCCAAAAGGCACTCGTTCCGCAAGCTTTGCGAAGAGCTAGAGGATGACGTTTGGGGGACAGCGTACCAGACTGTGGTCAAGAGGATGGGCAAGGTGGAGGGCACGGTACTGTCGAATGCCCAGAGAGTATCCATTGCCGGGCAGCTGTTCCCTGTCCATAACATAACCAGGTGGATCAGAGCCGAACCCGGAGTTGCCAGCCCAATCACGAAGGCGGAGGTCCTTACGGCAATTGGGCAATTAAAAGCGAACAAGGCACCAGGTCCAGACGGAATTCCAGTCGAGGCTATTAAGGCTGCGGCTGTGGACTATGCTGAAGACCTGGCAGATTTGTACCAGCAACTGATGTGCGCAGGAGAGTTCCCCACCAGCTGGAAAGCGGCCAAGCTGGTGCTTATTCCGAAGCCTGGAAAAGATCCCGAAGAACCTGGAGGCACTAGGCCTATCTGTCTGCTGGACGTGCTCGGCAAAGTATTCGAGAGAATCATTGCCGACCGTCTAGTGCAGGTGTTGGAGGCCGGAGGCAGGGACCTAAACGACAGACAATATGGTTTTAGGAAGGGAAGGTCGACTCTTGATGCCGTGGAAGAAGTGCTGAGACTAACAAGGTCAGCAAATGAAGGTAACTGGAGGCACAGAGAGGTATGCTTTATCGTGGCCATTGACGTTAAGAACGCCTTTAACGTCGTCAGATGGTCCACGATAGTGGAGGAGCTACAAGCCAGAAGTGTCGACGGGTACCTCATAAACATCATTATGAGCTACCTTGAGAGCAGAACCATCATTCCGACGGAGGGAGTAACCACACAGGTCACAGCGGGAGTTCCACAGGGGTCCGTCCTCGGGCCCTTGTTGTGGAATTTGTCATACGACGGTGTTTTGGACCTTCCACTCCCGGATGGCTGCAGGGCGATTGCCTTTGCCGACGACCTCCTGGTCACCTGCATTGCGGAAGACTTGGAGTCGACCAAGGCAAAATGGAGGAAGAGCATTAGGCGCATCAGCAGATGGATAGACAGCAAGGGACTAGAAATCGCACCAGAGAAGACAAAGGCTGCGCTAATCACGGGTAGGAAGAAGGTGATAGGAGAGAGATCGATCAACGTTTTGGGAAGTCGAATAGAGCTGGATGATAGCCTCAAATACCTTGGCATATGGCTTGACAAGTGTGAGACGTGGGTCAAGCATGTGTCAGAAGCCTGTGCCAAGGCTGAGGTAAAGGCGCAGAGGCTAAGAATGGTTATGCCGAGGATTAGTGGAGCAGGCGATTGGGCAAGGAGGCTCCTAGCAACCACACATGCATCCATAGTACTCTATGGAGCGCCTGTGTGGGCGGAGGCGACAAAACTGAGCAGTGTTAGAGAGGCCCTGAACAGGTCGCAAAGACCAGTGCTGTTGGGCATCTGCAGAGCCAACAGAACGGTCTCTACGGTTGCCCTGCAGGTAATCGCGGGGGTTCTACCGCTAGACCTGCAAGCAAATGTAAGAAGAGAATGCAGAGGGAACGATGCGAGGGAGAGAGCCATAGTAAAGAGCAGATCTGTAGAAACCTGGCAGCATAGATGGAGCAGATCCGAAAAAGGAGAATGGACCAGGAGGCTGATTCCCATGATCGAACCATGGATGAACAGAGAGCACGGAGACCTGACGTACTGTCTCTCCCAGTTCCTGTCTGGACATGGCCATTTTAACGCCTACAGGCAGAGGATTGGGAAGACAGCGTCAAGAAGGTGCGGCGAGTGCAACGAGATCGACACTGCAGAGCACACGCTGTTCGTGTGCGATGACTGGGAAGCAGAGAGGGAGGCGGCGGTAGCAACGGTGGGAGAAAGGCTCTCAGCAGAAAATCTCACTGAGATTATGCTGAGAGGCCAAAAGGAGTGGGACGCCATCGAACTGCTATGCACAGGGATCCTTAGGAAAAAGGACCCTGTGGTAGCTGCCAGAATGGCGATAGACTGATAAACCTGTGATATTAAAACTAGATAGCTGTAATATTTTGAATTTCTTTGTGATACGTACTTTATGTACTCGATGTTTGATGTTTGTCCTGTATCTACGTTGTTGATGTCCTTTACTTACTTTATTTGATGTCCTGTAATGTACTCGGCTGGTTGATCTGAAAAAGACAATAGTGATTAGCAAAATCGCCAAATGTGTCGAAGATATGCCTAAAGGCGGTACCGACACACCTGGTTGAAGATCCGAAGTGATGGAGTTTTAGTGGGTATGGCTTCAGTAGAAACTGAGGTTGAGTCCCACACTCCCCCGCTGGAGCGGGGGTGCGTAATGCATTTCTCCATCTAAAAAAAAAAAAAAAAAAAAAAAAAAAAAAAAAAAAAAAAAAAAAAAAAAAAAAAAGGTTAGGTTGAGTTCGGGCCTGGCGCTGGTCGAGAGCGGACGTGCTTTCTGCCGCTCCGCCAATTTGCACACCATCGGTGCAAAAGCCACCGAATCTCCTCGGTAATGAGGCAAGTGGCTTGCCACACGGTTTTTCCATGTGAAGGGCACTAATTAATGATTAATTAGTGCCCATTTTTCCTTTTTTTCGAGAGCTGCCAGCGCGTATGCTGGCTATTTTTGGTGTTTGTGTCGGTTGTTTGTGTTCGTCAACGCGGCAATTCCGGTCTATCCACGCTTTCCCGGGAAATGGGGCCTCATGTTGGCTTCACTACCTGGAAATGTGTTGGATGGAGCCAGTTTTCGTGCTTTTTTTGTCAGTTTTCGCAGCCCCCAGCGCTTATGCTGGCTTTGTTTGTTGTGTCTATTTTCGGTGTTTGCGTTCGTCTTCGCAGAAACTCTGCTCTGGTTCGCTTTTCCGGGAAATGGTGCCACATGTTGTGCATCACTACCGGAAAATCCACTGGACAGAGTCGAGCAGGTCGTTCGCGTTTGATTCGGGAGCCCCAGCGCATATGTTGGCTGTTTTGTTGTGTTTGTTCGGTGCTCGGGAAAGTGACGCTTTCCCGGGAAACTGCTCTTCTGAGCTAATGGATTGCTGGTAACTCTGAGTGAGTATTTTGGGGCATTTGGGGCGCTAATTTATAATTAGGTTCATCTGCGGGAAGAAGGCGTGACTTGACAGGAATGTCAAGAAGGCGGCCAAATTGGTATTTCGATTGTTGATTTTCGTTCGAAAATCAACCTAAGTGGAGGTGACGTGCAGGGATGACGTACCCCACGATTTCGGTCATGATGCCTGATGACGGCATCAATACTTAGAGTTTCGTTCGAGATTTTGTCTGAAATTTTGCGCGAGATTTTCGGCTTTTCGATTTTTGTTTGCAGATATTTTCCTGTTTAGGGAAATATTAGTTGTCGCTGTAGGATGGAGCCCTGGATCCACCGGAGCTGTTTTATTTTATTTTTATTTGTTTTATTATGTAGCCCTGTCCACATCCTATGTCCCCGTCGACTTTCGCGACTTTGTCGAAGTTTTTGTTTCGGGGCGCCTCGACGCCATGTCTGCGCGGGGTGGCGCAAAACTGGCTCTGCGCATGCGCAACTTTTTTTTTTTTTTTTTTTTTCTTCTCCATTAGTAAACTCACTTAGTCACTTAGTAAAGTCAAGTCACTTAGTAAATTCAGTCAAACTTTAACTTGTCAAGTAGCTGCGATGAACTTAAGAGCAATGCCGGTGGGAGCATAGCTCCTGGCGGGGTCACCCTTGCCGGTAAGGTCGAGAGGGAGCAGTGAACGAAAACAGAAAAATCCACCAAGCGTCTGTCTCGTATCGAGCGGCTTGGTGGCAGCGTCTGATCCCTGTGGGGCGGCTGTCTCACACACCTGGAGGAAGGTATAAAACTCAAACAGAGGGAAACTGTATAAACCAAACATGGACTCCATTAACGAGAAAATGTTTACGGTGCAAGGGAGGGATACCCTAGTACCGGTCGGGATTGGTAGTGAGCGAGCAGGCTCCGCCCGACCGTCATCCAGCAACTGCCCAAATGCAGTGGTGTCAAACCAGGCCGCTGCATTAGATAATGCTACTGGTGCATTGGAGACGAGAGGAGCGACTTCCCAGGGCTTAACCCCGGAAGAGCGCGAGATGCTGCAGAAGCATACTGAGAACCGGAGGATACCGGTTAGGTCCCCGGTTAGTAAGTCGAGCATGAACATGTCGATTGACATTTCGTCTGGCTCTTCGCCGGAGCTGCAGGAGGAGCAGCAGGCGAAAAAGCGGAGGGGGAATGGCAAGGGCGGCACGGTGGTCAAAGTCCAGGACCTGCAGATGACGGTGGACAAGATCGCGTCGCTTAGGGGCGTCGATCTTGAAAAGGTCGACAGGACAAAGAGGCAGTCGACGTCCAAATCCAGCAGGAAACTGCTGGACCCGGAATATGCCAAGGTCGACCGGATCAAGGAAGGACTGTGCGCGGAATTAGAGGAGGTGCGGAGGCAGAAGAGTGAGCTAGAGACAGAGAGGAAGAAGCTCAAGGTGGTGGAGGACTTCAAGGCAGCCCTGGCTAAACAGCAGGAGGAGCTGAGGAGGGACCAGGGGGCGTACCAGCATCAAAAGACCGATGACGCCATTGCCGGGAAGACGCTTAAGCGCGACCTAGCAAGGGCGGAGCTGCAGGCGCTTAAGGACGAGCGGGAGGACCAGGCCAAGGCCAAGAATGTGGAAGGTGGCCAAACCGTAGCTGGGGTCAGCTACGCGCAGACTATTAGCGGCAGCTTGCCCCCACCAACAGTGCTCCCGAGGGACGACCCCTTCAAAAGGGAATGGGCCCGTATATTGAAGAGGGCGAAGGGAGAGGCTTCAGTGGCCACCCTGTCCGAACTGGTGGCCATGATAGAGGCTGCCGAACTGCGGGGGATGAACCTGGCCATCGACGGCGACAAAGTCCCCCGGCCGAAAATAACCGCCGCCGAGAGGAAGAACGCGACTTCCTACGAGTTGTATGTGCACGCGGGGCACAGGGACTGGCCCACCGAGGCCTACACGGGGACGGTGGTGGCAGCAATCAACCCGATTGTTGCGCACGAGGAGGAGGTCGTGGGAATAGTCGTCCCCGCGGGCAAGGAGGCGATGGACGAGGGACTACTCGGGATCGTAAAAAATCGCTTCCCGGACATCACGTGTCTCGGGGCCGAGGGAGGCGTCCTCGAGTCCACTACGAAGGTAGGGGACAAGACGAGGACCAGGAGAATCATGGTGGTACGGTGCGAGCAGCCAGAAGGTAATGAAACTTTATTTCTGGCGTTGCTCAAACTGGCGGAGATGGCCGCGGCAAACGGGGTAGAGAATATCTCTATCCCGGCCGGGGGGCCGACCACCACAACCTACCGCAAGATGGCGGAATGCGTTTTTGTGGCGCAAAGGGGGATTAACGTGAAGATCTGCGTGCCGCCCCAGCAAGAGGCGCAGTCTGGCCGGGCAACCCAGGCCCGCCCTACTTTGGCCCGACAGCCAAGTAGGCGACCCCATCCCAGGAAGGAGACCGAGGCGCTCATCGTCAGGGGGAACAGCCCCGAAGAGTACCCGTCCCTTCTAGCAAGCGTCAGGAAGGCGCTTAACGGAAGGGACCTCGAAGGGGCAAATGTCGGGGAGGTGCGGCAGACGAGAGATGGGCACCTCCTAATCAGCTTGAACGAGGGGGAGGCCAAGGGGATGGCTAGGCTCATCACCGAGAGCGACGTCGGCAGCAAGGTGGAGGTCCTAAAGGGCAACCGAAGATCCACCTTGATGATGTCGAACATCGAGGCCGCCCTTACGGAGGAAGAAATTAAGCGGGCCGTCAGCGAACAGGCCAGTGTGAGGGAGGACTCCTTTGAGATCAAGGATCTACGCACTGGCCTTAGAGGGAAACTGGCGGCGAATATTGTGGCTTCTGCCGAAACCGCCGCCAAAATCCTCGAACATGGGGGGATTGTTGTGGGGCTGAGCGCAGTCAGCGTGAGGGCTCGGGTCAATGTGGAGAAGTGCCACAGGTGTTGGGAGCCTGGGCACTTTGCCAGTCGGTGCAGCGGCACCGACCGCTCGGCAAGCTGCCTGAAGTGTGGTAAGGAGGGGCACAAGGCAGACAAGTGCTCAGAGGAGCCCCACTGCCCCCTCTGCAACCAGCCGCATCGGGCCTGGACGGGCAGATGCGGCCGCATGAAGGCCTTCATGAAGGCGGCGTTGGGCAGGGGTAATGCCGAGGGTGGCAGGACGCCAGTCCCGGTAGAGGCCCAGTGATATTATAGTCTGTGATATTTTTGCTTGTTAGTCCGTGATATTTTTTCTTTGTTTTTTATCTTTATTGCCTGTTTGTTAGTTTGTATCGTGATTTATTTATATTTATACCTTTTTATATTATCTGTTGTCCGCGTAATTTATACTATTTATTCATTTTACACTACTTGTCGTCCGTTTAATTTATTAATTAATTTATTTTATGCAAGCCACAAATAACACAGGTCAGCTGGTGGTCCAGCTAAATATGAATAGGTGCAGGAGGGCACACGACCTGTTGTTTGAGAGATGCAGGAGGAAGGGCGTTTGTGCCGCACTCGTCAGCGAGCCAAACAGGGAGATCGTCTCAAAAAGCGCGGGATGGGTGACGAACGAGGCGAGGTCGGCTGCGATCTGGGTGGCGAACGCGCGGTGCGATAACAAGTGCAGCGGGGCTGCATTTGTCAACATTAGGGTGGGGGGTACATCACTTTACTCGGTGTATCTCTCCCCGAATGACGACAGGGCGACGTTCGAGAGGGAGCTGGACGAACTGCACGCGCGCATCGCAATGGAGCCACCGGGGACTGTGATCGTAGTTGGGGGTGACTTCAACTCGAAAAGTCACGCGTGGGGGTCAGATGTTGAGGACCGGAGTGGGGACATCCTCAGGGACTGGGCAGATATCCTAGACCTGGAGGTGGCCAACCTCGGCTCAACACCGACGTTTGAAAGGAACGGTCAGACGAGCATTGTGGACGTGACCTTCTTTATGCGTGGTGGAAGGGGCGGTGGCGTGGAAAACTGGGAGGTCTCGAGGAAGGAGACTCTCAGCGACCACAATGCCATTGAGTTCCTCATCACTGCTGAAGAGGGAAGCAGGCTGGACGAGCAGCAGCAGAGGGGATGGCGGATTCAGACAGAGGGGCAAAAACGGAAGATGCGTGCGGCTCTGGGCGAGCGGTTATTCAGCGTGGGCGACTTCACAGTCGACACGTTGACCCGCGCCCTGCAGGAGTCGTGCGAGGTGGCAGCTCCTTCGCATCGTGGGCGAAGGCGCAAGCCTGTATACTGGTGGTGCGACAGTGTCGGGGAGGCTCTGTCCATCAGAAACCGATGCCGAAGGATGGAGCAGCGAGCAAGAGACAGGGCCAGACGATTAGGCAGTGAGCAGAATCTGGCAGCTCACCTTGTGACCCTGGACCATCTCAGGGAAGCAAGAGGGGCTGTCAGATCTGCGATCACGCGGGCCAAGAAGGCATCTTTCAGGAGGCTGATTGATAGCGTCGAGGATGACGTGTGGGGATCGGCATATCAGCTGGTTTGCAAGAGGATGGGAAAGCTTTCCGCCCCCATCCTATCCAGGATGCAAAAGATCGCAATTGCAGACCAGTTGTTCCCGACCCACCCCGCCGCATTGTGGGACAAGCCGACAGCTGACTGGGGAGGCGAGGAGAGGGTAACTGTCGAGGAAGTGGAGAGGGCGGTTTGCAGGCTGGGCAATAAGAAGGCCCCCGGCCCTGATGGTATCCCCGCCGAAGCGATCAAGCTGCTCGTGATGGACTACGCCGAGGACCTGGCTGGACTGTATAGCAGACTAATCCAGTCAGGCACATTTCCGAATCGGTGGAAGAAGGCGCGAGTGGTTTTGATCCCCAAGGCCGGGAAGAACCCGGAGGAAGAGGGAGGGGCAAGGCCGATTTGTCTACTCGACACACTTGGCAAGGTTTACGAGAGGGTGATTCACGGGAGGATTGTGGATGCCCTGGAACGGTCCGGAAATGACTTGGACGAGCACCAGTATGGGTTTAGAGCCGAACGCTCTACGCTGGATGCCGTCCAAGAAGTCGTTAGGATTGTTCGGTCGGCGAAGGAGGGATCGTGGAGGAGCAGAGAGCTCTGCATCGTTGTCGCCATGGACGTCCGCAATGCCTTTAACACGGCAAAGTGGACAGAAGTGGTGGCAGAGCTGCAGAGGAGGGAGGTGGACCAGTACCTCATCAGGCTCATGATGAGTTATCTGGAGGACCGGGAGCTGGTCGTCGAAGGGACGAGCAGGATGATGTCGGTGGGAGTACCGCAAGGATCAGTGTTGGGACCCCTGTTGTGGAATGTGGCGTATGACGGTGTGCTAAGGCTGCAGCTCCCTCGGGACTGCAGTTCTATAGCATACGCTGACGATCTTGTCATCGCCGCAATAGGCAGGGACCTCCCAGAGACGAAGGCCAAGGCGGAAGAATCGATTAGGCTAGTCAACAGATGGATGGGAGAGAAGGGGCTGGAGATCGCAGCTGAGAAGACGAAGGCGGCGCTTCTCATTGGGAGGCGTAAGGCGATCGGCGCTAGAGAGATAGATTCTTTGGGTGAGACGGTGCAGCTAGAGCCGCACCTGAAACACCTGGGAATCTGGATTGACAGCGCGGGGAGCTGGGTGAAGCACGTGGAGGAGGCGTGCCGCAAGGCTGAGGCGACAGTCCGCGGACTTCGCTGTCTCATGCCCAGGATTGGTGGTGCCGGCGACGCGGCGAGGAGGCTACTGGCATCTGTGCACCAGTCGGTGCTGTTGTATGGGGCCCCCGTATGGGCAGATGCGGTCAGGCTCCAGAAGGTCCGGAACACGCTCAACAGATCGCAGAGAGGCACTCTTATTGGTATCTCTCGTGCCAATAGGACTGTCTCTACCGAGGCGATGCAGGTGGTGGCAGGAGTCCTACCTATGGACCTGTTAGCCAGCCTGCGGAAACTGGATTGGAGGGCCACAACAGCTGAGCGCGTGGAGAATCGGGAGAGGACGATGGATGTCTGGCAGCGGCGATGGAACGATGCTCCGAAGGGCGCATGGACCAGGCAGCTGATACCGGAGATCAGGTTATGGAGGGATAGGTTGCACGGCGAGTTGTCGTACTGCGCCACCCAGTTCCTTACTGGACATGGCCAGTTCAACAGCTACCTGCAACGGATTGGTAAGACTGCGTCCGATCGCTGCTACTCATGCAACGTCCCGGACACCGCCGAGCACCCCCTTTTCTATTGCGAGGAGTGGGAGGATGAAAGGGATCGAGCTACGAGAGCAGTGGGCGTAGAGCTCCATCCGGGGAACCTGATTGAGGTGATGCTGCGCGGGCCCGAGGAGTGGAAGGCCGTCGATTCGTTGTTTTTGGGCAATCTTCGCCGGAAGGATCCGGTTGTGGAGGCGCGTTTTTCGATTTAGAAGGAAGGAGGGAAGGAAGGGTTCCGTGATACGAGTGGCTTAGCCGTGAGGTCAGCCACTTTCGTATGATTCCAATAGCCATTTACTACGATGTAATGCCGAAAGGCGGTCCTGTAGTAAATGGTTTATAGCTTCGCAGTGATGGAGGTTTAGTGGGTATACTTCTTGTTCGAGCAAGAAGGAGTCCCACACTCCCCCGCGGAAATGCGGGGGGCCGGTGCTTAACGCATTCCTCCATCAAAAAAAAAAAAAAAAAAAAAAAAAAAAAAAAAAAAAAAAAAAGGTTAGGTTAGGTTAGGTTAGGTTCCGGAAGGATCCGGTTGTCGAGGCGCGTTTCGATTTAGAAAGAAGGAGGGAAGGAAGGGTTCCGTGATACGAGTGGCTTAGCCGTAAGGTCAGCCACTTTCGTATGACTTCGATAGCCATTTACTACGATGTAATGCCGAAAGGCGGTCCCGTAGTAAATGGTCTATAGCTTCGCAGTGATGGAGGTTTAGTGGGTATACTTCTTGTTCGACCAAGAAGGAGTCCCACACTCCCCCGCGGAAATGCGGGGGGCCGGTGCTTAACGCATTGCTCCATCAAAAAAAAAAAAAAAAAGTTAGGTTAGGTCAGGTTAGGTTAGGTTAGGTGATGCTGCGCGGGCCCGAGGAGTGGAAGGCCGTCGATTCGTTGTTTTTGGGCATTCTTCGCCGGAAGGATCCGGTTGTGGAGGCGCGTTTTTCGATTTAGAAGGAAGGAGGGAAGGAAGGGTTCCGTGATACGAGTGGCTTAGCCGTGAGGTCAGCCACTTTCGTATGATTCCGATAGCCATTTACTACGATGTAATGCCGAAAGGCGGTCCCGTAGTAAATGGTCTATAGCTTCGCAGTGATGGAGGTTTAGTGGGTATACTTCTTGTTCGAGCAAGAAGGAGTCCCACACTCCCCCGCGGAAATGCGGGGGGCCGGTGCTTAACGCATTCCTCCATCAAAAAAAAAAAAAAAAAGGTTAGGTTAGGTTAGGTTTAGCCTGATTGGAGTTCGGGCCGGGCGCTGGTCGAGAGCGGACGTGTTTTCTGCCGCTCCGCCAATTTGCACACCATCGGTGCAAAAACCGCCGAATCTCCTCTGAAATGAGGCAAGTGGCTTTGCCACACGGTTTTCCACGTAAATGGCACTAATTAATGATTAATTAGTGCCGTTTTTCCGCGTTTTTTCCGTTTTTTTCGAGAGCTGCCAGCGCGTATGCTGGCTATTTTTGGTGTTTGTGTCGGTTTTGTGCTCGTCAACGCGGCAATTCCGCTCTATCCACGCTTTCCCGGGAAATGGGGCCTCATGTTGGCTTCACTACCTGGAAATGTGTTGGGTGGAGCCAGTTTTCGCAGTTTTCGTGAGTTTTGCAGCCCCCAGCGCTTATGCTGGCTTTGTTTTTCGCAGCTTGTTCGGTTTGATCTGGCGATGGTTTTTCCCTGGGAAATGGCTCCTCATTTTCGAGGGTCACTACCGGGAAATGTGTTGTTTTTCGAGAGCGGGTAGCGCGTATGCTTGCCATTTTCTTGTGTGTGTTTTCGGTGTTTGCGTTCGTCTTCGCGGAAACTCTGCTCTGGTTCGCTTTTCCGGGAAATGGTGCCACATGCTGTACATCACTACCGGAAAATCCACTGGACAGAGTCGAGCAGGTCGTTTGCGTTTGATTCGGGAGCCCCCAGCGCTTATGCTGGCTGTTTTGTTGTGTTTGTTCGGTGCTCGGGAAAGTGACGCTTTCCCGGGAAACTGCTCTTGTGAGCTACCTGGAGGAATTGTTTGCGAAAGTACTGAGTGAGTATTTTGGGGCATTTGGGGCGCTAATTGTAATTAGGTTTCATCTGCGGGGAGAAGGCGTGACTTGACAGGAATGTCAAGAACGCGGCCAAATTGGTATTTCGCTTGTTGATTTTTGTACGAAAATCAACCCAAGTGGAAGTGACGTGCAGGGATGACGTACCCCACGATTTCGGTCATGATGCCTGATGACGGCATCAATACTTAGAGTTTCGTTCGAGATTTTGTCTGAAATTTCGCTCGAGATTTTCGGCTTTTCGATTTTGTCATGTTTTCCTGCTTAGGATATTTTCCTGTTTAGGGAAATATTGGTTGTCGCTATAGGATGGAGCCCTGGATCCACCGGAGCTGTTATATTTGTTTTATTATGTAGCCCTGTCTGTCCACATCCTATGTCCCCGTCGACTTTCGCGACTTTGTCGAAGTTTTTGTTTCGGGGCGCCTCGATTATTTTTTTTTTTTTTTTTTGCGCATCGTGGAGTTTTTTCTGGGTGGTTTCGTTCTGTCGGGCCTTGTCAAAGGTCACGTCAGAGGAGTGTTTGTCAAGTAGCTGCGATGAACTTAAGAGCAATGCCGGTGGGAGCATAGCTCCTGGCGGGGTCACCCTTGCCGGTAAGGTCGAGAGGGAGCAGTGAACGAAAACAGAAAAATCCACCAAGCGTCTGTCTCGTATCGAGCGGCTTGGTGGCAGCGTCTGACCCCTGTGGGGAGGCTGTCTCACACACCTGGAGGAAGGTATAAAACTCAAACAGAGGGAAACTGTATAAACCAAACATGGACTCCATTAACGAGAAAATGTTTACGGTGCAAGGGAGGGATACCCTAGTACCGGTCGGGATTGGTAGTGAGCGAGCAGGCTCCGCCCGACCGTCATCCAGCAACTGCCAAAATGCAGTGGTGCCAAACCAGGCCGCTGCATTAGATAATGCTACTGGTGCGTTGGAGAGTAGAGGAGCGACTTCCCAGGGCTTAACCCCGGAAGAGCGCGAGTTGTTGCAAAAACACACTGAGAACAGGAGGATACCGGTAAGGTCACCGGTCAGTAAGTCGATGAACATGTCGATTGACATTTCGTCTGGCTCTTCGCCGGAGCTGCAGGAGGAGCAGCAGGCAAAAAAGCGGAGGGGGAATGGCAAGGGCGGCACGGTCAAAGTCCAGGATCTGCAGATGGCGGTGGACAAGATCGCGTCGCTTAGGGGCGTCGATCTGGAAAAAGTCGACAGAACCAAGAGGCTGTCGACGTCCAAGTCCAACAGGAAACTGCTGGACCCGGAGTATGCGAAGGTCGACCGGATCAAGGAGGGACTGTGCGCGGAGTTAGAGGAGGTCCGGAGGCAGAAGAGCGAGCTTGAGACCGAAAGGAAGAAGCTCAAGGTGGTGGAGGACCTGAAGGCAGCCCTGGCCAAACAGCAGGAAGAGCTGAGGAAGGACCAGGGGGCTTACCAGCGGCAAAAAACAGATGACGCCATTGCCGGGAAAACGCTCAAACGCGAGCGCGACCTAGCAAGGGCGGAGCTGCAGGCGCTCAAGGACGAGCGGGAGGATCTGGCCAAGGTCAAGAGCGTGGAAGGTGGCCAAGCCGTAGCTGGGGTCAGCTACGCGCAGACCATTAGCGGCAGCTTGCCCCCACCAACAGTGCTCCCGAGGGACGACCCCTTCAAAAGGGAATGGGCCCGTATATTGGAGAGGGCGAAGGGAGAGGCTTCATTGGCCACCCTGTCCGAACTGGTGGCCATGATAGAGGCAGCCGAACTGCGGGGGATGAGCCTGGCCATCGACGGCGACAAAGTCCCCCGGCCGAAAATAACCGCCGCCGAGAGGAAGAACGCGACTTCCTACGAGTTGTATGTGCACGCGGGGCACAGGGACTGGCCCATTGAGGCCTACACGGGGACGGTGGTGACAGCAATCAACTCGATTGTTGCACACGAGAAGGAGGTCGTGGGAATAGTTGTCCCCGCGGGTAAAGAGGCGATGGAGGAGGGATTACTCGGCATCGTAAAGAACCGCTTCCCGGATATCATGTGCCTCGGGACTGAGGGAGGCGTCCTTGAGTCCACTACGAAGGTAGGGGACAGGACGAGGACCAGAAAAATTATGGTGGTGCGGTGCGAGCAACCAGAAGGCAATGAAGCCTTATTTCTGGCGCTGCTCAAACTGGCGGAGATGGCCGCGGCAAACGGGGTAGAGAATATCTCTATCCCGGCCGGGGGGCCGACCACGACAACCTACCGCAAGATGGCGGAATGCGTTTTTGTGGCACAAAGGGGGATCAAGGTGAAGATCTGCGTGCCACCCCGGCAAGAGGCGCAGTCTGGCCGGGCAACCCAGGCCCGCCCTACTCTGGCCCGACAGCCCAGTAGACGACCCCATCCAAGGAAGGAGACCGAGGCGCTCATTGTCAGAGGGAGCAGCCCCGAAGAGTACCCGTCCCTTCTAGCAAGCGTCAGAAAGGCGCTTAACGGAAGGGACCTCGAAGGGGCAAAAGTTGGGGAGGTGCGGCAAACACGAGATGGGCACCTCCTGATTAGCTTGAGCGAGGGGGAGGCTAAGGGGATGGCTAGGCTCATCGCCGAGAGCGACGTCGGCAGCAAGGTGGAGGTCCTAAAGGGCGACCGAAGATCCACCTTGATAATGTCGAACATCGAGGCCGCCCTTACGGAGGATGAGATTAAGCGGGCAATCAGCGAACAGGCCAGTGTGAGGGAGGACTCCTTCGAGATTAAGGACCTGCGCACTGGCCTTAGGGGGAAACTGGCGGCGAATATTGTGGCTTCAGCCGAAACCGCCGCCAAAATCCTCGAACATGCGGGGATTATTGTGGGGTTGTCCGCGGTCAGCGTGAGGGCTTGGGTGAACGTGGAGAAGTGTCACAGGTGTTGGGAGCCTGGGCACTTTGCCAGTCGATGCAACGGCACCGATCGCTCGGCAAGCTGCCTGAAGTGTGGCAAGGAAGGGCACAAGGCAGATAAGTGCTCAGAGGAGCCTCACTGCCCCCTCTGCAACCAGCCGCATCGAGCCTGGACGGGCAGATGCGGCCGCATGAAGGCTTTCATGAAAGCGGCGTTGAGCAGGGGTAATGCCGAGGGTGGCAAGACGCCAGTCCCGGTAGAGGCCCAGTGATTTTATAGTCTGTGATATTTTTGATTGTTAGTCCGTGATATTTATTCTCTGTTTTTATCTTTATTGCCTGTTTGTTAGTTTTATATCGTGTTTTATATATATTTATACCTTTTATACTATTTGTTGTCCGCGTAATTTACACTATTTATTTATTTTATACTACCTGTTGTCCGTTTAATTTATTAATTAATTTATTCTATTTTACATAATGCAAGCCACAAATAACATAGGTCAGCTGGTGGTCCAGCTAAACATGAATAGGTGCAGGAGGGCACACGACCTGTTATTTGAGAGATGTAGGAGGAAGGGCGTTAGTGCCGCACTCGTCAGCAAGCCAAACAGGGAGATTGTCTCAAAAAGCGCGGGATGGGTGACGAACAAGGCGAGGTCGGCTGCGATCTGGGTGGCGAACGCGCGGTGCGATGACAAGTGCAGCGGGGCTGCATTTGTCTACATTAGGGTGGGGGGTACATCGCTTTACTCGGTGTATCTCTCCCCGAATGACGACAGGGCGACGTTCGAGAGGGAGCTGGACAAACTGCACGCGCGCATCGCTATGGAGCCACCGGGGAGCATGATCGTAGTTGGGGGGGACTTTAACTCGAAGAGTCACGCGTGGGGGTCCGGATGTTGAGGACCGGAGGGGGGACATCCTCAGGGACTGGGCAGATAGCCTAGACCTGGAGGTGGCCAACCTCGGCTCAACACCGACGTTTGAGAGAAATGGGCAAACGAGCATTGTGGACGTGACCTTCTTTATGCGTGGTGGAAGGGGCGGTGGCGTGGAAAACTGGGAGGTCTCGAGGGAGGAGACTCTCAGCGACCACAATGCCATTGAGTTCCTCATCACTGCTGAAGAGGGAAGCAGGCTGGACGAGCAGCAGCAGGGAGGATGGCGAATAGAGACGGAGGGGCAGAAACGGAAGATGCGTGCGGCTCTGGGTGAGCGGTTATTCAGCGTGGGCGACTTCACAGTCGACACGTTGACCCGCGCCCTGCAAGAGTCGTGCGAGGTGGCAGCTCCTTCGCATCGTGGGCGAAGGCGCAAGCCTGAATACTGGTGGTGCGACAGTGTCGGGGAGGCTCTGTCCACCAGAAACCGGTGCCGAAGGATGGAGCAGCGAGCAAGACATAGAGCCAGGCGAGTAGGCAGTGAGCAGAATCTGGCAGCTCACCTTGTGACCTTGGACCATCTCAGGGAAGCAAGAGGGGCTGTCAGATCTGCGATCACGCGGGCCAAGAAGGCATCATATCGAAGCCTGATCGATAGTGTGGAGGATGACGTGTGGGGATCGGCATATCAGCTGGTTTGCAAGAGGATGGGAAAGCTATCCGCTCCCATCCTATCCAGAATGCAAAAGATTGCAATTGCAGACCAGTTGTTCCCGACCCACCCCGCCGCGTTGTGGGACAAACCGGCGGTTGATTGGGGAGACGAAGGGAACGTAACTATCGAGGAAGTGGAGAGGGCGGTTGGCAGGCTGGGCAATAAGAAGGCCCCCGGCCCTGATGGTATCCCCGCCGAAGCGATCAAGCTGCTCGTGGTGGACTACGCCGAGGACCTGGCTGGACTGTATAGCAGACTAATCCAGTCAGGCACATTCCCGAATCGGTGGAAGAAGGCGCGAGTAGTCTTGATCCCCAAGGCCGGGAAGAACCCGGAGGAAGAGGGAGGGGCAAGGCCCATCTGTCTACTGGACACGCTAGGGAAGGTATACGAGAGGATAATTTATGGGAGGCTCGTGGATGCCCTGGAACGGTCCGGAAATGACTTGGACGAGCACCAGTCCGGATTCAGAGCTGAACGCTCTACGCTGGATGCCGTCCAAGAAGTCGTGAGGATTGTTTGGTCGGCGAAGGAGGGATCGTGGAGGAGCAGAGAGCTCTGCATCGTTGTCGCCATAGATGTCCGCAATGCCTTTAACACGGCAAAGTGGACAGAAGTGGTGGCAGAGCTGCAGAGGAGGGAGGTGGACCAGTACCTCATCAGGCTCATGATGAGTTACCTGGAGGACCGGGAGCTGGTCGTCGAAGGGACGAGTAGGACGATGTCGGCGGGAGTACCGCAAGGATCAGTGTTGGGACCCCTGCTGTGGAATGTGGCGTATGACGGTGTGCTAAGGCTGCAGCTCCCTCGGGACTGCAGTTCTATAGCATACGCTGACGATCTGGTCATCGCCGCAATAGGCAGGGACCTCCCAGAGACGAAGGCCAAGGCGGAGAATTTGATTAGGCTAGTCAACCGATGGATGAATGAGAAGGGGCTGGAGATCGCAGCCGAGAAGACGAAGGCGGCGCTTCTCATTGGGAGGCGTAAGGCGATCGGCGCTAGAGAAATAGATTCCTTGGGTGAGACGGTGCAGCTAGAGCCGCACCTGAAACACCTAGGAATCTGGATCGACAGCGCGGGGAGTTGGGTGAAGCACGTGGAGAAGGCTTGCCGCAAGGCTGAGGCAACAGTCCGTGGACTTTGTTGTCTCATGCCCAGGATTGGTGGTGCCGGCGATGCGGCGAGGAGGCTACTGGCATCTGTACACCAGTCGGTGCTGTTATATGGGGCCCCCGTATGGGCAGATGCGGTCAGGCTCCAAAAGGTCCGGAACGTGCTTAACAGATCGCAGAGAGGCACTCTTATTGGTATCTCTCGTGCCAATAGGACTGTTTCTACCGAGGCGATGCAGGTGGTGGCAGGAGTCCTCCCTATGGACCTGTTAGCCAGCCTGCGAAAACTGGATTGGAGGGCCACAACAGCTGAGCGCGGGGAGAATCGGGAGAAAACGATGGATGTCTGGCAGCGGCGATGGAATGATACTCCGAAGGGCGCATGGACCAGGCAGCTGATACCGGAGGTCAGGTTATGGAGGGATAGGTTGCACGGCGAGTTGTCGTACTGCGCCACCCAGTTCCTTACTGGACATGGCCAGTTCAACAGCTACCTGCAACGGATTGGTAAGACTGCGTCCGATCGCTGCTACTCATGCAACGTCCCGGACACCGCCGAGCACACCCTGTTCTATTGCGAGGAGTGGGAGGATGAAAGGGACTGAGCTACGAGAGCAGTGGGCGTAGAGCTCCATCCGGGGAACCTGATTGAGGTGATGCTGCGCGGGCCCGAGGAGTGGAAGGCCGTCGATGCGTTGTTTTTGGGCATTCTTCGCCGGAAGGATCCGGTTGTCGAGGCGCGTTTCGATTTAGAAGGAAGGAGGGAAGGAAGGGTTCCGTGATACAAGTGGCTTAGCCGTAAGGTCAGCCACTTTCGTATGTTTCGATAGCCATTTACTACGATGTAATGCCGAAAGGCGGTCCCGTAGTAAATGGTCTATAGCTTCGCAGTGATGAAGGTTTAGTGGGTATACTTCTTGTTCGAGCAAGAAGGAGTCCCACACTCCCCCGCGGAAATGCGGGGGGCCGGTGCTTAACGCATTCCTCCATCAAAAAAAAAAAAAAAAAAAAAGGGTTAGCCTGATTAGCCTGCTTTATCTGATTAAAGCCCGAGAGCTTTAGCTCCAGGGCTTTAATCTGATAAAAATTGTCAAATTTTTACGATTTAATACACTTGACAATTTGGCTATGAGCGGTTCGTCGATTTATAAAACGTCTAGCCCTTTTATTAAATGACTAGCCAGATTGTCAAACTAAGCTAAGTCAACAAAGATTTGACAATCTGGCCGCGTTTTATAAAACGACTAGACGTTTTAACGGCGGATTTTGCATTCCGGCTGCGACATATATACGCATGCAATTACATAGCGTTACAAGCAAGCACCAGCAAGCACCATCCTGTGTGAGCAGGATGCGCATACAAATTAAACATTTAGGATAAACATCTTGCAAGTGCTGTCTAGTAGCATTCTTGGCATAACTACCAGATTTTGCGGCTAAACAGTAGTGCCTTCTAAAGCAACACTCCACCACCATCAGTGGAAAAATGAATTTACCAGGATTTGCCTAATTTCCTGGAAATACTTACAAAAAATTCCTTAACACCTACACCTGCTATGTTCTTGCTGTAAACCAGCGGGCAAGCATTGATGCTTTATTAATGCATACTCTGCTGGTAATTTGAATTGGAAAGAAGTATTACACCCTTATTGGTGCTGGTGCACTTAACCACCCCCAATATTTTTGAAAATATTTTGTTGCATCATGTAGTTTGGGTCATTCTGAACCTATTGGTAACCTATCTTAAGTGAGGAAATTTTGATATTTGGTAAAAAAAAAACGGTTTTTAAAAATCAAATTATTGTATAAATATTCTTAACGCGCATTTATACGAAACTATTTGCAAAGGCTTTGCAGGCCAGCGGTGATAGTGCGCGCTTGGCCTACTTCTGCCCGTAGCTGGCCTACTGTACAGACCTCAGCTACAAGCTTACCGCTCTACCTATACAGAGAAACTAACGAAAACCGTAACATAGGGATTTCTGTTCACGGACGGTGGAGGTCGGCGAGTGAGGTACGGGTGCAGAGCAGATCAATCGGGTAAACTCGATTTTTATTCAGTGCGCTCCCACAGGTACTGGTTCTAAGACGACGATTTTCAACGATCGATCTCACCGGCACCCGCACCTCACTCGCCGACCCCCACCATCCGTGAACAGAAATCCCTATGTTACGGTTTTCGTTAGTTTCTCTGTATAGTGTTCTCTATATCACCCTAGGTACATAAATAACTATTTTAACAACGTTCTATTTTTGTTTCAAAGCCACCTAGTTTTTTTCTAGTTATGACTTTTAGCAAAAATATACCTTCATATCATTTAAAAGATGCTACAAATAATTAAGTTGTGCGTAAAACGTTGTACGTTCCTCAGGCCAAACAAAAGATTACACCTTGTAATCTTAAAAACATAAGACTGGCATTCCCTTTGTTCGCATTGAGTGGTTTCTCAAACTGAATGTAGATGGCAATGGCATAACACATACTTCCAAAAATATTTAGCAAATGTGCTTTTATTTTAGTAGTCTTAATTGCACTACCAAATACTAGAGGGCATAGTTATTCTGACGGTTAAAACGCATAAGATGGCTTTACACCATTCAATATATTTAAAAGCGTCTAAACAATAAATAGATTTTTAAGAAATGATAATGGAGTCAGGTGATTACATACAGTCTACAGGTGGTTAGGGTATTCACCGCTTCTCCATTTCGGTTTATTTCTCTAGTCTGCAGAGATTCCGCCACCTAGTGTGTAGAAGCAAAAACAGTATGCACATTATGACTGCAGACCATTACTTCAGCAGGCAAATCTGCAATACGCCCAGCTGCGGGACAGTAGCGGTTACGAAAATAAACAATGGGAATGTCAGTTTCTTCTTTTTAGTCTATGCTAAAACAGTAATAAACGTCTTTAACGTCAAACGTCAAACGCGCTTGCCGTGCCTTAGTCCACGGTTCGAATGTAGCTGAAATCTTTTTTTTTTTAACTTTTTTTTTGTTATTTTTTTTAGAAATACTTTTTTGTTTTGAACATAGTTTTTGCCTTTGAATACCATGGACGTAATACTAATAGACCGCCAAAGCGCTCATATGCATATAGTTAACATCTCCAGCGCTACCACTCAATAAATGGCAAAATAATGAACTACTTTGTTATGTTGGTTGCCTACAATGTAGCGTTTTTATATTTTTTTCAAGGACATAGTCAGGAGAATCCGCGTTTGCTCTACAACTTTACGGTGTTTTTACATTTGACAATGTAACCATGAAAATGTAACCCATTTTTCCACACTATCAGAATCTATCGGAAAACTACAAAATTAAAAATGGGTACTATTAAATTATCAAAGTTATGCACGGATATTTAACAATATTTAGCGTTAGCGAGAGAGAA